>WOVY01010833.1:712500-1150000 GCA_013436015.1 Rhipicephalus annulatus
TTTCTCCGACTTTGACGTCGCCATTCATCACATAAAGCACTGCACATTATTTCCTTCTCTAGAGCAGGAGGTCGAGCGAGTGGTCTCCACACCCCAACCTTCCACTGTCTTTCTACGCTGGGTTCCTGGGCATTCAGGGATAGACGACAAGTGCTCGCTCATCAGCTCGGTCGGGATATTGCACCAGGCACCGGTAATTCCCTGGCCAACATCTTGGAAGGATGGTGGGAGTTCCGCGAACAATGATGAAACTATATCCTTGCGCTATACTATTAAGGAGGTGTACCTCCAGCTACGACTTGACAAGCTTTTCTACCCTCCTTTTCATCCATCACTCACTGTTCTAGAGGCACTAATTTTACGGCAAATAAAATTGACTTATCTGATCACGCCTTCTAGCCTAATTTTCTATCGATATCAATTCGACCAATGCTGTCCCCACTGCCCCTCCGCATATGCCGACCTGTCACACTGCCTTTTTTATTGCCCAAGTGCTCAGCAATCCAGCTTTTGTTTACTCTCCCCTTTCCTTTTATATCACCATCTGGCTCGACTGAATTGGCACTGAAGGCGAAAAAAAAACAGCATCGACTGGTCGCGCAGGCGGTCGAAATGCTCGGCCTTTAGTTTTGGCTGAGAGAGCGAGAGAGAAAAAACATTTATTGAATTAACCTTGTGAGTGAAGGTGGGGGCGTCCCTTATTCTAGGAACTTTCTGGCCTGGACAGCGCGCTGAGTTCGAGCGACGAGTTCCGCGGCTCAACCAGGGCCGGCTGGGAGATCGCAGCCTCCCACGCTTCACTGAAGAGGTCTTGGTCCGCATCTGGTGCTGCTGTTCGGTCAGTCTCACTTTGGCGGCTCACTGGTGCTATATATTCTGTCGCTGGCAATTTCTACTACGATTGTGAAGTCAGACAGTTACTGCGAGTCGTATTAAAAATAATTTAATATTTATTATTTGCTTGCTGCGCCAAAAGAATCACAAAATATGTTCGATGCCACTCTGCAGACGCTGTGCAGTCAAAGACGACATTTCCTGCTTTGCACGAGCACAGCCGCCTGTTCTTCCCCGGCCGTGGCACGAGCAGCGTTCACAAAGCTGTACACCACAGCGGATGGTGTGTCTGGCGTTCGAAACCTCTTTAACTTTAATATACGCCGCACATGCGTTTCTCAAGAGGCACTGTAGATGTAATACACGCTAGAGTCAATGACCTTCTCAACAAAGCCTTGACAACACAGTGGCTGCAGCTGAAAACACTACACACGCCGAAGTGACGGGCACACCGGTGGCGGCTGCCGGCGCGCCAGCTGCACGGTCCCCCAAACGACAGCCATGTTGGGCTTGCACCAGTGCCCTCTCTAGGTGGTGAAAGTTGCGAATATCTTTAGAGCTTAATATCTAGTAAAAACACTTACTCCAATGGGTCTGGTGTCAAACGATGTCTTGCACCGTGAAAAATCCCAGGTCACGAAACGCAAGCAGTGTCCAGGCAAGGTTGCACAGAAAATAGCAACAAGAGCAGGAGGCAATGGAGGTGCGACATGACACCTCTGCCTTTTGGCGGCTTTTTTTTCTTTTGGCTGAAATAAAAGTTTGTTGCCACTACAATTACGCATGTGTAAACTAATTATATAAAAATTAGCAATATTTGAGCTTGGCTATGCCAGGATACGCGTAGCAGCAGCTACAGATAGACCGATGGATGGACGTACTGTTGAAATCGTCAGGGACAAGAAAGAAGGCAGGAGGCTGGCTTACGTGGACAAAGGTTTTTTCGAAAACCATGTAGCCTAGGAGCTCTGCCACGCGCACCTGGAGCACACGCGGTCACCCGCTTTACCTGGCTTGTCCTAGATGGCAGCATCTACAACATCTCCCAATGCAATCGAGCGATGTTCGCTGCAGCAGGCTGCTTCACGCACAAGCCTGAAGATGTTCGGAAACGTTCAAAACGCTGTTTACACTTCAGCCTCTCGTACGGCGATGAAAAATTGAAGGCTCCCGGCAGTTGCATAACTATTGACGCCATGATCGGTGCTTTGTTGCTTACGGCAAAATGGCCTCGAGCGCATCATGAAGGGCCCAATATACTCCAACGTAGCTTGGGCACAGCGACGCTACGTTAGCAAAACGCGAGCGCTCTATAGTCTGACGCCAGGTGCGACCAGTGTCCGTCGGCACGGCCCGACGGCAACCAGCGCGAAACGCGACATGCTGCATTTCGCGCCGATGCCATAGAGCCCAATTATGCCTAGTTCACATTAAAACATCCGCTTTCTACAGCGACCGAAATTCCCCTGCCGCCGAATAGCAGCGTCGTTCGCACTGGACGTGCCCCGCGCCGCCGAATATGCCATCTACTACGGGGCAGACGCGGGATGGATGCGCTGTCACCCGGTTGATGTCGCGGCTCGCAAACGCTACTACGCTATCCGGTGGTGTATATACTTCGACGATTCTCGTACGCAAGAAGCATGAAAAGACAGTACTGCTTACTTTGCTGGCAAGTGGCTGTCTTGTAATGCACGAAGAGCAGAAAAACCACCGACGCCAGCGGCGTTGGTGGGTTCGTTTTGCTCCGCAAGACCGCAACAAGCTCGGTCACGCCAACATCAAGCTCGGTCACCTCTTTCACGAAATACGGAGGTGAATTAGGCACAGAGTAGGTTAAACTCTCATTGGTTTCAACATTCAGTTACGTGCTCTGCGGCATAACAAGTGAGTAGGGCTTGGCCGCCATTTTTCAAAATTCCTTGACTAGTGCTCCTATTGGTCCGCGGTGACCGATTCGGCGGCAGACGCCGCAAAAATCGGTCCGAGAGCGATCGGCGCGGAGAGGGCCCTTTCGGCGGAACTCGCCACCGCCGAACCGGATTCGGAGCACTTTCGGCGGCCGGAATGCTCAGTGTGAACGCGGCCTTACTCTATGCCAATGCGTTACCCAGGCAACACTGCGTCTCCCTCTTTTCGTGACGGAGGGACGCCGGACGCGCTGAAACGCACACCACTACGCACGCCTGCGAGTATATGGCAGGACCTGCGCCTGGCGTCGCTAGGTCGGCGTGACGCAATTAATTGAACGCTGGCAAGCACGCATACCACGTCCTGTCGAAATGTATTGGCGCCTTGACTGTTCCATGTAGTGACGTTCTCACATGACACGCACCAGTCACATACCTTCGTATTCCATTGGCGTCACGTAATACCAAAATTGGCATATCTGAAGCTAGCGAAACTGCCGTGAGCGCATCATGAGTATGGAATGTAGTCATTCTTTATTCATCAGATACCCCGCCGCGCCCGAAGGCGTTATAGCAGGGGGGTTACATCAATAAATGACGTACATCTCCGTTCACACACACAATACAACTTTGTTCACACATAAATAACTGAAATACATTTTCGTTCACACACATAGTAGAATTTTGTTCACACATCAATACATCCTCGTTCAGGTTACAACACGGGTTTACAGCAGTGAATAAAATATACCTTCGTTCCCACTATGTACTTGCATTTCAGTTAGCCTGTTTCACTGTTTAATCGTTCTAGGAAAAAAATGAATTGGCATACATGTTCGTTTTAGCGGGGTATTCCCGAATTTCGCAACTATGATCAAAACGTTTTGAAGTGTAATGAGGGTTGTGTAGGTATATTTCTCTATTAATTCCAGTTTTATTGTAGTAAATGCGGAAAAGAAATTTTAATCTCTGCTTCTGGCGGTGGTCAGAAAGACACTCCCATCCTAGCTCAGCCTTCATTGCAGTGCAGCTCTCCCCCCTTCCGTACCGTCCCAAGACGAACCTGGCAGCACGATTTTGTAATTGTTCCAGAGCAGAAATGAGGGTTGCCTCAGCGGGGTCCCACACGACACAACCGTATTCTAAGGTAGGTCTGATGCAAGTAGTGTATGCCATACGTTTTAAATTCACATGCGAACATCGCAGGTTTCTTTCAATGAAATTTAAGGCCTTACCAGCTTTGGCTATGAGAGTGTCAACCTGAGGCCTCCATGAACATTCAGATGATAGTATTATACCTAGGTACTTACATGTACTCTCTTGTTTCAACTGTACATTGTTCAGATGGTACTTTGACTGAAATGGTTTCATCTTTTTGGTAAATGAAGTATGTACACACTTTGTTATATTCAAATTCATTTTTCATTTGGTACACCAGCTATAAATGAGCGATAAGTCTTTCTGAAGTTCTAATACATCATTGTGATCAATAGTTTTTCTGTACACAACACAGTCATCCGCAAACAACCGTATAGAAGATGAAATTCCTGCAGAGATATTATTAACATAAATAAAAAACAATAGCGGACCCAGGACGGAGCCTTGCGGGACCCCTGAGGTAACATCGGTGCATTCGGAGCATTTTTCATTCAGTACTACGGTTTGTGTTCTTTGGGAAAGATAACATTCGATCCATTTAAAAACAGTCTTATAAATGTTCAGGGTGGTAAGCTTAAACAGTAAGAGTGAATGTGACACCGTGTCAAACGCTTTCCGAAAATCCAAGAACACACCGTCAACCTGTCCTACAGTATCTACGCCTGATACTACATCATGATAAAATTTGACTAATTGTGTTGTGCAAGACAGTCCTCTGTGAAATCCATGCGGCTCATTGATTAGTACCTTATGCTTGTTTAAATGAGTTATTATTTCTTTGTATAAAATGTGTTCGAAGATTTTACACGGGATAGACGTAAGCGATATTGGTCTATAATTACCAACGTCTTTTTTGGACCCACCTTTATGTATAGGTACCACGTGCGCAATTTTCCTGTCATGTGGTAAGGTACCTGTCGCTAAAGATCTTTCAAAAATTGCCTAAAGATACATAAAAATTGGCCCCGCACAACGCTTGAGTACACGCGCAGAAATTTCATCTGGACCACTAGATTTACTCTCATCAACGTCCTTTATAGTTTTTCAATTCCATTAACACTAAGCTCGACAGGAAGCCTAGGCGAAATGCTCATAATAGTTTGATGATAATTACAGCTGTCTTTGGGAAAGAATAGTAAGAATACCGAGTGGTAAAAGTTGTTTAGGCATGCAGCCTTATCCTCGTCATTCTTAATTACCGTGCCGTTATAATTTAACTTCTGTATTTCAAAGAAATCTGAGCCACACTGTTTTAAGTACTTCCAAAACATTTTAGGATTTGAGTTCATTTTGTTGCTCAGCTCAGTGAAGTAATCATCTTTAGCTTTTTCTATCTCTAGCTTATAATCGTGGGTAATCGACTTCAGTTTTTCAAAGTGAGCAACTGATTTGCTTTTCTTGAATGTGCCTAATGCCCTCTTCCTTTTGTTGGTAAGTTTTAATATATGTGGTGTTACCCATGGTTGTTTGTGCTTTTTTAGCTGTGATGAATGAACACTGGGGATATGTCTATTTGTTAACTCGGAAAGTATATTCTTAAATTTGTCCCACATATCATGCACATTGCCCTCCTCAAAAAGACATTCGAAAACAGGGAACGAATCACGAAGTTTTTTAGAAATTGCATCGTAGTCACCCTTGTCATAAAAGTAGATCCTTCTACTCGTAGGTAACTTCGCACAAACTTTTTTCTTTCGGATACAAGCAACAACAGCAAGATGATCACTAATTCCTGGATGCACAGTCACGTCATTTACGAAATTTGGCGAGTTACAAAACAACAAGTCTAATACAGCGTCAATGTGAGTAGGGGTGGTAACAAACTGCGTCAAACCAAACGTGTCGACGATATTTTTCATCGCAAGGTTCATGCGCCCGCTTATACTTATACAGGAACCATTACCCCAAGATAAGCCAGGCAGATTAAAATCTCCCCCTAGGAGTATTGTCTGGGCTGACGCTTCAGAAAGAATTTCATCTAATGTTTGCTATATGCCACTATCTGAGCTCGGCGAGCGATAAACCACTCCGACCAAAAACGCGAAGTTATCAGGCAGTATTATCTTGCACCATACAGACTCCAGTTCGTCGCACTTATAATCAACTTCAAATGACTGTAAGCAAGAACGAACAAGTAAAAAAAAAACGCCACCACCTGCTGTGAGCCTATCGTTGCGATAGACGACGTGGTGTTTTGAAGTGAGTGAGGTGTTTTGCGGAAACACCTCACTATCAGCAATCGAGGGCTTTAGCCAAGATTCTGTACCAAGGACTATATCTGCGTTAACACTCTCAATTAAGCCCAAGAGCTCAGCAACTTTATTAACTACGCTTCGGCAGTTCACGATGACGGCAACAAGTTCTTGACATCGGTATTTCTCCTTTTTTCTAGTTTGTCATTGCCTGCGTACTGGACGACCTCTTCTTTTTGATTGATTGATTTGTGGGGTTTAACGTCCCAAAACCACTATATGATTATGAGAGACGCCGCAGTGGAGGGCTCCGGAAATTTTGACCACCTGGGGTTCTTTAACGTGCGCCCAAATCTGAGCACACGGGCCTACAACATTTCCGCCTCCATCGGAAATGCAGCCGCCGCAGCCGGGAATCGAACCCGCGACCTGCGGGTCAGCAGCCGAGTACCTTAGCCACTAGACCACCGCGGCGGGGCGACCTCTTCTTTTTCGTCATCCCACCTGAAAGCCCTGCCGTTAATAATCAGTTTGTCAAAATTCAGCTTCACTTTATTTATTCTTATCCTCTCTTTTTGTCTCAGCATATTCCCACAGCTTATTCCTGATACTTCTTGTCTCATGTGAGTAATCTTCGCTAATGCTGTACTGGGAATTCTTGAATCTTTTGGCATTGAGAAGCACTGCCTGACGCTCTTTGTACAACGAGAATTTAACAATAATTTGCCTCTTCTTATTCTTATTATAGCATCCTAAGCGATGTGCCCTTTCACAGATTCGAGTTCCATTCCAAGGCTCGTTTTGCAAATATTCTTTATTATAGCTTCGGATTTATCCCAGGATTCTGAGGTTTTATCATCAACGCCATAGAAAACAAGATTTTTCCGGCGACTTCTATTTTCGAGGTCATTTGTTTTTTTTTTGCAGATCTTTCACCTGTTGCATGAGTTGCCGTATTATAGCTGCCTGTTTCGTAACAATCTTGCTGATGTCCCTTATCTGGTTCTGAGTTTGGCTAAGATTATGTTTTACTTCCATCAGTATGTTCTCATTTTTTTCGAACCTGCATTCAATGCCGTTTAATTTTGAAATTAAAGTTTCCTGCCCACTCTGCAAACATTTCAGCTTTTCCATCTCCGGTGTCTTAGCAGGACCTGGGTTCAGTTCAACATCCCCCGCGAGTATTAACAACAAAATCAAATACAGCACTCTGTTAAAAAATAATCGAAATCTCTTCAAACGCGACGTATGCATCGTGCATCCGTGGTTTTTGTTACGAACAGTTGTGTTACGAACAGTCATGTTGTTACATGACACGTATGTCGTGATTATCTAGTTTAGATGTGTCATTTACCTATGTCGTCCGTTCGCGTCGCGTAATACCGAGTTTGGTACATGTGAAGCTAGCCAAACGGCCGCGAGCGCATCATGAGCGTAGCATGTTGTCTTGCTCTTACATGACACGCATCTCAAGATTATCATGTGTGCACCAGCCACATACCTTCGTCAGTCATTCACGTACCCTAATACCAAATTTGGTGTATGTGACGCTAGCGAAACGGCTGTGAGCGTTTCGTGAGCGTGGCATGTGGTCGTGTCGTTACATGACACGCATGTCATGGGTTTCTTGATAGGGTTTGTCGCTTGTGCTCGCCATGCAATCATGCCATACCACACCAGTTTTTCAACATGCCATGTGAACGAAACCATCTGAGGAGCTGCAGGCCCATTAAATGTAAATTATGACATTCATGACATACATGTGTCCAGATTTTCATGTTAAGACTAGTCAGTCAAATATGTTCTTTATACAGCCATGGTATACAGTCACCAAGTCTGTCATCGATACCATTATCGAAACGCCCAGTAGAGCTAAAAGTTGTAGATAGATAGATAGATAGATAGATAGATAGATAGATAGATAGATAGATAGATAGATAGATAGATAGATAGATACGCTCAAACTCGCCGAAGTTCGCTAAGAAACGCTTCGCTTTAAGAAAAAAGACAGATCCCACGTACAGTGGGCATTGATGATATGCGAAGCACTTATGACAATTGTTGATTTGTCACTTTAAAATCAGCACAACGTTACGAGGTGGAGGTAAATGATGCCGTACATGACTTCCGAGTCATGATTATTATGTTTGGAGATGTCGTTTACCTTCGTAGTATATTCACGTGATGTGATACGAAATGTGGTATATGTGGAGCTAACAAAATGGCCGCGAGCACGCTATGAGCTTGGTATGCTGTCATGTTCCTACATGAAAGGCGTGTCAGGATTATCAAGTTCACCAGTGTCACAGAACGAGCGCTCAAAAAGGGCGCGCCGCCAAATTCTTGCGATAACGCGCCGGAGTGACACCGCGAGGTCAACGAAAAAAAAACAAACGTCTAAAGGCTCCCCGGGCGCGTGACGCTCTCCCCTCGGAAGCGTGGTTTCGCCGACGAACCTCCTCACCCCACATCGGCGGCCGAGCACGCACTCGAAATTTCCAGAAGGAAATAGGCGTGGTCATGCCGAGTTGAGTCATCCGACGCGGAAGGTATTCGAACCGTTTCGCCCTCTCCCCAGCCTTCGCTGCGTATCGCGCCGACGAAATGACGAGAACCTTCTGGAATCTCGCGCAGAAGGTATTTAATCTGGCGTCTGCGACAGGACCTATTGGTGCACAGTGTGTCCAAAGTAGTGAGAAAGAGCCTCGAGTTGTTAATAGTGCTATCGGAACGATTTTGTGGGTTGTTCAGTGTTCTCGTTAACGAGTGCAGGGGAGTGTTCCGATAGACTGATTTAGGCAGATACTTTTTGCACGCGGCAAGGTTTTATTTGCGAGTTGCGAGACACCATGGATCTCGAAAAGTTAGTCGCTCTTGTTGAGAAGATGGGTCTTTCTGGCGCAGAACTACGGAAGTGGGTAAGCCAGAAGGAGAAAGAGGCAGCGGAGAGAGCCAAGGAAGAAAAAGCCGCATAGTTAGAACGAGAGAGGTTGGCAGCGGAGAGAGCCAAGGAAGAAAAAGCCGCTGAGTTAGATCGAGAGAGGTTGGCAGCTGAGAGGGCCAACGAAGAAAAAGCAGCTGAGTTGGAACGAGAGAGGTTGGCAGCTGAGAGAGCCAAGGAAGAAAAAGCAGCTGAGTTGGAACGAGAGAGGTTGGCAGCTGAAAGGGCGAAGGAAGAAAGAGAGCAACAATTGAAGTTGGAGTTGGAGAGAGAAAAGCTGGCAGCCGAAAGGGCGAGAGAAGAAAGAGAGCAGCAAATGAAGTTGGAGCTGGAGAGAGAAAGACTGGCAGCTGAGAGGGCGAAAAAGAAAGGGAGGAAAGGGAACGGCAGCGACAGCACGAGATAGAACTCGAGCGGCTCCGTTTGCAACAGCGAAGTGACACTCTGGTCCAAGCTAGAGTTGAAAGCAGAGAACGAGAGGACCACGGATTCCGCTTGAACCCAAGCAAGCTGCTCGTAGCATTTGATGAAAGGAAGGACGACCTTGACGCGTACCTTCACAGATTCGAGACGATTGCAAGGAGCCAGAATTGGCCGGAACATCAATGGGCAACTGCTTTGAGTACTTGCTTGAGTGGTGAAGCGCTCAGTGTGTACGGTAGGCTGACGCCGACCGATGCAGCCAACTACGCAAAGGTGAAAGCTGCTTTGCTGAAGCGATCTAGATTTACTGTGGAAGGATTCCGGGACAGATTTCGGACAGGAAAGCCAGCTGATGGTGAGACGGCTACGCAGTATGCCGCCCGACTGTGCCAATATTTCGAAAGATGGATTGAACTTTCGGGGACAGCGCAGGAGTATGATGAGCTTAGAGAGCTCCTAATTAGAGAGAAATTTCTTACTAGTTGCCACCCAAGCCTGTCGCTGTACTTGAAAGAGAGGAAGGCTGAATCACTTGAAGGAATGCTTGAATTGGCTGATAAATTCTTGGAAGCGCAAGGTGGAACTAATTTGGCCAAGGTCAAGAAGGAGTGTCCCGAAGACTCGAAAAATTCGGCACCCGAACAAAAGAAGCGTGCACCGGAGAGTGTTCCGCGATGTTTCCTGTGTAACCGAGTGGGACATCGCGCGAGCAACTGTCGTACTAATTTTACGAGCCCTACGGTAGTAAAATGTTTTAAGTGTGTGGTCAGACTGGGCACAAAGCAGACGCTTGTCGGAACGGAGTGAGTCAAACTCACCAGATATCCTGTGTGCAAGCGGCACCGAAATCTGATAATAATGCTGTCACTGATGGATTCGTAGGGTTGAAAAATGGGGAGAAAATTCCTATTGTGGGTGCTGCAATGTCAAAACAGCCAACCGGTGTTACGAAGGGAATGCCAACGCTGCCTGGAAAGGTTGCGGGCAAGAAGGTTACGGTGTTAAGAGACACCGGTAGCTCCACGGTTATCGTGCGGAGAAATTTGGTACGGGAAAAAGAGTTGACAGGCAGAACGAAACCGGTTTGCCTAATTGACCGTACGGTTCGGATGCTTCCCGAAGCAGAGATTGAGGTGGAAACACCGTACTTCAGCGGGAAGGTTACCGCTCTATGTATGACGGCCCCCCTTTACGACCTTGTCATCGGAAACCGAGGACCGAATGACCCGGAATGTTTGGAAGAAGACCCTAAGATAGAGCCCTCGCCAACCCAGCGACCGCGAGATACAGTGGAGGAGCATCCCGTGACGGATCTCACTAGAGCCCGAGGTGAAGCCGCGGCGCAAGAGACAGCGAATGAGAAGATGATTGAGCGGAATGAGTTCACGCGCTGGGCAGCTAGACGTACGTCGGCACGACCCCAACCGACCAACAGTGTAAAAACGACGGAGTCGGCCAGCCAGGCCCAATGCCGTGACATGAACAAGCTGGTAAATAAACCGACAGGACCCGTTGAACGTTATGACCCGTTAACGGTGTCGGAAGTGACAACGATGGCTGAGACGCCGCCTCAGATATCGTCGTTGGAAAGGGCTCGCCGAAAAAGAACGAGGAAAAACAAGAAGAGATCGAGCGAGCACCGCAAGAAAGGACGCAAGCACAACTCGAAATACACAGGATAAGTGCTGAGGTCGAATTAGAATGTGTTTGGCAGTGCTGAGTGCCATATGTTGTGTTAATGTTGTGTTATCCTGTGTCACAAGTGTCGAAGTGTTTGTTACGGTAATGTGATGTATAGTATTGTATAATTGTTGTAATGAGAGAACTTTGTGCATTTTTATTGTTTGGAATATGTGAAGGAGTGTTGTACTCATGTGCTTGTGGTTATATTTCATGTGTTGTAGAATTGAGCTACAATGTACGATTGTATTGAGCGATCTGTTGTGAATGTGAAGTGTCATGAGCGACGGTTTGTGTTACAGTCTTTCAGAGTGTGTGGTGACTGTTCGCACTCGTTTGTGTGGTTTTGAATATTATGAGATAATATTCTTTAACTGGGGGGCAGCGTCACAGAACGAGCGCTCAAAAAGGGCGCGCCGCCAAATTCTTGCGATAACGCGCCGGAGTGACGCCGCGAGGTCAAACAAAAAAGCAAACGTCTAAAGGCTCCCCGGGCGCGTGACGCTCTCCCCTCGGAAGCGTGGCTTCGCCGACGAACCTCCTCACCCCACATCGGCGGCCGAGCACGCACTCGAAATATCCAGAAGGAAATAGGCGTGGTCATGCCGAGTTGAGTCATTCGACACGGAGAGTATTCGAACCGTCTCGCCCTCTCCCCAGCCTTCGCTGCGTATCGCGCCGACGAAATGACGAGAACCTTCTGAAATTTCGCGCAGAAGGTATTTAATCGAGCGGCCGAGACGAGAGAGCAGGAGAAGACGGAAGTTAGTGCCAGAGCGCGTAGGGATTCCGCCGTGTAGTCGGCGAAGGTTTTGTCCGTAGGGACAAAGCAGGAGAAGACGCAAGCTAGCGCCAGAGCGCGTAGGGATTCCGCCGTGTAGTCGGCGAAGGTTTTGTCCGTAGGGACAAAACAGGAGAAGACAGAAGTTAGCGCCAGAGCGCGTAGGGATTCCGCCGTGTAGTCGGCGAAGGTTTTGTCCGTGGGGACAAAGCAGGAGAAGACGGAAGTTAGCGCCAGAGCGCGTAGGGATTCCGCCGTGTAGTCGGCGAAGGTTTTGTCCGTAGAGACAAAGCAGGAGAAGAAGATGATTTCCACCTGAGGGGTGACGACTCGAGCTACCGGCAAGAGTGTGTGTTTACCGCTATTGAGCGAAGACGCGTGGCAACAGCTGCGTGTGTGAAGCCGACGGGTTTCAGGCGAAGAAGTTCGAAGCTTGGGGAGTGGCCAATTGAAGACGCGAGGTTTCCTGAAAGAGAAACTTCGGCGAGGTTTCCTGGAAGAGAAACTTCAGGTGGCAGCGGAACGACAGCAACGCTGGACTTTGAGTGAGTGATTCTCAGAGGAGTATCATTCAGACTTTTGCTCCAAGGACTTTGGACTGAATAGGTTTTCTATCTCTTTAGTCTTTAAGTGTCTTGGTTGTTCAATGCATGCGACTGCATTGTAGTGTGTATTGTTGTCTGTGTCCGTTGTTTCGACTGTGGCTAATTGTACTGTGTAGTACGTTGTTTGATCGGTGACATATTGTACTCAGCTATTGTGGAGTGAGCATACTTGTGCATTGTTTTTCTGATCGGCCATTATTGAGAATATAATTTTGTTTATTTATCAACTCTCGGGTCTGACTTGTTCTTTGGGCCACAACCGGCGTCTGCTGGCGCACCAAAAAGGACCACTTCTAAATTGTCCACGCTTTCGTGGTGCGGTTCGGGGGGCCGATACTTCGGCCCTTGGAATTAGCCCGACGATCGCCTCCCCAATTTACGGGACTGTTTGACAACCAGTCATATATTTTGTCATTCATTGACGTCCCGTAACACCATTTTTGTATATGTGGAGCTTGCAAAACGGCCACGAATGCGTCATGAAGGGCCCAATATACTCCAATGTAGCGTTGACGTGCGCGCACGCTCACCACAGAGACGCTACGCTAGAAAAATGCGAGCACTTAACGTCTGAAGCCAGCCGCGACCTGCGTGTGTCGGCGCGGCCCGACGGCAACCTGTGCGAAATGCGACATGCTGCATATTGCACCGAAGCGTTACTATGGTGGCTAGAAGGGGGAGGTGACGCCAACGAGAGGCGGAGGCCGCTCCTCCGTTTCAAGCCGGGCGTACGCTGCTGACCGCAATGCGATGCTCGCTGCGCGCAATGGGCCATCGAGTAGCCGTGCGCGATGCGCGCGGGCGTCCGAATAATTTTTTTGCTAGCAACGTGAATAAGCTTTAGGGGCTCGTTGGTGTGGTCTAGAATTTAGTATTAGCGTACGCTGCACATTTTGATAAGGACAGGGACAGTGAAAAACGATATTGCGCAATGGCGCACTGTCAAGTTTGGTTGTTTTCCACTGTCCGTCCTCGTACAAATGTGCAGCTCACCTAAACGCGTTAAATCAATTATAATTGGGCGTGACGATAGTTCACAGAAACAATTTCAACACCCAAGTTATTTTTTGCTAGTCCAATACTTCTGCGCACAAGCGCACAAGCTCAGCGCTAATAAAACCTTTTATTCATGGATTGCGTGCGGTTCCACTCCTAAAAATTGCGACTCGGATTCTGAACAAGCAAAGGAAAGTACAGGAAATATTTATTGCACAAATATTCCCATGGTCATTCAGTAATCATGGTCATGACAAATCATGGTCATTCAGTAAAGTAGAAAGATATCACGTTTACATATGCTTCTGTCAAATTAAAAATAGTAACAAAACATTTCCACACCGGCAGTAAATGCACATTAAAAACATTTCGCACCCACAGTGAGTTGCCTAGCACTAAGGAACACGAGATAATTGTGCAACTTTACACTAAATTAAAAATATAAACTGTTCCATCTCAAATTCACAATGCCATAAGCAACTTAGAGCAGCCGCCTAAGTTTCAACATCTTCATTTTTTCTTTCTTCGCACTCCGCTTGCAGTTCAGGGACTTTACATGAAAGTGGAGCCCAGTCAGCCCATAAAACTTGATAATCATGTTTGTCAGGGCCATGCTGTGGGCAGGGCAGCCAACAAGGGTGAGCTTTGTTAACTGCAGGAATGAAACCGAATCCATGATGCTGTCACTTTTGAGCTCTCTTACACCAAAGCAGTTGGTAAAAGTGTTCTCAAGAGATGTGACGAGTGCATTTAGCTTGGCTGATGGATACAGCAGCCCCCCTCGGTCCACAGCAGCAGTGAGGGATGCTGCAGCTGGAGGTGACTCCGTACACTTCCACAACCGTGATACACGAGAGAGAGAGACCGCGACCGCGACGCGATCACATCGACAAGCTGGCAGCAGCGCCACCGCGGCAGCGTGGCAGCGGCTTGAAACGGAGGATCGCGGTTTCTCGGCGAATACGCGAGCGCTGACGCCACCTCCCCCTTCTAGCCACCATAGCGTTACCCAGACAACACCGCGTGTTCCTTTTTTGGTGACGGAGGGACGCCAGATGCGCTAAAAAGCGCATGCGTCAAAGCAACGCAGTGTGGTGCGCGCCTGCGAGTATATGGCAGGACTGGCACCTGGCGTGGCAACGCCGGCTTCACACGACGAAATGAACGCCCGTGAGCACGTGCACCGCGTCACATTGAAATGTATTGTTGTTTTGACTTTGAAATGTCATATTCTCACTTGACACGCATCTCATAATTATCATGTTTGCACCAGTAACATACCTTCTTCATCTATTGGCGTCACGTAATACCGAGTTTGGTACATGAGAATCTAGCGAAACGGCTGCGAAGGCATCATGAGCGTCCAATGTAGTCATCTTGTTACATGACACGCATGTAATGTTTATCATGTTTGGACCAGTATCATACCTTCGTCATCCATTTACGTCCCGTAATATCAAATTTGGTATAAGCAAAGCTGGCGAAACGGCCGCCAGCGCATTATTAGCGTGGCATGTAATCTTGTTGTTACATGACACGCAGGTCATTATTTTCATGTTAGGGTCTACCGTTTGTGTTCGCCATGCAACCATATCACACCATACCAGTTTCGCAATATGCCATGTGAACTAAAGCACCGCAAGAGTTACAGGACCATGAAGTGTAAATCATGACATTTATGACATACATACTGCCACGTTCCATTTCCCAAGTTTTTGTTATCGTCCCAAAACACCACATGATTCTCAGCGCAAACCACGCCTGCAGTTTTCTAGAAGGTTCCGGACTGTAGTAGATCATTTCGATAAGATCACGCCCACTGTGCGAACGGTACAGATTGTTCTGGAACCTACGCCACCACCAGCGATAACGCTAGAACATTCGACGGCAAGAGTATAAATGCCGACGCGCTTCGCCGCTTGTCAGTTGTTGATCGAAGGCCGACGCTCCGTTCGCCGCTATCAGTCCGAGACTGCTATCTGTGCGAGACTGCTGCTGTAATTGGACTTTCCGTTTACCAGGCACAGGTTCGCCCAAATAAACAGTTAAATCCCAACATGAAGTCTCCTGTCTTCGGCCACGTCACGACCCCGTGACATCTGGTGGAGGTGCTGCTTCGTTCATGTACCGGACGCCCCCGTCAAGCCGTGAACCCAGCCCACGTCGCGGAGAAGACACCGACGCCAACCAGGAGCAGCGAACAAGCCGCCGACAGCAAGGGCTACCACCGGAGTACAGGCTTCTACCAGACAAGGCGCGGAAGACGAAGGCCATGACCGCGACTGCAGCGACAATGACAAACGCAGCGTCCCAGCCCACGATGGTCATTCATCAACCCAAGGAACCACCAATTTTTCATGGGTCATCATTCGAAGACCCGGAGTCCTGGCTAGAAACATACGACTGTGTGGCCGCCCTCAACCACTGGGACCATGACGAAAAGCTGCGTCGTGTGTTCTTCTATTTGGAAGACACCGCAAGGACTTGGCTTGAAAATCGGGAGTCCACGCTCCGAACGTGGGATGTTTTCTGCGGCGCATTCCTGCAAACGTTCGCGAGCGTCGCTCGCAAAGAGAGGGCCGCTGCTTTATTAGAGACTCGGGTTCAGCTACCAAATGAAAATGTCGCCATTTTCACAGAATAAATGACCCGATTATTCCATCACGCTGACCCAGACATGCCTGAGGAGAAAAAAGTTCGTTTCCTCATGCGAGGGGTCAAACAGGAGCTCTTCGTGGGACTGATAAGAAACCCACCGATAACCGTCCAAGAATTTGTAGCCGAAGCGACCACTATCGAAAAGACCCTGGACATGCGCACCAGACAGTATAATCGTCACCTGACTGCAGACTGCGCTGCTGCTCAAGCCAGTAACTCCGGAGACCTGCGTGAAACGATCCGAGCAATCGTGCTGGAAGAGCTACGCAAACTGTTGCCTTCGGCGCAGCCCCAAGTGGATTCGATCGCCGACATTGTGCGAGAAGACGTCCGGCTATCGCTTCGAATTCCCGAAACACCACCGCCCGAGCCAGAAACTATGAGCTACGCCGCTGCAGTGCACCACAACGCTCCTCCCCGTCCACGCAAAAACGCCGCCCCGTCGCACTTCCGTCGCCAGACGCCACCGACGCCACCACCCCCAACGACGTCCTACCGTTCCCCAGTGGGCCAGCGCAGTGCACCGAGGAAGACTGACGTCTGGCGCACCCCTGACCATCGCCCGCTCTGCTACCACTGCGGCGAGGCCGGACACACATACCGCCATTGCCAGTACCGACAGATGGGACTGCGTGGCTTCGCCGTCAATGCACCGCGTCCACAGCCAGGAGAACGACCACGTGACATCGCCGACTACCTGACAGGAACTCGGTGGACACCACGTAGCCCTTCGCGTTCGCCGTCGCCCAGCCGCCGCACGTCACCGCACCACCGGCAGTACTCTGGCCCTACGCGGGGCCGGTCTCCTAGCCCGTATCCGGAAAACTAAGGGCAGCAACCGGTGGAAGTGCGGTTGCTGTGCGACGAACTACCAAAGATCCTCCGACGACGACGACGCCGCGACGGAGCTTTCCGAACACAACGCCAACCAGGCAAAGCCCTGACAGCGAATGCTCACTTACCGAAGGTGACCTGACGACGCAACATGGAAGCAGCGGAACAAGCCGACGCAGCCGTGACCCGACGCCATGCCCTAAGTGTAATGCGAGACGGCGAACTAGCGACCTCGACGTTCTTATCGACGGCCACAGTGTGACCACTCTCGTCGATACTGGAGCCGACTATTCTGTCATCAGTGGGTGACAATATCATAATTTTCATATTATGACTAGTGAAATATGTTCTTCTTGCAGTCATGTTATGCCATACTGAGTTCGGTATCGGTACAATTATCGAAACGACCAGAAGAGCTAAAAGTCGTAGGCAGCTAGATAGATAGATAGATAGATAGATAGATAGATAGATAGATAGATAGATAGATAGATATGCTCAAAGTTGCCGAAGTTCGCTAAGAAATGCTTTGCGTTTAATAACAGCCTGATTAACAATTGAAGCTGAAATGTGCAGCCCCGGCAGTGGTTTACTCGCGATGGTCTTTGAGGATAATGTCGAAGTGCTTGTCAACATATAACGCACACGCCACAAGGTCATTGTTTCAAATTCTGATGCGTTTGAAAAACACTATCTCCTGCCCAGAGTCGAATTCAGTGTCTTCGACCTTCATGCATTCGATGCGCTGTTTTGCTATCTCGGTGAACTTTCGAAGCAAGCAAAGTTAGAAAAGTCTGGACGAGTTCCCGTCTTATTGCGGACACCTTCTTACGTTCCTGCTAGCAACGGACCATGTTCGGTACTCCGCGCATGAATGCCATGTCTCGGTCAAGCACATCTTTCACGAAATCACCGCTCTTTGCAGTTGTTGATGAGCGATGCGTTGTGCTTGTAACATTGTTAGTACAGAAGTCGACGATCTGTTCAACGATGTTGATGCGGATCACTTTCATGGTCACGGAGAAGATGTGAGCCGCTTCTACGCCTCAACATTCCAACCAACGTATATCATGGGTGGCTTTCGACAATGGTGTTGCGTGACGACTTGTGATTTTGCGCAGATGGCCGAAGTGTATCACCGGAAACAACTCTTCAGCGTGTTCTTTGAAGAGTCGGGAGGACACGGGAACCTGCCCTCCTCCAGTAGCGATCGCTAGATATAATGATCGTCGTATACGAGACGATTTGAAATCACGGCTGTGCTGTGGAAAAGCAATGTGCGGCTCATGGTGTGCATGGCAGACGCGCGTGGAACGGGATCGTCGCAGCCGAAGTGCTGCTCGAGGAACTCGCCGAGAAAGCCTACGTGGACCGGGCGAACACGTGCCTTTGCACGTTGACGCTGCCTTGCCCGTACCGCGGATTCCTCGCCGCCTCCGCAAAGCATAGCTTGCTAACAATACTGATTGTCGGCCTAGTTGGTACTTGCTTGCTAAAACTAACCAGAGGGAACTCTGCCGGTGTGATCATTCAACTCCCATAGACTGAGGGGCAGTGCACAAATTTGCCAAGTCTTTGTGCTCGCTAGCTCTATACTTACTTGCGGATAGTGTGTTATTGTGGTGTTTTTTATTTTGTTTCTAATAAAACAACGGGTCATTGTGATTTTCGTGACCTGATCATAATTGGTGAACCTAATTGGTTAAGGTGGTAAATACAACTGCTAAATATTTCCTGATCGCCGTTTCAAGACAAACCGGCTCAAAGCTACGCGAAGACAAATGAAGTCGAAAGTACGAAGATTATACAAATTTGTATTCTACCCATCATTCTCATGCTGGCTGAAGCACCATGAATTGCAGTTCTCATGAACCTTAGCTGCAAGTTTCTATCTAATGTATTTAAAGGAAACTATGCCTCAAAGCATCCACCCGCCATGACGCAAATACATAGGTGTGATAGAGTGAACAACGGTACAGCCAGTGGCAAACGTGCACAGGTATATATCGTGAAGCCAATGGAGAGGTGTCTAGCTGGCTGACATATTTTCGTTTCCTCGAGCCATAACAGCTTTCGCTATAGAAGCGAAGTGATGGTGTATTCTGATTAATTCTCGGGACTGGCACCAACATGAGCCGCGCGTCACGTGCACACATCTCTACCATTTTTAATGTGCGAGAGGCAGAGGGCACAGGTCACGCAAGAATCGCGCGTCAGTATAACGCAACACGTTGCATTTTACAGGAATGCAAACTATCCTAATTGTATGTTCGAGAATGCCATAATACTTGAGTGAGAAAAAAAAAAGATTGTTGTCATTTTGTAGCTGCCGGTGGCTCCGCAACGCGCAGAAGCCAAGGTTGGCGTCCTCAGCTGGTGCCCGTGGTGTCGGTGTCAATAGACGAGAAATTAGAGTTATACGGCTGTACTAAATATGGCTACTCAAAGGTGTAAAACACATCTTTTTTTTTCAGTCCAACTCTACCTGAAAGTTTAGAGCTGCAATGTGGGCTGGTTGATGATGCATTTGAAAGGTTTTTTCGTAGGGCAAGGCGAAAAGCGGGAACAGGAAGGGATAGACTGAAAGGACAGAGTCGCTTTTAAGCCATAATTGTCAAGCAGACAGATAAGCATAGGGACTCACTCAGATAAATGCGCGACAATGTCATCTACCTAAAAGAAAAAAAGAAAACATCCCAAATAAAACCATGTATCACCGCGTACGTAGTAACCCCAGCTCCTTGGGTGACAATGCAATCAAAGGCTTGCTGACACAAACATCGCCAAGAGCGTCAATAAGTTTGAGTTCCATGATCAAAATTGATTCAAAATTGTTCCATCAATTGATTGTGAAACAAAGGTCTGCAACCACATGCATATATGTGAAGAGCGAGAAAACCTTCCGGCGGCGGTTTATTCGACTTGTAACTGTGTTCTCTTAGCCGCTAATTCATACACCCACTAGGTTGACCGACATAGTTTTCCCACAAGAGAACAGAATAAGATAAATGACAAACTATATGCACTCCACAAATTTTTGTGTATGCGTTTTTGTGCACAACAGCCTTTGCCCATCAGATAGATTTGTTATGACACACAATTTGCTAAGTTTAAGATGCACTGAAGATAACGCTCTAATATTGTCCCAAAACACCACCTTCTTTAGGTTATGTGACCGTAGGGGAACATATGCAAATATGACCGTGCGTCTCTTTTGTGCCGATAGATCATCATGAACATTAGATGGGCTTGAACTTCCTCGAATTATTTTAAACTCTTTTTTCTGCAACGGAAACTCAAACAAGATCCAGATAGCCAGATGGTTGCAATCGTGAGATCTGATTATGATAGAAGTGCACACATGACTTGTTCAATGCGTTCTTGGGGCATGTCGTCACGATGCCTTTCTTGGTTAGCTTGGAATGACCAAAATGAAATCAGAGTAAAGCTTTCAGAGCTCGTGAAATACAACACCAGCAGAACTGGTTCTTGGGAAAATGAAGGCCCAAATGTAAAAACAATATTCGTCTGACTCAAGGCTATTTCCCTGCCACTATAAGGGGCTTGAGACACCATGAGACACATTCAACACAGTAGTACTCTCACTTTCAAAATTTCTCTAAGAGCTGTGAATGAAAATAAGCAAATCATCCACATACCTGAACACTTACTTAGCCGTCGTTCCTTCGAGATGATCTGGCACAGTTCTATCAAGTTCTGCACAAAAAAGATTGCTCAAGACAAGCACGCTGCAAAAATTGATACATATACCTCATTTTGCAAAACTATATCATTGCGCTATTTGATGAACGTCGACGTGAGATAAAATTTCAACAAGGTAAAAATATTATCAGTGGACACAGCCGACTTGGAAAAAAACTTGACAGAACTAAATTAGTCAATGCTACTTCTTACACATTCTAGCAACTGTGAATGGGGGCAGGAATAGTAGAGGTCGGTCACACCAATCGAGAAAGGTTTTAGCCCTTCATTTTTATGAGCTTTCATGGAGCCTTCAATACTATCGGAGCTCTTCACTAAAAATGGGTCTCGGAATTCGAGAAGACTAAGTTTGTCTAACAAAAAAGCAGCGACTTTCTTTTGCCAGGTACCTATTTCCGAGACTGTGACTTAGGGAGTGTTAACTTTGGGAGTTTCTGCACTGAAAAAAGACCCAGGCTGTTCTTCTTACTATTTTGAATACTTTAACGAGTTCCAACACCGTTCATGTTTTTGCACAACTGGATAGCCTTTGCTATCACTTTGTTCAGTGATACGCCATCTTTTACAATGAACACAGCAAAATAGCGGCATTAGTTTTTCCTAAGAAGCCTAATCGCGAACAAACCGCGAAACCTCCTTGCTTATCTTTCTGCAAAACACACAAAGATTTACGGTACAAGTACAACAAAACACGCTTTACAGGAACGTGAGAACAGGCTTACAACTTGATATGGTGTGTACTCCTTCTGAAGTAATTCTTTCTTCCTCACCCTAAGTAGTAGGCCATGACACCTGTCGAACGACAGTCAAGGAGCTCAGGATTTGTCCTCTATTCTTGAAAACCGAACTTTGGCCCTAGCTCCAGGGGAGCTAGGGCCAAACCAACCAATACGTTGGTTGGTGACGCGAGATGCCATATCAGGCAGAGAACTATCACCATCACTGAAGATGATAGTTTCCTGCGAACACCCCGCGGGGCATTGGCAAGCTGAAACTGTTCCACTGTGGAAAAATATCGCCATGCGAAGGCGCCACACTGCCGCAATATGATGGCCCAAGGCCCGTAGCCAAGAAGTTTTTTCAGGGAAGAGGGGGGCGCTTTTTGAAGGCTTTGCTTGTTGAGGCCCCCTCAATCAACTTTCAGGGGGGGGGGTAGACTAGGTCACCCCATCGCCCACTTGTTGCAGGACTAGACGTCACTATAAAATTACATTACATAACGCTTGCTGACATGAAAGCTTTAATTGATGCCCAGCCGAGGTGGTCGAGTGGCTAAGGTACTCGGTTGCTGACCCGCAGGTCGCGGGATCAAATTCCGGCTTCAGCGGCTGCATTTTCGGTGGAGGCGAAAATGCTGTAGGCCCATATGCTCAGGTTTTGGTGCCCGTTAAAGAACCCCAGGGGGTCGAAATTTCCGAAGTCCTCCACATTCGGCGTCTCTCATAATCATATGGAGGTTTGGGAAAGTGTGCCAGCTTGGGCTAGTTGGTATGGCATGACGATAGTTATAGCGCGAAAACAGAACGATGACACAGAGACAAGAAGGACATGAAGGACACGAGCGCTGTCAATCTCTTCTTGTGCTCTAACTATGGTTTGGGGAAATAACACCCCACAAATCAAATCAGCATCGGAGGCTATCTGAGGCTTCCGCCTTAGTGAATACGCGTTGCACGTCCTCGAGGTGCCAGCCTACACGTGTCGTTCGGATCTGCAAGTCTGCTATGCTGGCTGTCTTCTCTGACACTCTGCTACACACTGGTGTGCTTATCAGTGGCGACTCCTGCCTGTGCCTAGCAACCTACAACCCCGAGCCAACTTTCCACTTGATGCTACCACGCGCCCACAATGCGTCGCAGCTATTTAGCACCGTCTTCCAGCGTTCTCGCACAAACCCTTATCAGCCTATTTACGGTTTCGTTCAGTTTGTTTACGAAGCATTTCTTAGTGAACTTCGGCGACTTTGCGCGTATCTATCTATCTATCTATCTATCTATCTATCTATCTATCTATCTATCTATCTATCTATCTATCTATCTATCTATCTATCTATCTATCTATCTATCTATCTATCTATCTATCTATCTATCTATCTATCTATCTATCTATCTATCCGCCTACGACTTTTAGCTCTCCTGGCTGTTTCAATAATGCTATCGATACCAAACTTGGTATGGGATAACATTACTGTATGAAGAACATATTGTCGCGTTTCTTAAGACAAACTTGGTTTATTGGGTTCGTTCAGTCGACTAGCCAAGCAGCAGCTCAGACAGATCGTCTTTGTCTTCTTCCACTCCCGTATCTCACCCACTCATATCAGGTGGCATTAGTCCCGCCTTTGAAAGCATCGACTCGATGCTCGTAACGAAAAAAAAAATGAAGGCATATACACACGCAGATACAGAGAACCAAAAGAGGGAGAGTGCCAGTACTCGCAGCGCAAATTAGGAAAATTCGCCAATGCTTGCGGCAAGCGCAAAAACAAAAGGCAGAAAAACACAGGAGAACACGAACAGCAGCAACAGCAGCAGCACAATGTCACGGCATGTCGCAACACGTGAACCACAAGGGCTACTGTGTGAAGTAGGGCTTCAGCCTAACGACATGCACGGTTTCGGGCCGAAGCTGTCGACGAGAAGACGCTGCGCCGTCCGGAAATACCTCGTAGGTAAGATCGGTGACACGTCTAAGAACCTTGTACGGTCCAAAATAACGGCTTAGGAGTTTTTCGGATAAGCCTGGTCGCCGGACAGGGGTCCACACCCACACTCTGTCCCCAGGGTTGTAGGTGACGTTTCGATGGCGGAGGTTGTAACATCGTGCGTCTTCATCATGTTGGTGACTGGTGTTTATGCGAGCTAGCTGACGAGCTTCTTCGGCGCATTGAGTGTATTGCTCAACGTCTGGAGTGATTTCATTGCTTTGGTCACACGGAAGCATAGCATCGAGCATGGTTCGCACGTTGCGTCCGTAAACGAGTCGGAAAGGCGGAAATCGCGTTGTTTCTTGCGTTGCCGTATTTTATGCAAACGTGATGTATGGAAGAATTTCATCCCAGGTTTTGTGTTGTACGTCAACGTACATTGACAGCATGTCCGCTATGGTCTTGTTAAGCCTCTCTGTCAGTCCATTCGATTGCGGGTGATAAGCCGTCGTTTTTCGATGAGTTGTGCAGCTCAATTTAAAAATGTCCTCCATCATTCGTGCTGTAAATGACGTTCCTCTGTCCGTAATCACGCATGACGGGGCACCATGCCGTAGGACGATTTGGTGCACGAAGAACTGCGCGACTTCAGAGGATGTGCCACGGGGTAACGCTTTTGTTTCAGCATACCGAGTGAGATAATCTGTCGCAACTATAATACATTTGTTCCCAGAGGACGACAAAGGGAAGGGTCCAAGAAGGTCCATTCCCACGAAGTGAAACGGTGTCTGTGGTGGTGCGATCGGCTGGAGCAGGCCTGCGGGTCTCACAGGCGGAGTCTTGCGACGCTGGCACTCACGGCAGCCTTTCACGTATCGATGTACACTTGTTGATAGTCGCGGCCAGTAATACTGTTGGCGTACTTTGGCGAGAGTTCGCGAATAGCCCAAATGTCCTGACGTGGGCTCGTCGTGGCACGCAAGGAGGATCTCGTCCCGCATTTCTGTAGGAACAACGAGTAGGAAGGGTTTGTCGCTACCACGGGCGTTTTTCTTGTAAAGAATGCTTCTTCTTAGACAAAAAGAGGACAGTTCGCGAGCAATGTGTCGAGGGACCTGAGAGTTCCGGCCTTCCAGGTAATCAATAGCTGGGCGTAATTCATCGTCTGCCCGCTGTTTTGACATAAATTCGGAATCGCTGATTGCTCCGAGAAAGGCATCTTCATCCTCGGAGCCCCTGACAGCGCGCCCCACAGGCGCTCGAGAAAGCGCGTCGGCATCTTCATGTTTGCGCCCTGACCTGTACACAATCGTAATATCGAACTCCTGCAAACGCAAACTCCACCGAGCGAGACGGCCGGATGGATCTCTGAGATTTGCCAGCCAGCAGAGCGAGTGGTGGTCAGTCACCACTTTGAAGGGACGACCGTAGAGGTAAGGCCGAAACTTGGTCGTCGCCCACACGACTGCGAGGCATTCTTTTTCTGATGTAGAATAGTTGGTCTCGGCTCGAGAAAGAGTACGACCAGCGTAAGCTATTACATGTTCAACGCCACCGTGTCGTTGTACAAGGACAGCGCCAAGTCCGACGTTGCTGGCATCTGTATGAATTTCTGTAGCAGCGTCCTCATCAAAATGAGCAAGAACAGGGGCTGTTTGCATTCTCCGCCGTAGCTCTGTGAACGCTGCATCTTGTTCTGCGCTCCAAGTAAAAGGCACGTCATCGTGAGTCGCGTAAGAGGTTCAGCTATCTTCGAGAAGTTGGCGATAAATCGGCGATAATACGCGCACAAGCCGAGGAAACGGCGTACTGCTCTTTTATCTGATGGAACAGAGAAGGCGGCGACAGCAGCAGTTCTGTCTGGATCAGGTCGCACTCCATCCGCACTAATGACATGCCCCAAAAATTTCAGCTCTTCGTAGCCGAAATGGCATTTTGGGGTTTCAGCGTGAGTTTAGCTGTGCGAATGGCGTCCAGAACCTTTCTCAGACGCTTCAGATGTTCTTCGAAGCTCTCGGAAAAGATGACCACATCATCGAGGTAGACAAGGCAGCTTTGCCACTTCAAGCCAGCGAGAACTGTGTCCATCATCCTCTGAAAAGTGGCTGGGGCAGAACAGAGGCCGAAGGGAAGAACACGGAATTCGTAAAGTCCGTCTGAAGTCACAAACGCAGTTTTTTCTCGGTCTCGTTTATCCAATTCAATTTGCCAATAGCCACTCTTTAGATCAATGGGCGAAAAATCCTTCGCGCGTCGTAATCTGTCGAGAGAGTCGTCGACCCGTGGAAGCGGGTAAACGTCTTTTTTTGTGACGCTATTAAGCTTCCTGTAGTCAATAGAAAATCGCAGCGTTCCGTCTTTTTTCTTCACTAGAACGACTGGCGAGGACCAAGGGCTGCTGGATGGTTGAATAATCCCGTCATCGAGCATATCTTTCACTTGTGCCTGAATAGCCGCACGTTCTTTGGAAGAAACGCGATAAGGCTGCTGCCGGATGGGGCGGACGTCATCGTCGGTAATAATTCGATGCTTGGCGAGGTGTGTTTGATGGACTTTGGAAGAAGAGGCGAAGCAAGACCGAAACTCCTTTAAAAGGTCATGAAGTGCAGCCTTTCTCTTGTCTGACAGCGTCGAATTAATGTCGATGTGGTTTAGGAATTCTTCATCCTCATGCGTTTCCTCGGACGCGAAGCGCTCCGTGACGTCGGCAACAGGGTCTCCATAGGCTACGGTGGTTCCGCGGAAAAGATGCCGGTGCTCGTAGTTGAAGTTCGTAACTAGTATTTGTGACTGTCCGTTACGGACACGCACAACACTTCGGGCAGCACATACACCTTGGAGTAGCAGAAGTGATAGGTTGCTTTCAGTTACCACGTCACCGTCCCGGAGGTCTTCACAAATGACTTCGATGGGAACAGTCGCTCGGGGCGGCAGCGTCACACTGTCGTCAGCAACACGCAGCGCAGGTCTACGGCAGTTATCAGCGTCTCGATCTGTTGCGCCTTGAGTCGAGAAGGTCACGATGCGTTCACGGAGATTTATGATGGCACCGTATTCCCGAAGGAAGTCCATGCCGATAATCAGCTGACGTGAACAGTCGCGTAGAACGAGGCAGCTGAGCACAAACGTTGACGCACGAATTTTAACTCTTGCCGTACAGCGACCCAGTGGTGTTACAACGTGTCCTCCAGCAGTTCGAATTCGCGTTTCATTCCACGGCGTAATCACTTTCCTGAGATCTTTTGCTAGCCTCCTACTGATAATCGAATAGTCTGCACCAGTGTCTATCAATGCATTGACCTGAAAACCGTCAATCAGCACAGGTATATCAAGTGACACGTGGTCACGGGGTTCAGATGTGGATTTAGGCGTTTCTTCGGTACTGCGATTATTCTCTGGTTGAATGTCTTCCGTGTTGCGTGCAAGCGTCGATGGGAGGTCTTCCGCACTTTGAGTCCCAGCGACCTTGCCCCCGAAGGCCGCTGCCTTCAGTTTTCCCGACGGGGGCTTGGAGAGCGTTCCCGTGCCGTCACATCGAAACGTGACCCAGTGGCTGCGGGTCTCCTCGGAGATGGTGACCGTGATTGACGTCGTGTAAAGGGTGCACGCTGTTGCGCGAGATACTCTTCGATGTCCCTCGGCCTTTGACCAATTTGGGGACGAGGTGAATTGACGGAAAATCCACGCAGGCCAAGTTGCCGGTATGGACATTCGCGGTAAATGTGCCCAGCCTCACCGCAATGATAGCAGGGGGGTCGTCTGTCCGGCGTACGCCAGAGATCAGACTTGCGCGTCGGTGCACGGCGACCATCGATGTCCAAACCAGCGTGCGCCGACTGAATCGCGACTGACGGCATCATTGTCTGGATCGGGACGTATGGAACTGTCTGAAGCAGAACGTGCGGCACTGTCTGGATCGGGACGTGCGGCACTGGCTGGGTCGGGACTCCTTGACCAGAACGAGGCGTGGCAGATCGCAAGGCTTCCGCGTACGTACGACGGCGACTGTCAGTAGACACAGGAGCCGTTTCTGGATCAACCGACATCAGCGGAAAACGATGGGCGTGCAACACCTGTTGAACCTCGTCACGGATGACACTGGTGATAGAACCAA
Organism: Rhipicephalus annulatus; assembly: GCA_013436015.1. NCBI lineage: Eukaryota > Metazoa > Arthropoda > Arachnida > Ixodida > Ixodidae > Rhipicephalus > Rhipicephalus annulatus. Next base: position 739,994 of record WOVY01010833.1, read on the forward strand.
CATCAATTGGTCTTGTCCCGTACATCTTTTCCATTTCTTCCCGGACGACAGATCGGATGATCTCGCGAAACCATTCGTGGCTCTTGCTCCCAGGGGTGGCGAAAATTTCGGGGGTTGAGGCAGCATTCACTTGACGGTCAAACAGGGCAGACCGTTGGTGCAGTACTCGCTCCATCGTTGCCGCTTCAGTAAGAAACTCAGCAACACTTTTGGGGGCACTACGCACCAAACCAGCAAAAAGTTGTTCCTTCACACCACGCATGAGGTGGCGCAACTTTTTTTCTTCTGCCATAGCAGGATCCGCTCGCATGAAAAGCCGTGTCATGTCCTCGACGTACATCGAGACGGTCTCGTTGGGCATCTGGATGCGTGATTGTAGTGCACGCTCCGCCCGTACGCGGCACTCGGGACTCCTGTAGGTCTCCAGGAGGCGACGCTGAAACTCGCGCCAAGATGTCAGAACATCATCCCTGTTCAAAAACCACGTCTTGGCACCGTCTTTTAGGCAAGTGTACACGTTCCGGAGCTTCGCAGCATCATCCCAGTAATTTATCGCTGCGACACGTTCGAACTCACTCAGCCAGTCGTCAACATCTTCATGCTGCTCTCCATGAAAGGGGCTAGGCATGAGCGGGTTCTGGACGGTGCAGTAGATCGGCGTGGAAGGTGTCGGAGCTTGCACGGGATCTTGTGTCGAATAGTCGCTGCGTCAGTGGTTGGTGTCTCAGGTGGTAGGCCTCGTTGGCGGCGGCTTACTCTGTGATCAGGAGTGTCCACGGGTGCAGGGCTTGTGTTCCGGCTGCTGGACGGGGTCTAGGGCAGCGGGTGGATCGTGAGACGTTGTACCCAGCAACTCCACCAGCCTTGTCACGTTTCTTAAGACAAACGTGGTTTATTGGGTTCGTTCAGTCGACTAGCCAAGCAGCAGCTCAGACAGATCGTCTTTGTCTTCTTCCACTCCCGGATCTCATCCAAGCGTATCAGGTGGCAATATATGACTATTCATAACATAAAAACCATGACATGATTGTCATGAATGTCATGATTTAAACTTCATGGTCCTGCAGCTCTTGCGGTGGTTTCGTTCACACGGCATGCTGCAAAACTGGTATGGCATGACATGATTGCATGGCGAACACAAGCGACAGACCCTAACATGAAAATCATGACATGCATGTCATGTAAAAACATGACTACATGCCAAGCTCATGAAGCGCTCGCGGGCATTTCACTAGCGTCACATATTCCAAATTTGGTATTACGATACGTGAATGGATGACGAAGGTATGCGTCTTGTGTAAACATGTGAATTATGAGATGCGTGTCATGTAACATGACTACATACCACAATCATGATGCGCTGGCCGCCATTTCAGTTGCTTCGCTTAAACCAAATTTGGTATTGCGGGACGTGAGTGGTTGACGAAAGCATAATACTGGTGCAAACAGGATAAACATGAGATGCGTGCCATGTAACGACATGACTACATGCTCCTTTAGCTCCTTTAAAACAGCCGCCAGCTCATGATGCGCTGGCGGCTGTTTTAATAGGGTCACATGTACCAAACTCGGTATACGCGAAGCGAACGCACGACATAGGTAATTGATTTGATTTGTGGGGTTTAACGTCCCAAAACCACACTATGATTATGAGAGACGCCGTAGTGGAGGGCTCCGGAAATTTGATCACCTGGGGTTCTTTAGTGTGCACCCAAATCTGAGCACACGGGCCTACAACATTTGCGCCTCCATCGGAAATGCAGCCGCCGCAGCCGGGAATCGATCCCGCGACCTGCGGGTCAACAACTGAGTACCTTAGCTACTAGATCACCGCGGAGGGGCCGCTCGACATAGGTAAATGAGACATGTAACAACATGACGACATCTCACACCAATGATGCGTTCGCGGCCATTTCGCTAGCTTTACGTATGCCAAATTTGGCATTACGCGACGTCAATGGATGACGAAGGTATGAGACTGGTGCAAGCATGATAATCTTGATATGCGTGTTATGTGAGAACATGACCACATTCCACAGTCAAGGCGCCAATAAATTTCGACGCGACGCGGTGCGCGTTCTCAACGGCGTTCATTTCGTCGGTTCAAGCCGGCGTTGCCATGGCAGGAACGGGTCCAGCCATATATATACTTGCAGGCACGCGCCGCGCTGCGTTGCTTTAACGCATGCGCGTTTCAGCGCGTCCAGCATCCTTTCGTCACGAAAAAAGGAAGACGCAGTGTTGTCAGGGTAACGCATCGGCGCCAAATGCAGCATGTCGCATTTCGCGCCGGTTGCCGTCGGGCTACGCTGACGGACGCTGGTAGCACCGGTCGCACCGGTCGCGCTTGGCGTCAAACTATAGAGTGCTCGTGTTTTGCTGACGTAGCGCCGCTGTGCCCAGCGAGCGCACGCGTCAACGCTACATTGGAGTATATTGGGCCCTTCAAGATGCGCTCGCGGCCGTCTTGCTAGCTCCACATATACCAAATTTGGTGTTTCGTCACGTCAATGGATGACGAAATGATGTTACTGGTGCAATCAAGATAATCCTGACCCGCGTGTCATGTAACAACGGAACATACCACGCTCATAGCATGCTCGCGGTCGTTTTGCTAGCTACACATATACTATATTTGGTATCACGTGAAGTGAATAGATGACGAAGGTAAACGAAACATTAAAACATGATAATAATTACACGGAAGTCATGTACGGCATCATTTACATCCACCTCGTAACGTTGTGCTGTTTTTAAAGTGAAATATCAACCTTTCTCATTCGTGCTTCGCATGGCATCGATTGCCACTGTACGATGGATCTGCCAATTTTTTTCTATGTCGTTGTCATCTGCATGCTTCTTTTAAAGCACTAAAGCACAGTGGTGGTTCGCGTGGGTGAACGTGATTTAACCTGTTCCACACTGCCTAAATATACATTAACGTTTTTTTAGATGATGAGTTTTTCTCTTCCCGCCTTGATTACGATGTTATTCGATATCACTAACCCGTGATTGCTGCATGCTAACTCCTTCTACATTGGTTTTCTGTGCGTTCCTTGGTCATCGCACATAATGAAATATATGTAGTTTTTTAAGAGCAAAGCTCCCTAATCCGTGGGTCGTGCGTCCCCAATGTATGTAGTAGTAGTAGTAGTAGTAGTAGCAGTAGTAGTAGTAGTGGTAGTAGTAGTTGTAGTAGTAGTAGTTGTTGTAGTAGTAGTAGTAGCAGTAGTAGTAGGAGGAGGAGGAGGAGGAAGAGGAGAAGGATGTAGCCACCTCTCGTTTAGTCCTTGCAATGTCCGCTGAATGGCGGTACTTGTATATGGTGTATATATGATGAAAAGATGCAAGATGGCGGTACTTGGATTGGTCACTTGATGGACGGTCAGATGGACTGACGGACACACAGATGGTCGCACGGATGGACGGAAGCAAGAACAAACGGACGGACGTGAGCACGGACGGGTGCATGGACTGATGGACGCTTCGCCCCACTCATCATCAGTAACCCCGTGGATATGGTGTAATTTCTTTTTTTTTGCTTCTACGTTAAGACTTTTTAACGGCGATGCTCCTCTTCTAACGTTGTCACACGTCACGCGTAACCGAGAGAAGAGACGAGAAAGAAAATGAGGCAGTATTTCTTGAACAGTATGACAGACGGTGCTGTCTCATAGAAGTGCATTCAAACTGCTGCTCAGTGAGGATATTCTAGATGGCGCTGTACCGCTACTCTCCGATTGGCTGCTGCGCGCGTTTGCCCGAGTGTACGAAAGACGAGTGCCTCTCTTAAAGTCCGTCGATTCGCCTGCACCACGTGAACCATTTCACTGGGTGCTGCACTTTGCCATTCGTTTCAGCGGTGCAGCATTGACGACCTCTGAACCCTGCCATTCGTTTCAAACGGTGCAGAAGAGGCATAGCACTGGTTCACAATTTTCTTGCATTTCCTACGCTGACGGCACCGGCTTGGTGCAGCTGCGCGTGCAGCTGAGCAGACGACGCAGCACTTAAGCATAGGCGCCGTACCCGCCTCTACTAACGCGGTGTTTTGCCAGGATGTTTGCGCCGCATAAACTGTCCACATGTGTGGTTCGCCAACGTTCGTGGTGTAAATTAGGTGAACAGAAATAAGGCCTGCACCTTGTCGGCACATCGTCATTCGTTTGGGGGATCGTGCTGTGCCTGCATCGCTTAACTCAAGCTGCACAATTTCTGAACTTCGCGTGCAGAGCCTTGAACCGCTTCCAATCGGTGCAGGGGAATCGAACAGACCTTCAGTCTCTGGATCGTCGCAGTACGTGGCGGATCGTTGGTGGGGCATGGACGAAGCAGAGTGGCGGGTGCGTTGAAGATGCTTGCCCTCAGCTTCCTAGGCTCGCGTCTCGTCGGTGTTACCCCCGCGTCGTCTGCATGCTCGAACGCGATCGGACGCAAGGACGCATGTACGGACGGACGGACGCTTCAACCCACTCATAGTCATTCACTCCGTATATATGCTGTGATTTTTCTGTCCACTTGATGTTGTTACGCTTTTTGAAAAAAATACCCATTAAACGAAGTACCCATTAAACGAAATGCCCATTAAACATCTTTCGTATGCTATTCGTAAAACCGGTAGCATGGTTACTAATAGTTGCCCTCCTTTGTGTTTTTTACTAGCACATTATATTTTTCAATATCTGTTGTTTACTGCGTCTGCGATCGTTGCATTGCTGCTTGAAGATCATCATAGAATAGCTCTACATTGTAGTGTTGTAACAGGATACGTTGTAGCATATCCTCGTACTTCGCCTTGATATTTCTTGAGTAGTCTTATTGTGATACTCGCTACCAACTTCTTTCATACCATATAAGTAAACAGTATACCCGTTATGAATTTGTCGTTTCGAAACCTCTCACCATACTGTCCCTCCTCAAAGAGCACTCTGTAGAAGAGTATACCTGCCCCATATTTAACAATGAATACGCTTCCCCATGCTTCTTGGCCTCATCGAGGTCAATTGTAAGCCAGCAAACTCATAACTGCTCGAGTAGCCCAGATGGTCAACTCCACTTCTCCACTTCACTGCCCGACCGAAAGACAGACCACGCAAGGGAAGAGAAGAAAGGATAATTATTACCATCACATGTGCAGAGTGCGACGCCTTGTGCATAGGTGAGCGAAGGAGATTCCCGACGGGTGGGGGCCGCGTAAAAATTGAGAGCAGTTCCATTCTACTGAGTTGGATGACCAGCGAAGCTGCTTAGCATGCGACACAGAAGGTACACGACATTTTGAAGGTAGGTAGCAACTCCTTCGTAGTCTCGACCAGTGGTGATAGCGATGAAAGCACGGACACAAATGTATTCGTCTGAGGAATGTTCACATTACCGTTCACGTGCGTGTAACATATCCATGCCCGGTGGTGACGAACTAGCTATTTATGGGCGACATTTCCTTCGGTCCGTGAGCGTCGAAAAGGGGTGTGTGAAAAATGGGTTCTCGACCTCCCCGGCTCCTCTCTAAACCACACCAGTGTTTCCAAAAAGCGATATGTAACACGGTTTCACACCTCCTACGACAAAATCGAGACGACCTTCGTGCTTGGGGTTCGAGCGCGGTGCTGTCTCTGATCTTGGTGAAAACGCCGGAGAACACGGCATATTTTTTGTCGCACCACCAGAAGCAGCTTGAAGTAAGAGAGGTGATGTCTCTGCCCTTAAAAGCTGAAGGTTATTTTTTCACTTTCGTTTTATTGTGCTGTAATATACCATAGTCACGTATTTTGGTTGAATATTGTATACATTGTGGTACGATAAAAAACTCAACATCTATTTTTTTGTTACACGAGGCAGCATTCCAGTAGAAGTGTTCATTCGCTGGATATGCTCTTTTAGCATGTTTGGCAGGCATGCCAACCGATACACTTATGAAGCTGCCGAAGCCGGCGTGTTGGTTGATTTTTTCTGAAATGAGGTAGAGCGTGAGAAACGGCAGAACAAACAAATTAGGTATACAAAAATAAATTGAGCACTAAGCTTTCATACTAAAATGAGGTTGTACTTGAAAGCACCCATGACCACACGTATAGTGTTATTGTCATAATTCACTATATTGAAGTGTGCAAGAGGAAAGATATTAAAGCCAGTGCAACGTCTTGAAGATGTATTCCCCTCAACGGATGCGTAAACGCTCCGTTTTGTTAGAGTACAGTGTCGCGTTAAAGTTTGACAAATATATTTATCGGTCAGCGGAAAAGAGGATACCCTCAGTTTTATTTTGGATAATCGTATTTTGCGCAAGTTTATTAAATTCTAAGCGCTTCTCAGCAAGCGAAAAGAACCTTGAGTGTTTAAAACTACTATGTACGTATCTTTCTATCTATCTACCTAGCCCACATGTTTGGGTGATCCCTCGATCACCTGCTTACTTTGTTGTACACTAAAATTGGTATGTAAGGGTAAGAGAATCGGATGAATATGGCAATGTGGTCAGGACATCAATAACGTAAAATTCCTGTCGCGTATGCCGTCGCTCCCTTTTTTTTCATACACGTGTGGCAAATATTCCTACATAGCGGGCCACGGTGCGTGTATGCACAGCCGGTGATTGACAGTTTCTAACTACCCGGGAACGAAGAGAACTCAATTTGGTAATCTGAATGCGAGAGGATTAGGAAATAAAGCACTGCACGGGCCGATGTTACCAGCCCGGGCCCGGCTCGGCCTGAGACCGCCATGCTCCGACCTACCCAAGCCTTGCCTAGTGTTTTTAAATATTGCCCTTACCCAGCCCGGACCCGAAATATGTGGGCGCGCCTCGGGCCGTTTCAGCTAGTTATGCCAAGATCATAATCTAGGCACTGTACAGACTTCAGTTATTGTGAAGATGCCTGCCACACACAGGATATTTCCTAGAGAACGTTTTCAGAAATTCTTTCAGTGTCATGACTTTCACTGGTTCCAAGTATACCTTTTGGTTTATTTCCCGTAACCCTTTGGTGAAATAATTTTAAGGCAATATAAAACACTGTTGGCGTCATAGTAGGCTCTCTCAGGTACGCAATGCTAACCGCGCAATGCTATTTTCTATCATTTTAAATAATGACTACAAAATATATTACCTCCATAAAGCGGGAAAAAATTGTGGACATTTATAGGTGATACTACATAAACTTCATGCGAGCTAGGGCTGTAGAGTAAATGTAGCAAGTCTCCTGCAAACTTCATTATTTGCACACTGCTGTGAAGAAAAATCCACAGATCGCACGTACATCGGGAACAGATGTCGTGCGAAGCATGCGGATACAATGTGAATATATTTAGAGTTTTGTTGAGTAAGACGTTATGAATTGGCGCTCAGTATATGTGAAAATTCATGCGCACACATTCGTTAAACAGCCACACAAGTTTCATATTAGCCGTTGTTAGCAGTTGTGTAACACTGTTAATAATTAGAAAACTTGTTCTTGATGACTTGATAACTATTGCGCATACTCACTTCGGGCACAATTCGTCATCGTCATGAGCCATTGCATAGAAAATTGACAAATTTTTTATCAAGTGTGTAGCAGATAGCATGCTTCCCCAAAGAATTACAAAGGATAGCATAATAAATGCTTGCCTGGTATAACTGTCCGGTATACCAAGTAACTAGCCCAACTTTTAATTCTGTTGAAATGCTTACCTGTCCAACCAAAGTTAGGATTATTTATGGAGTGATGGGTACCCAGCAAGTATGCTTGTAGCAGTTACCCAAAGAGTGGCTTTGAAAGGCGGCTGTTCCAGCTTTAGCTGTGAGTGTGCTGCGCGTTGCGCGCAGGCCTGGCGTTTTTTATTATACCCATATCAATCCATCTCGCCAGCTGCTATAATTAATTATATTATCATTATCACCGTCATCATTATCATCATTCACCTGACTACGTCTACAGCAGGACAAATCCCTCACCCATGTTTCACCAGTCAACTTGGTATGCTTGAGGCTGCCACTTTATATCCGCCAAACTTCACTTCATACCAACAAACCTGTCCACCTAACTTTGTCTCCCTAAAACCTACTTGCATTCCCGTGTGCTCAGATTTGGGAGCACGTTAAAGAACCCCAGGCGGTAGAAATCTCTGGAGCCCTCCACTACGGCGTCTCTCATAATCATATGGTGGTTTTTGAACGTTAAACCCCACATATCAATCAAAACCTACTTGTGTTCCATGGGAATCCAGAGAATCTTATCTGGGAATCCGGCTGTAATTATAGCCGCTGCTTATGTGACTGGCGGCTGGCCTACTGGAATTGCATATAGATGGAGATCTCTTCCGGCTATTCTAAATAGTGGTAGGTATTGTTCAGCACGTGAATTTACTGTTAATTCTGCATGGACTGTAACAAACAACACGACATTTCACAGATCCATGGCGTCATGTAACAAGTTAGCAATTTTATGGCACAGAGAAAATTGTAAATGCCGAAGCATTGACGGCAAACAATATGCCGCATTGAAAATAGTTAATTTTCTTGTTTTTGACGTGGTCGCCTGTAAGCGGTCACTACTCGATGGGTCATTTTCACATTATTTGTTGCCTCGCGTAACAATCTTGTGCTGTGTGCAAGACCTGGAATGTTTTGACCATTCATATACAGCTAAGAACCAATCCAGTCGGCCAGAGCTACGCTGTTGTTGTCGTCGGGGATCAGCGTCAGGAGATGGCGTAGGACCAGCCGAGTCGGTCAGAGCTGCACTGTCGTCGGAGATCACGAGGGCGCAACCGGTTGGCACAAAATCCAGGGAGCAAGTCCCACGTTGAAAATACGGGCACTCCTTTGGAACTATACACAATGACTGGCGGTAGGATGTACGTGATTTGGCTCCGTAGCTTTCCCTTCAGTGATAAGAGAAGTTGTCGTCGAGTAAAGTGCGATGAGTGTAAACAATGTGCTTCGCCCCGTGAGGCATGTGCGTGTCACTGGGCTATTTTCGAATTCGATGGAAACAATGAGCGAAACAGGCGCTTGGGGTAAGACAGCCTCCTCGCGGTGCGGTAATGCGTTGAAAAAAGTCACAGCTTTGCCGCAAAGGTAAAGCAATGAACGTGGGAAGGTCACGTGAAGAACGGCAAGCAGATGGAAACGTGCTCCGCAATTCTCACGCACAAATGACACACGAAACGTACTCACAGGTACAGAGATGTACGCAAATAGTCGGCTCAGTCGTTACTTCGCTGTCTGAAAAGCGCGCCCTTTTCGCAAACGGAGGCTGTGCAACGATTGCAGTGACTTTTGTGCGCCTCGTAACTACAACTGAATTGTTCCAGTGCAAGCCCAACGCCAGCCAAGGCGTATGATACTCTCCACCAGGGGATAAGGGCACGCGAGAGATCGTTCACTCCCCTCCTTTCCGCGGGACAATGTACGCGTGAGAGATGAGAGCCGCCACGCGCTCATTGCGCCATCTCGCTGATAATGCTGAAAACACGACAGTTCCCATACGAGATGCCCGCCAACAGCGGTGAGTGGTAGATATAAATATCATGCCGTTTGAACGCTTAAAAAGATATCCCTTGGTGGCTCAGTGGCTAACGCCTCGCGTTCACGGCGTGGAGCTTCCGTGTTCGATTCCGCGCGCCACAGTGATTTTATTGATTTTTTTCTTGTGCTTTCATATATATCGATATGTGCAGGTATAAGGTGAATGACATCGACATCGGCGGCGAATTCCAGCCGAGAGTGTCCATATGAGTGTAACCGCACTTGTATTGAAAACGCGCCGAGTGAGACAGACGCGTGGCAGTATACCCGTTGCAGGTGCTGGTCGCTGAGGCCACAGTAATTATGAATTACTTTACCACTGTAAAAGGACGACGCTACTCCGCTGTCGCCCTCTTGTGTAAAGAGATATATAGGGTGCGTTTGTGCAGCAGTTAGAGTCTGTGGCCGTTATGCCGTGGATAGCCTGCTTAGCACTTGTGGCGGCGGATTAAAAGGTTATTATTTCGATGACCATTGAGAGAACTTTTTCTTTGACCTGTAATTTCATGCGTTTTCAGTACGAAAATACATCACTGAAGTCTTAGTGAACCGCGAGACATATAACTGTTTCGAGTTAAAATTCTATGAACTGTGGGAATCGATTTCATGCGAAGCTGTCAGCGAGCACTCCTCTATGCAACATTTCTTATGTTCTTTAGCGCAGACTTTACGGGGTACGTGTTCTTGTCAATCGAGTTGTAGTGGTTGACTACACTTGGCGCTTGAAGGGAATATTATTGCTTGACGTAACCTCAGCATTCATGTTATGCCATGGACGTAAATAATGTGAAAACGAAGTGCGCGCTATGGTGTGGTGATATAAACATCATTCGTTAGCGCATTTCGTCGTTGTCCAACAACGCTTTATTGTAGCTTGCCAAGTCATATGAGTGCGCATATAATGTGCATGAGACAGGTATGAGTGGAGTCGACACCAAAGCCACAATTTGTGTTAACCCTACATGACGTGCGTCTGTATAGTAGGAGTACTTATGCAATGTTTATCTCCTTGTTATAAATGTATATAGCTTACACTGTAACCATAATTCTATTGCACCGACTTGATGTCTGCATAGTACGTTTTCCCCAGAAGATTCATGACCTCGCGGGGTTTCTCGGTAGAATACCTGACTGCCACACAAAACTCTTGGATTCAATTTTAGATGCGGAGCATCTTATACTCGCGCCTTGTAGTGCGCCGTCCGCGCCGTCCGCGCCGTCCACACCGCTTCTCGAACATTCGACAGCTGACGCGCGCGCATGCGCCGTCGCGCCGTCGCCCACTCTTCCACCATCTGTGCATCCCTTCCTCCTCTACACACCGCGCGCGCTTCACTCCTCCACCATCTCTCCACCCTTCCTCCTCTACACACCGCGTTCGACATCTACAATTCTCCTGATTCTCCAGTGGACGCGCATGTGGCGTCGCCCTTCGAGAACATTCAACAGCTGACAGTGCATGCGCCGTCGTGCTGTATATATACTCAAGGTCGGCGCTCGCTCGCTCAGTTGCCGCTCGTCGGTTGGTTTGTACGGCGCGTCGACGTCCAAGGTCGCGGTGAAATGAATTCCAACGAATCCACAAACACAATGATCGACGTCCCTTCGACCAGCGCCGCCCTTTCGCATACGTGTGTACGTGTTCACTCATTTAACACCCCCTCCTACAACCACGTTAACCAGTTTAGCCATCGACCCAAGTAAGTCGCAATTTAACACCCTATTTCACAACCACGTTAACCAATTTAGCCATCGACCCAAGTAAGTCGCACTTTAACACCCCGTTAACCAATTATATGCTCCGCATCCTCCTCAGTGTTCCCCCGAGGGAAGCTGCGGGCAATTTTTTTTGGTAGAGTTTTATTGTTATTATTTGCAGTCTGCTGGCCAAAGCTACCGATGCTCTTCAAATTACGAACACGTGTTGTCGCTGCTGCTTGGTAGATACAATCTTTGAGGCGAATATCCGCATACCGCAACCCGTAGTATATAGATATGTGACACACTTGACTAAAAAAAGTTTCATGACATACACAACATGATTTTCACGTTGTTTATGTCAAAACCATGAATACACATATTTAGATACGCTTTATCCCCCCATGCCGATTTTGTCCTATAAGAAAGTCATGAAGCAATATAAGAGAATCAAGCCGTAGTTGACCAGGTAGGTAGATAGAAACGCTCAAAGTACCTTTGCATAGGTGCCTGTATGACAGCCAGCAGGGTCGAAATGCACTGAACTTCACATATACCCGAGACACAGCTTGTGCCGGGAATGCGTGAGGGCCTCTCTCTAGCCCTGGCATGTCCATCACTCACTGCTGCATGCGTTCACAAAAAAAATACGTTACTCGCTACTCAAACCAAAAAAACGAGAACGCGTTACCGCCCTATTTTACCGACAAAATAAGGTAAAGCGTTACCATTACCCTCACCGAAAACAGTAATGGAGGTTGCCTTTGCCATTACCACACAATCTTATACTTTAATCAATATGTCTTTGTTACAGAAACTGACAGCAAGAGTTTTTTTATATCTCAAATTCATGCAACACATAAAACTTTTAACCCACAAAAGTATTCTATTCAATATGCTCATGTAAGAAGTATTATTTTTACAAGTCTACCGGACCTTAGCAATGTTATAGTGGCTTAAAGTTTCTTGTTACTTGTGAAGGCTTGTGACTCTAGGGCACATAAGGAAGCCAGTTTTCTCGGTGTGACATTATGTGCAATATCATATTCAATCGTTCTTGCGAGCCTCTATGAAATCATGACTTATCTCTCAAAAATTTGCAGTAGTCTTTTCTTTTTTCGCGTCGAAATTGAAACTGGGGGTCCTTGGCCTCTTATATTGCCCACTGCGTGGCTGTAGGTAATTGCGGAGGGTTGCATTCGTGATTTCTGTAGGGGGGTGGGGGCAGATTTGCACGTTCGTAACACTAAATGTCGCTTGGTTCACTTCTGTCGTAAATCTGGTCGTCTCGATCAGGCCATCGACGCCAGCACGCATGCGTTGACGACGTACACAGAAAAAGCCTATTCTAATGACGCGCTGAGAAAAAGTTCTATGGCTTACTCATGGAAAATAATATTTTGTGTAAACATTTCTCGTTCACTTTAGCCTGCAACATTACCGCAAACTTGGCGAGCGTTTATGTGACCATGTTCAAGAACAGCGATAAGCAGAAACCTAGTTGCCGTTGCGGAAAGAAACAAAGTTGACAAGTCTTATCAACTTTGTAGGAACTATTTTATAGCAAGTAGCAGAAGATTACCCCTATTTTCACTTTTAAAAAATCCTTTTTTTCGCTCTACAATAGTCGAGAAATGTTTCCTCACTCTTTGTTGTGCATGTAAGTCGTTCACAAGATGTCTTCTTTGTAAGGGTAATACTTGTGTGTTACATCGTAATGAACTTTCGAGAATGACCTTGGATGAAATAAGTCCCTCCAGGTTGAATATGTTCAACATTTTTTGCTTCCTAAATTAATCAGCTGAATAAAAAATTTTCCGGCTACTAGGTGCTATATGCATAAAATACGAAATACTCGATCGCACAGACTTTTTTCGATTTGTGTTGAGCTTTCGTGAAATTACCCGTTTGCGGCAGAGGCACATCGGGCCCATGACTCCCCCGCCCCTTCTCTGAATTTTTTACATGGCACCAAATGACTGTTTGTCCGCCCGGCCCCAACTTCAGCTCAAAAAGGTGACCCCCCCCCTTCTCTAAAAAAAATCTGCTTAAGCCTTTGCATTGCGATACCCGCGGTTGAGACACTAACGAAGACTTTCTGGGAGCCATATGCTCGTCGGACCTGAGCAGATGACAGCGCGAAGACGAATAAATATGATTATTAATTGATCACTTGAAGGGCCACGACACAATCATACCACGTCATCTCTCCCGCTCATTGACGTCATTTTGCCTGCGAGACAGTGCGCTATACAAAAAGAACGCCCGTTACAACGATCGTGCTTACGAAAACCTTCTATCAATCAGGAGCGGCATCGATAGCTTAGGGGCTGACTGTACGCAAACAGCCGACTCAGTTGGCAACGTTGAAGCCCGCCTGGATGAAGCGGAAAATCCCTTGCGCCGAAACAACCTAATTTTTTACTGTGTTTCTGAAACAAACACTAAGGAAAGCTTCACCTCATCGGAGCAATTAATTTTGACATCAGCACAACTACTTGGCCGCTAATGTAGATCATAAGAAAATTGATCGTGCACACCATCTAGGTAAACTTAGCCAGAACGAACGCGCGCAGCCCCCGTCCTATAATAGCTAAGTTTGCCTTTCACAAAACTAAATCTGTACTCCTTTCTTGCAGCCGTAAATTCAAGGGCACGGAATACAGTGCGGCAGAAAATTTTTTTCTACTGCGGTCCGTATTGCACTAAAACACCGTCTTGCGTTTACTAAATCTAAAGCAGCTTCCTTTTCTCTCCGGTACTAAAGACTACAGACGATTTTTCGCAGTGGCGAATGGGCGCTTCCAAGTTTGAACGTGGGATATAGTGGCGTTCTCCTTTCCACTTCCCCTTCACCATCGGCGACGGCCGGCCGATTCTCCACCGCCGCTACCGGGCTGAAGGCCAGGGGAGAAGTGCTTTTAAGTGAAAAGAAGAGAAAAGTGCGTCTTGTAATTGTCCCTCAGGCGGAGGACACCTCAACAGTAGCTCACGAGGGGGTGAGGGTAAAGGAGGGATTAAAAGGATAGGAATAAAAGGTAAAGAGATAGAGAGAGGAAGGAAAGAGCGAGGTGCTGGTACAGTGAACGACGGAAGTAAGTAAAAGATAGGAAAGATGGACATGATCGGAGGAGTCTGAGGACAGGGCACCACTAGGCGAGAGCTCTTGTCGGCGTCAAGAGATGTCGTACGGTGAGCCCAGTCGGCCAGAGCTGCGCTGTCGTCGAAGATCGCGGGAGCACAACCGGTCGGCACGAAATCCAGCGAGCAAGTCTGAAGGCCAGGAAAACGGGTGCAGCAGATAGGGCTATAGGTGCGTGCAGACAGTGCGGTGAGCGCTGGTGTTTCACATACTCTCACATCGTCGCCCGGCAGCGCACTGGGCTTGAAAAACTGCTATTTATCCACTAGTTCTTGCATGACTTCCTGTATCTTATGCTCACTGCCTTTGTTATCACTAAAAATCATGATTGCCCATTTTTCCCTGCTGAACTTCAAATTTAAACTATCTCCCTCATTACCATAGATGTCTATCAATCCCTGCAGATGTTCCTTGTTGTCGGCTAATAATACTATATCAACTGCATACATGAATGCTGGTAATGACTGTTCAACGTGCTTTCCTGGCTTGGCAAAAGATAGGCTGAATCCTAGGCGACTCCCTTCTAATTTGGCTTCTAGCCCCTGGAGATACAACATAACTAACAAAGATGACAAAGGACATTTTCGTTGAAGCCCGCGTTGTATCTCTATAGGTCCAGATACCTGTTCTTCCCATTTGATAAACTCCTTGTTACCTTTATAGATATCCTTAAGATTATTTATTACATTTTCGACATCTATTGTGTCCAGTACTCCCCAAGAGTCTTCTTGAATCACACTAAGCTCCCTTGATATCTAGAAATGCCAGCCACAGGGGCCTGTGTCCTTTTTCCGCTATTTCAATACACGGCATCAATAAAAACAGATTGTCCTCCCTACGTCCTTCGTTTACGGAACCAATTTTGTAGTCTCCCAGCACCTCCTCATTCTCCACCCATGTCTGTAGTCTTTCCTTTACTATCTGCATCACCTTGTGTAAACCACGGACGTCACTGTTATAGGAGGGCAGTTGTTTATATCGGTTTTGCCCCCCTTTCCTTTATAGATCATGCTCATCCCGCTTAGTTTCCACTCATCGGGAACTTCACCATTCATTATTCATTTGCTCGCTGCCTCTCTTGATGTTTGCTTAGAGTTTGGGCCTAGTTTCTTTGTTAGCATGATTGGGATGCCGTGAGGTCTTGTTGATGTGCTATTAGGAACTCTTTTCTCTGCCCTTTCTCACTCTCGTTGTCACAGTGGAGGCATGGAGCTTATTAATCCATCCTCATCTGATACGGTGCATGCAGCGCTTTCTTGGTGTTTATATTTTTCTGTCATCGCTGTTTTTATATACTCAATTTTATATATGCCTATTCCATGCCGCACCGCCAAGGAGAAAGCCGTGGAGCTTCGGTGTGGTGGCGCCATCTAATTTTGTTTAGAAAAGCTATCTGCGAAAAATCGTGTATACATGAGGCCGCACTGTTGCATTTTTGACTCATCTTCTCATGTGGCAAATGAATCTACTATCTGCAATCACATCGTAGAAATGAAACACTCTGTCGTACAAAAACCACGTCTTTATATAAGCTGACCTTTTCTTTTATTTTAACAAACAAACGTAGCTTTTTGCAGATACGTGAGGCCACACGTAATATTTTATCGTCTTCCGCTAGTAACTTGCTGGAACCCACAGAGACAAGGCTGTCTAATGATGTCAACGACTTCGAAATTCTTGCTGACTTGCCAAATGTTACAAAATTTTCCGGAAAGACCCCGAGGGCTTTCGAGAAGGAGTTCTCATTGCTGCTAGTCAGTTGTTGAGCTCCGTTAGTAATATCGTGACTGACCTAGATTAATTACCACGTTCCATTTCCCAAGTTTTTTTATCGTCCCAAACCACAGCAGGATTCTCAGCGCTAACCGCGCCTGCAGTTTTCGAGAAGGTTCCGGACTGTAGTAGATCATTTCGATAAGATCACGCCCGCTGTGTGAACGGTACAGATTGTTCTGGAACCTACGCCACCGCCAGCGATAACGCTAGAACATTCGACGGCAAGAGTATAAATGCCGACGCGCTTCGCCGCTTGTCAGTTGTTGATCGAAGGCCGACGCTCCGTTCGCCACTATCAGTCCGAGACTGCTATCTGTGCAAGACTACTGTTGTAATTGGACTTTCCGTTTACCGGGCACAGGTTCGCCCAAATAAACAGTTAAATCCCAACACGAAGTCTCCTGTCTTCGGCCACGTCACGACTCCGTGACATCTGGTGGAGGTGCTGGGTACACGGCTTGACGGGGGCGTCCGGTACATGAACGTTAGGTTGATGACAGAACCATGGAGGCATAAGAAGTCCATGCCAAGGATGACATCTCTCGAGCAACGCTGTAGAACTACAAAGTCTGTAGGATAAATACGGCCGTTAATTGTGACTCTCGCTGTGCAGATTCCTGCAGGCGTTACGAGATGACCTCCGGCTATGCAGATTTCCGAACAATAAGCAAGAACAGCTCAAGGTCCTGCTCCTGCAATACGAAGATTGCTTTTCGTCGTCATCGAAAATTCGGCAGACCCCAATCACGAAGCATCGCATCATAACTGAAGAAAATGGCAGACCACTCCGTCAGAGTCCGTACAGGGTTTCGACGCGAGAACGTGAAGCCATGAAGAGACAAGTTGATGAAATGCCGCGGGATGACATTATCCAGCCGTCCAAGAGTCCATGGGCATCCCCCGTGGTGTTAGTGAAGAAAAAGGATGGGACCCTACGTTTCTGCGTCGATCATTGCCGCCTGAACAAAATCACAAGAAAGGAGGTGTATCCTCTCCACGAATAGACGACGCACTTGATCGGCTCCATAACGCCAAGTACTTTTCATCAATGAACCTCAAGACTGGCTATTGGCAAATCGAAGTCGACGAAAGAGACCGAGAGAAGACGGCGTTTATAACACCAGACGGCCTCTTCGAATTTAAGGGGATGCCCTTCGGCCTTCGCTCAGCGCCTGCAACTTTTCAACGCGTTATGGATACAGTACTGGCAGGATTGAAGTGGCAGACTTGCCTTGTGTACTTGGACAACGTCGTCGTGTTTTCCTCGAGTTTCGACGAGCATCTTCGGCGCCTTGAAGCTGTACTTCAAGCCATCAAGACTTCCGGACTCACACTGAAGCCAGGAAAGTGCAGATTTGCGTATGAGGAGCTCTTGTTTCTGGGGCACGTTATCAGCAAGTCTGGAGTTCGTCCCAATCCACGGAAAACAGCCGCCATCGCCGACTTCCTGCCGCCCACAGACAAGAAAGCCGTGCGCCGATTTCTGGGCTTGTGCGCCTATTATAGGCGGTTCGTGAAAAACTTCGCCTGCATCGCCGATCCTCTCACTAACCTTACTAAGGCCGACGTGGAGTTCAAGTGGGAAACACCACAGGAACACGCTTTCCAGAAGTTTAAACATCGCCTCCAGACGCCTCCGTTACTTGCCCATTTCGACGAATTCGCCGAGACAGAAATACATACTGACGCAAGCAGCGTAGGTCTTGGCGCCGTTCTTGTGCAGAGGGCTGACGGACTTGAAAGCGTTATTAGTTACGCCAGCCGATCGCTATCCAAAGCAGAAGCAAATTATTCCACAACAGAAAAGGAGTGCCTCGCCATCATCTGGGCTACGTCGAAATTTCGCCCCTACCTCTACGGCAGACCCTTCAAAGTTGTGAGCGACCACCACGCCTTGTGTTGGCTAGCCACCTTAGAGGACCCTTCAGGTCGCCTCGCGCGATGGAGCCTGAGATTTCAAGAATATGACATTACTCTCATTTACAAGTCCGGCAAAAAACACTCTGACGCCGACTGTCTCTCTCGTGTGCCTGTCGACCAACCGCTACCCGACGACCCGGATGACGACTACTTCTTGGAAACGATAACTACCGACGACTTCGCTGAACGACAGCGGGCCGACCCGGAACTTAAGGCCCTTTTAGAATACCTCGAAGGCAGGACCGCCGAAGTCCCGAAGGTATTCAAGCGTGCACTTGCGTCGTTCTTTCTACGAAACGGTCTTCTACAAAAGAAAAACTTTTCACCGCTTCGAGCTAAGTACCTCCTTGTGGTGCCTTCAGCTCTGCGACCAGAACTCCTGCAGGCCCTGCACGACGATCCGATGGCAGGGCACCTTGGTGTTTCTCGCACGCTCGCGAGGATACAAGAAAGGTACTACTGGCCACGTCTTACCACCGACGTCACTCGTTATGTGAGGACATGCCGGGACTGTCAGCGACGCAAGACACCGCCGACAAGGCCAGCGGGACTTCTGCAGCCAATTGATCCACCTTGCCGACCTTTCCAGCAGATCGGTATGGACTTACTGGGGCCGTTCCCGACGTCGGCTTTCGGAAACAAGTGGATCGTGGTAGCTACCGACTACGTCACCCGCCACGCCGAGACAAAAGCCCTGCAAAAGGCAGTGCATCCGAGGTAGCTAAACTCTTCGTCGAAAATATCGTCCTACGTCACGGCGCCCCGGAGGTCCTTATCACCGACAGAGGAACGGCATTCACTGCCGACTTAACTCAAGTGATCTTGGCATACAGCCAAACAAACCACCGCCGGACGACAGCGTACCACCCACAGACCAACGGCCTCACCGAGCGGCTTAACAAGACGATCACCGACATGCTGTCAATGTACGTCGATGTCGAACACAAGACGTGGGACGCCATTCTTCCGTATGTGACCTTCGCATACAACACGGCGGTGCAGGAGACGACGCAGATATCTCCATACAAATTGGTCTACGGAGAGAGCCCGGCAACGACGCTCGATGCCATGTTACCCAACGTCACCGACGAAGAAAACGTCGATGTGAGCGAGTACCTTCAACGCGCCGAAGAAGCCCGACAACTTGCGCGTCTCCGTATCAAGAATCAACAGACGACCGACAGCCACCGTTACAACCTTCGACGACGCTTCGTGGAATACCAGCCCGGTGAACGTGTTTGGGTGTGGACGCCGATACGCCGACGTGGACTAAGTGAAAAGCTTCTGCGACGGTACTTCGGACCGTACAGGGTGGTTCGACGTCTCGGCCCACTTGATTACGATGTTGTCCCCGACGGCATCACGAACTCTCAACGACGCCGATCGCGACCTGAAGTCGTCCATGTCGCGCGCCTCAAGCCATTTCATGCGCGTTAACAAACTGAACCAGTGTTTTTTGTATTATTGTTGTATCGTAATTTATTCATTGTACTTTCTTGCATTATTATTGTACCTTCATCTTTAGTTAAAGCATCGGGACGATGCCTTTTTTCAGAGGGGGGCAATGCCACGTTCCATTTCCCAAGTTTTTGTTATCGTCCCAAAACACCACACGATTCTCAGCGCAAACCGCGCCTGCAGTTTTCGAGAAGGTTCCGGACTGTAGTAGATCATTTCGATAAGATCACGCCCACTCTGCGAACGGTACAGATTGTTCTGGAACCTACGCCACCGCCAGCGATAACGCTAGAACATTCGACGGCAAGAGTATAAATGCCGACGCGCTTCGCCGCTTGTCAGTTGTTGATCGAAGGCCGACGCTCCGTTCGCCGCTATCAGTCCGAGACTGCTATCTGTGCAAGACTACTGTTGTAATTGGTCTTTCCGTTTACCGGGCACAGGTTCATCCAAATAAACAGTTAAATCCCAACACAAAGTCTCCTGTCTTCGGCCACGTCACGACCCCGTGACAATATCATGACATTTAGGTCGCGCTAGACCAAAAAAAAGTCTTGCTTGATGTATGTTACAGAACACCACGATGCAGCCCACACTTTTCAGTTAAACCTAGTATATACTAGCCCGGATTCTTACTGCACACAGCAATCCTAGTGTTGTTCTTCTCGGGGACTTTACCTGCCCAAGCATTGACTGGTGTAACTAAGTTTCCACTGTTAGTAACTCCAAAGCAAGCAACTTTATTGGCGTCTGCCTTGATTTCAGCTTTGCGCAATCGGTTTCCGAACCAACACGCATCACACAGGATCCAGCACACAATTTAGATTTTACACTAACAGTCCCAAATGCATATCACCCATAACTTAAGTAAAACAAATAGCGACAATAAGGTTATTTAAACCACGATTCAGTTCGCACTACTCTCACGGCACACATCTATCAAGACCAGTCGCCTTTATAATACAGCTAACTATAAAGCAATCATTGACGTTCCAATCGACTTTTTTCCTCCCTATCAAGCAGACTTCTAAAGCCGACGTGTTATTGAGGACAACTGGACCCTCTAGAGAATTAACATAAAATAACTTGAAAATAAGTACAAACCTGATTGCTATTTCCGTCCTGACTCTCAAAAAACATGATTCACAAGATAGCTCAAAATATTAGAGAACAAAAAGAAGAGGCTTCATTGTGCAGCTAAATTCATAAACAATATGAATGCGCCGGGAAATACTGTCACTGAGAATGGCTATTTGAAAAAAGTTGGAACTGCTAAATATGTAATTTTTGTTAAACACCATAAACTATTATAAAATAATCCTGAGAAGTTTTGAGAACTAATTAAACCTCCCAATGCTCTTACAGTAAGTGAGCCTTACAAACGAGCTCGATCAAGTTTCTCTGGTGTCGAATGTTCTCATCTATTTATTCGTAGCTTTTAGTCTGCTTATACCGTATAAAGTGATGCGCGTTTTTCCTATTTAGTTCCCTCCTGTTTTATTCAGTCAAAAATACCACCTATTGTTTTCTCTGCATGTGGTGAAGCTCCTCGGATTGAAAAAATCAAGATTTCCTCATCATCAAGCGTTGATAATGTCACGTCCAGGTTCCCTAAAAACACTGAATGCATTTCTGCTGTCTAACTGTGTTTGTTATATTCAGTCTGTTGCCACTGCCACCTTATCTAGAACTGGAAAGTGCGAAATGTCCGTGCAATCTACAAAGCAGGTAACAAAAGCTCTCTGGTGAACTACACCGACCCATTTCATTCACCAGTGTACCATGTAGGTCATGAAGGAAGTCATCTACCCTCACATCATGAATAATTTTGACTCAGCTTAGTTTTTTTTAGCACCTCACAGCATGATTTTCGTAGAGGTCTATCACACGAAACACAACTAGCCATCTTCCTTCACGATTTACACGCTAACCTTCACCTCAAAATACGGACCAACGCTATCGTTTTGGATTATGCCAAGGCATTTGATAAGAGAGCTCATGAAAGACTAACGCTAAAGCTTAGTCATTTAAATAGAGATGCCCTTATTCTCGAGTGGACTAAAACATTCCCAACAAACTGCTCTCAAACCGCTCTCATCCCTTTAACCCGCTGATCAATAATATTTTTGACCCAAGAAAAAACCCCTTATGTTCAAAATACATTCATAACGTGAGCTTGTTCTGCTGAATTTAGCAGCAGAAGGACATGTGCGCTTAATTCTAGTTTGTAAAGAAGACAACAGAGAGCGCCAGTTGATGCTTTGTTGACAAGAATGTTGAACGTGCGGTTCGCTCACGTTCTCCGCGACGACAGATTTCTGCCTCACGTTCGATGAGCTCCAACGAGGTAAGAACATCGAGATTTCTTAAATACGTAGAAGGAAGTATGAGGAACCTGTGGTATGAGTGTCATGGCGTTATTTAGTTGAGACGCTGTGGAAGGTACCCGTTACCGCTGTCCACAATATTGTTGAACTGCCAGGCAATGGTTTCGGAACACCACGCGCGTTGTAGAATAGCATGGTTTCTGCACGCTTTGGGTCGCGCACTTTTAGCGTTGTGATTGGTAGATGCTGTACCATTTTCATCGCAAATAAAACCAGACAAGTTTTTGCGTGTACATTCGGAGCCGTGAATACCGAGTAGTTTTCTCCCATGAAAACGTTCGGCAGGAGTATGGTATGTTTTAAAGTGGAACAACGCGAGTGTATTTTCGTAGAACTCACTGTTCTTATTCTTTGCAGGATTGAATAAAGACATCTTCTATGGAAAGTGGGTCACGAACAATGTGCTAGAGTGAGTGATGGACGGACGGTTAGACAGACAGACAGACAGACAGACAGACAGACAGACAGACAGACAGACAGACAGACAGACAGACAGACAGACACACACACACACACGCACACGCACACACACACAGACGGACGGACGGACGGATGGAAGTGAGAACGAGCGGATGCACGGAAGCACGGACGGACAGATGGCCGGACGGATGGAAGCAAGAACGATTGGACGAACGGAAGAATGGAAGAACAGAAGCACAGACAGACGGACGAACGGAAGTTGGAAAGACGGAATCACGGAAGCGTGGATGCATGGACAGACGGACGCACGCACAGAGGGAAGCACGGACAGACGGAAGCATGAACAGGTGCAAGCATGGACGGACGCAGGTTCATTCATTCCGTGGATATGCTGTTATTTTTTTCGAGCCCCGCCTATTCACCGTTCACTGGCAGATAAACGAAATTGTTAACCTCTTGAATGTTTTTTTTTTAGTTTTTGACTAAACGTCATAAAACTTGATTGGGTGGTTCTGCAGTGGTTCTAAAGAAGAAATAAATCATCAAAAATTGTTTCCACTGTTATTTCTTATCTTGCCAGTTCAAGGGTTAGCCCGCTCATAGTAACCTCAGGCGTGCCACAAGCATCCGTCCTTAAACTACTGTTGTTCCTAATTTGTAATAATCATTTGCCTTTAACTGTATCAGCTAACATCAGAATGTTTGTGGAAGACTGCGTCATCTATTCAACTAAAAATAACTCTTTCAACCAAGAAGCTTTACAGACTGATCTTAACCACGCAATAGACTGGTGCCACCAACGGCTAATGACTCCAAATCCTAGCAAGTGTAAATCTGTAACCTTCTCTTTCTGTATTAACTCGTTCAAATATTCGGGGGTGACCTTATGCAATGATCTGTCATGGCGCCCTCATATTACTAATATCGTAGCATCTTCCACCAAGATAAAACACTGGGATTCTTGAAATTCAATCTTCATCATGCCGCCACGAACGTAAGACTACTAGCCTAGAAATAACTACTGACACCGACGCTAGACTTCACATTCACTATCTGGAGCCCACACCAGTTCCAACTCGCCTCTGTCTTAGAGACAGTCCGAAGCCGTGCTGCTATTGATCCATTCCTCCTATAGAGACTGAGCTAGCGCATAATAATTGAAAGCGGAATCCAGTTTATCTAATCGTTGTCCTAGTCATTGCCTTGGCACGCTATCGCTCACGAATTCTTTTTACAGTGATCTCGGTCATCCTTACATCGTTCACCTTATGCGCATACCTCATCGTGGCCGCGATTATGAGCTGCAAGTGCCACGCCCACGTGCTCGCACCATCACATTTTCCTCTTCATTTTTCCCACGAGTAGCAACAGAATATAATGGCTATTCTCACACCATTCTAGCAATTACTAATCCATCAAAGTTGTTGGACAATGAAACCAAATGTAACCAACTTTCTTACACGGTGACTTCACCTGGCTGTACTGTACGCCCAACCCTAAATAATACCCTTTTTAGGGGTTCTTAATGAAAAAAGTGATGTAATGGGATGTGATTTGCGGTAATACCGAACAATCCGACTGCTTCGCCCACTCAACATCACTCACTTCGGTGATATGCCGGGATTTCTCTACCTAGACTGGTGGTATGCAATACAGAAGACAATATACACATTTATGAAAAAAAATTTCTATTAGCAGCAACCTTTCTACATTTGTGTCGTGTCTACTTACGTCGAAGTTTGCATTATGCCTAACTAAATTTCAGCATTCACTCGAAATCAAGTCAACCAAGAATTTCGGTACCGAAGCAGGCGCCCCGCCGCGGTGGTCTAGTGGCTAAGGTACTCGGCTGCAGACCCGCAGGGCGTGGGTTCGAATCCCGGCGGCGGCGGCTGCATTTCCGATGGAGGCGGAAATGATGTAGGCCCGTGTGCTCAGATTTGGGTGCACGTTAAAGAACCCCAGGTGGTCTAAATTTCCGGAGCCCTCCACTACGGCGTCTCTCATAATCAAATAGTGGTTTTGGGACGTTAAACCCCACATATCAATCAATCATCAACCGAAGCAGGCATTTATACTGACAGTAACATATTCACGCTTCTTTGTGCGCATGTGTCACTCCTGTTTCCGCTGGAAAGCTACTTACTGCGGCGATACTCTCTATGGTGGTCGGTATCAGCGGTCAAGGAAACCAGCTACAGCAGATTGTCATCCATATTTGTGGTAAGAACCTTCGCTCTCTAGTATTTATTTATTGTATCTGTTTTCTACACACTGAAGAACAAACATATCGTTTTTGTTTGCATGCAGTAGCCAAAAAGGGTTATTTTTCTTCGTGTTTCGTTGAAATATCACTGTGTTGCAAGCATTGTGTAGCATTGATCATTTTTTATTCAACAGCGCACAACTTTCGTTATATATTACTGCTATTTCGGAAACACGGGACAGCTTATCCTAGTGATTACGTGTGAGTACTTAGTAATTGGAAAATTATACTCACTAAATACGGCTGGTAAAGAAGTTTTATGATGAAAAAGTAGGTGAGCGCATGAGGCGCTGAATGGTGGATCGCCGTTCGAACTTCGGTGGCTCTATTTAGATATTGAATTCGGAATGACATAGGGTTAATGCGTAATCTTATCAATGTACAATAACGAAAGAAACGTGCCTCTTTGTTGACATTTGGCATACCTTGTACGCAGCAATATAATAATGCTATGCGTGAGCCAGATTTTGTGCAAATATAACCGAGAAGTGAAGCGATGAAACGGTGATTTCTTGTGTCTAGTGTCATGATTGATGCCATTTCTGCGAATGCGCTGGTAAGTTTTGTGTGCACTTTTTTTTAGCCAAAGTGCTGCCTTCCAATTGATATAGTTGGCTCTTCTGAGCTGTTCGGTTGTTTTGTGCACGTGTTTACACGCTCTAACTTTTCCCAAGACGAAACAAAGTAGGTCATAAAAGGATCCGCACGTGGATTGCAAAGCCCAATGTCCTATAAAGGGAAATGCCGCACGAGTATAAATACCCAACTGAGACGGCACCTTCAAAAGGGATGGTGTGTCAAAGCCAGATGGAATATCAAACGAGACGGAACGTCCATTCGCTTCTTACTGTGACCGAGTGTCCAACGGGAAAGCATGAGCAATCAAAAGTGAATGAGCAAACCCAGGATCTCTGGCCGAGGCGTAATGTCCAACAGAGGCAATATGTCCACTTACACAAAATGGCAATGAAGACGGCATGTTCAACCTGCACGCATATGCCCAAGCAAGACGCAATGCTAAACGTTACCAGACTATCTTCAGTTACAAAAATAGCAGTTATTCCGCGTACGAATACCACCGATGGGGGAGGCTCCTCAGAAACGGGATGAAAATGACTATGTACGTTTTGAAACTTTTTATTAAGGCATTTTGATCGAAGATTTCTGGCTTTCGCTTGTTCTTGAAGACTGCCTTGTGCTTGTGCAGGGGTATCTTGAGGGGCTTGATTTAAGAGCGTCCTGCCACGAAAACTCAATAGAGGCGTGAAACTGTTTGATGACGACGTGCACATCTACGTCGTTGGACAGGTTATGCGGCAAGTCACCACACAAAATTTCAACACCAACCGGCACGTTGACGCTCGGTGCTTTAACACCGCATTTTCCTCCTAGCTTGGTGAGACGGCAATGTTACATGAAGAAAAGATTGGGCGTGAAATTAGCCGTTCTTCAACAAGATTCAGCCTTGGCAAGGTATGTTTTCGGGGGGTAGTTGAAGCCGTTCCTAACGCTAAACGGCGGCGCGTTTTCCCACACAATTTCAACTCGGCGTGGTCATCTTAATTATTGGGAACGCTTCCATGAGCACTCCAACTGCAAATTCACATTTTTTCTCACTACGAATACCCCTGATGCCAATCAGATTATTTACGAGCACTCCAACTTTGAGTTCACGTTTTTCCTCACTACGAACACCGCTGATGCCAATCAGAATATTTTTCAAACAGAGTCTATCGCTTATGCGGGAACTGTGTCTGAAAGTGCACTTGATATTCGTAAGGTGCACGGACTATAGGTGGCGCGCCGTGCAATACAAGATGGCTGCGGTAGAATGATCAACCCATGAACTCGCATAAGAAAAGATAGGACGCACGGACGTACTCCCCGCACCGCTTTCACCGGATGAAGCTTTGATCGTCAAATGAGTGTATATCGAACCAAAGTACTTTCCCAACCAATAGGAACTGCTGAATATTCGCTACCTCATGTCTCACCGCAGTGCAAAGAGTGGTGGTGTCAGCTGATCGACCGTGTATCAACGATGCTTTGTGTGATTCTGTGCGCGCTACAGAAAACTGCGCAAACCAGACTTCACGTATGAACGCAACGGCACTCTGAGGTCATTTGTGCCAAGCCTGTTTGGTGGATTTGCCGCAGTAGTAGGCTACCATAGCAAATAGCGCACCATCACAGCTGCACAGGAACGAATGTTTAACGTAGCGATGGTTTGCAAACATATCACGCCGTCGTTACTTGCGCTGTAAGCATCATGTAGCTGTTTCTTCAATGGAACACAAGCATTTAGGTTCCCATAAGGTAGCACTTGTGTCACAGCCATGATCAGACTCTAACAGTTCGCAATTCCCTGCACTTGGATGTTGCAGGTTTCATCAGCACAATCGAAACAAGGATATCGAAATGAGTACACGCGTACCCTGTTCGCAACGCAAAATTGCGCAAATTTGTCCAACAGCAAGGTCGTTCGTACGGCAACAGTGAAGTGCAGGAGATGTTAGCATTGACTGTAATCGCAACTGCATATTTCATTGTTCTAACCACTTCGCTTCTCTGATCGATCTCGAACGTGTTCGTGGCATGCGGCGCTTTGTAAAATCCACTGTAATTCGGATAAATTCAATGAAGAAGAAAAAGTACGCTTCTGTTTTGAGCTCACTGAAGGATATTATACAATAAATACAATCAAGGTGACTTACGATGGTGAAAAAACATTAACGCCCGACGGTACGTGAAGTGCAACTTTCTGCTCGTGAGCTAGTAGCTGATGATTCATCGTCACCGTCACTCTCAGCGCATTGGCATCGTACGTCCAGTGAAAAATCCTCGACGTCAAGACGGTTTCTTTAAACAACACTGCTGAAAGTAATCTGAGGAATTCTCTCTAACAAACGATTTTGATAGCACGAACAACGCGGGAATCACCAAGCACAATACCCACACTGCGTCACTCAACTACGTTTATCTGGGGGTGCGGAGATCGTTTCGCTCCGATACTTGGCAAAAGCGGAATCACTTGCAGTGTGCTGCCATCTATCAACGAACGTAAAAAACAAGCGGCGCTGCATGGGCCAAGGTTTGGAAACACAAATTGTGAGCCTGCGCTACTGTCCACGTAAAATGAACGTTATGGGATTCATGAACTACAATAAGCACTGAACAATGCTATACGCACGTAAAACAAGGCGAGTTTTAAGTGAAATGGTCTGACGTTAACATTTAACTATACAAAGTGGCATCAGAGAATCTCGTGAGGCTGATATATGTATTTCGCGGGTTATATACAAGGCGCGAGTTGCCACGAAAAACTTCGCGTCTCGCAAGAACGAATCAGATTCATCGTGTCACGGAGGGTCCAGTACATTCACTGATGCACGAAACATACAAAGTAGTTAGTGTTCGTTTTTTGCTAACGCGTTGACACTGCGGCTAGCAACGCCGAAAAAGGTGGCATTGGGAACGTCTGCCTACTGATCATGCTTGAGAGGACGCTCTTGAATTCCGCTAGGCAGCACGACAGTCTATGAACATTGTGAATACTCGTGCGCGAAACGACTGTCGGTACCGATCTTGAGGTGGGGTGGCCCACATCATCGTTTCACAGCAGCTTCACGCGCTCGGTCCGCCTGCATTTCTCGGACAACGGGCTGTATCTCCTTTACCGAGGGCCCAGCGTGCAAAATTCTGCGCTCGGACGCCTCCCGTTCGCGCAGGCCTTCGTTATCCGCATGTCGAGCCCAACGACGAGTGTCTTCTGCGTGCGATTCCCGAAGTGCCTTGTGGACGCATGCTTCTTTTGCGCGTACGAAGGCACAACTACAAGCCTGGTCTAATGCCACCTGGACTACTGAAGGCCCCTCCACTCCTCTTTTCCCGCCATATGACGTCACCCTACTCCGCCCGAGGAAGCAAGCCGCCGCTACCGCCGCCAAAGAGTCACCATTTGAGGGACGATGGAACGAATGTGTCCCACTTTTTCTTCTTCAGTAAAAGCTTTCTCCACCACTTCATGTTGCCACCAGCTCAATGCGTTTCCGCTAGTGTGTGCAAAGAACATTTAGAAAACCAAAAATAAATTTGGCACATTTGGGACGCATTGTATTAGTGGTACGTTGTTTTGTGCTGTT
This sequence comes from Rhipicephalus annulatus, assembly GCA_013436015.1. NCBI lineage: Eukaryota > Metazoa > Arthropoda > Arachnida > Ixodida > Ixodidae > Rhipicephalus > Rhipicephalus annulatus. The sequence continues at coordinate 768,711 of WOVY01010833.1, forward strand.
CAACTTTTTTTTAATATAGTTGTGTCGCATTGAGTGCAAGATTCCTAACCTTCTAAATTTACAGTAATTTTCTACTTTTCCGCGTCCTGGGAGAAGTAATTTTAGCATGCAACTATTGATTTTTTTTGGAGCAGTATATCGGTCAATTAATTATGTTGCAACCAGACTTGACAATCGATCAAGCGATTCCTTACTTAGCCTTATTGCATAACATCTACACACACCTGTTTTCTTCAAATTAGAAAGGCATTATCGCGTCACCAAACAGCAGTTTTTTATGAAGAAAGACCTGAAGTTCTTTTTTAATTTTTTTTACTGATGCTCAAGGAGTGGCAATTAAACTAAAAGATGGGGCTAAAATAGTGTTCCTGAAATTGAGGACCAAAGGAAAATCACGATAAAATTTATACTTTCGACAGCCAGGAACCGAAAGAGAAGACCAATTCATAAGCTCTATAAGAAAATCTAATATCTCTGGCGTGAATGAAGCCCACGAATCTGGCGCAGCAGTTGTAATCGCACTTACAGGATTCAATGTATTCAGTGACATCAAGTCGATGTCGATTTCCGTGATTCATGAGCACAATTTTATGTATGGGCTAAAACTCAGGCATAACGGAAGTGCTCTTTATTATCTACACCAACCAAACATAAAAAAAGCTAAGACGGTTTATATAAACCAAGAACTTAGAGCCATTGCGCTGAACACAACAGGCAGAGACACTGATTATGTACCACATCTAGAAATAAGGCACCCCACAGATTTATTGCACAGTTTCTGACGTGTCCCTCTGTACTGCTTGCATCGGACCTTTTCGCATTGCAAATTTAGCAAAATAATTACAGCTTGGTACTCTCGTGAGCCAATGGAACCGGTGTTGTCTCAAATACTTCATGGGCCAATGAGACATATACGTCCCATTTTTTTTTCTTGTAAACTAATAGTCAAACATTGGCGAAACTTGCGTCAAACTATTTCTAAACATGCTCTTTAAGAATTCCACAGACATTGTTGTGGTTTTCATGTTAAAATATTGATGAACCCACAAAAGCATAACACAGGGTGTTTCAAGCAATGTGTACACTATCATCAAAAAATTACAGAAAGGGCGTATCTGCATGCTACCTGCAGGTATTCCTTTACTGTTGCAGAAGGCATCTTCAGATGCGTAGAAACATTGTAACGATTGTATTTGTAAAAGGGAGCGAAATATATCCTTTTAACCAGTGGAAATAAGTGCACGAGTCGAATGGGCGATACAAGCCCTTCCTGCGAGTAGTCCATAGCCACTTTGAAATCTCTTAAAGGCGGCAACTGTTAATCGGAGCGGGGCAATTAAGTCTGTCTAGTTTATTAGACGAAACCGAAACAAACGCATCGAAAACCGTGCCAGCCATTCACTCTGAATACGTCCTCAGTGACGACACTGTTTCTCTAGCATCGATGGTGGCGGAAAAGGAGCGTTGTTAAGTGGCCACGCTTATCAACACTGAGAAGCGCTGCCGCGAAACAAAGTATGTAGACTGACCGTCGATAACAGTGATGCAAACAAAAAAGCTTTTCTCAGGGTGTTCTGAGCACTTACGATTTCGCCTCCACTGATTGGCTAGAGCTGGTGCGAAACACGCCGCCTATTCCTGGTCTTTCATCTGCAACATCATTTTTACGCCACGTAGCTTTCACAGCTCTGTACACAAATGAGAAAGACGGAATGCGTTTCGCCACAACAAACGCTGCCCCCACTTATCCCCATGCAGACGCACATCTCTGAGACTGTGCATGAACTCTATTCACATTAGCCCTTGAATTCAGTTTAGCCTGCCTGACATACCTGGAAAGTCGGTACGCATTCCTTGCACCGCTATTCAAACACCTGAACACGTTCAAACGCAGGTTGAGGCTTGTCAATGTTCTTAAGAGTCCCGTTACTGAAATCATCACTCAATAATGGTTTCTTTTTAGGCCGGGAATGTGCTGGCGAGTTTGGTGTGCCTACTAGGTCAATAGCGTCATGACGTCAAGAATCACCGTGAGTTTTGCGTGACTGAACGCACTTCGCTAAAGTGGACGTGTCTACGAATTGGACACCGCGAAAATCGCGCACCATTTTTGTCATTGAGGGCGCTCTTGTAGTGAATGGTAGACTCGCTGTTTGGTGTTTCGGTTTCAGTTCCGCTTGCTAAATTAGCTGTATTTCATCGCACCGCATAAATTACCAGTGGCCGCGTTTCAGAAATTTTAAAATGGTCATGGGCTATACACAAAAAGTACACGAATTCACCAATTTGACTCGACCACTTACTTCTATTGCTTAAAAATATTTGTGTTAATTTCTATAATTGCTTTCGTAATGAATGTTTGTACGCAACTTAAGATTCATTCTGCCCCAGTGAAGTGAACACCACAGGTAGCATGCAGACCTTTCTGTAAACTTTTTAATGTGAAAGTACACATTTCCCGAGACACCCTGCATAAAAAGGTTGAAAGGACAGTGTACCACAGCCTGCTGTGACAAAAGTGGGTCGCAGCGCACCAAACTGGCGAGGAGAACCTTTCCAGCCTCAGAGATGGGGATACCCCAAACGGTGATTTTGAAGCCCATTTTCAAGGTTAATAAAATTACGTGGCCTCCGAGACCGCATCTGTGCATGTGGTCGTCTACAAGGCCACACTTTCATTTTTTTGATCGGTCATTTGCATGTACACTATCAACTGTCTGTTCATGGAGACATTTTCAAGGAAAAATGAAAGCAAAAGTTTTCGTCTCTTCTAACGATTCTCGAGTCTTATTCTTAGTAAGCGCATGTACACTTTCCTTAACGTTGTTTTATGAACGCGCGAGATGAATTCTGTTTCATTCGTGGGTGGAATGAACAGACTGGACAGCTGGGTTGTCGAAAAACAAGTGAACCCTATCGTTTATTCTGCGTTGGTAGTTATAGTCGAAAGTGGAAAGGGTTAGAAAAGGTGAGGGCCAGGAGTACGCACGAGGCGATCATGCATGTAGATAGCACATGTGCTTTCATCAGATATGATACATCCTCCTTCCAAACAGTTGACGAAATTAATGCCGCTGCCTTGTCTGCTGGAACTGCTGGTCATAACCCAGACGCTCTGGCGGCGGCGTCTGTTTGATTGATTGATATGTGGGGTTTAACGTCCCAAAACCACTATATGATTATGAGAGACGCCGTAGTGGAGGGCTCCGAAAATTTAGACCACCTGGGGTTCTTTAACGTGCACCCAAATCTGAGCACACGGGCCTACAACATTTCCGCCTCCATCGGAAATGCAGCCGCCGCAGCCGGGATTCGAGCCCGTGCCCTGTGGTTCAGCAGCCGAGTACCTTAGCCACTAGACCACCGCGGCGGGGCAGGCGGCGTCTGTCGTCGACTGCGTCGCAGTGGTTGAGGCGACGGGTGCTGAGCTTCCGTGGGCGAGGCTGCGGTGGTCGATGACGCCTCACCTTGAAATGGGATGTGGTTGTTGCACAATCTTCGTAATCTGATGAACTAACACTATATGGTTCCTTCGTCGCCAGAAGGTGCCGACGGTTGCGCCTCCGCACTGGTTTGTTCTCTGTGCGTACGTAGAAGGACCGTGGGCCGGCTGATCTGATCACTTTGGCTTTCGTTGCCCATGGTGTCCCATTCAAGCGAACCACGTCATTGTCGCAGAGGCCAGGTAGAGTGTGCCTATGATGACTTCCCTGCCGGTGTTTCTTGACGAGCGTTGCTGACACTGGATTGAAGTCCGGTAATGGTGTGCGCAGCCGCATTCCTTGCAAGAGTTCACCCGTAGACCGGCCATCTTCAACAGGACTCGCCCTGTAATTCAACAAGACCAGCCAGAAACACTCTCCTGCAGCTTTTGTTTTCTTTAGCATGCGTCTTACAACTTGTACACCCTTTTCTGCGAGCCTGTTCGATTGCAGGTACTGCGGGCTTGATTTCACATGCTTAATGTAGTAACGCTTTGTGAAAATAATGCACTCTTGGCTGCGAAACTGTGGGCTATTGCATGGTATGCCGTACCTTGAAAAAATTGCACTCAGTCTATCGATGACAGTACTGGCTGTTGTATCGGGCAGTAGCTCAACCTCAGGTGTGAGGATTCTAGAAAAACGACAACGATGAAGGTGCGGGACAAGGCACGTGCGATTACGAGGCAACTGTGCGCCAATCAGCTGATGACTAGCGGTGGCCCATAGAAGTGGCGTGCCACAATTGGACCACAGGTGACCATTACGTGGCGGTAGGCTTTGTGGCTGGGAACGAGCCGAAGCAGCGGCAGACGGAAGACAGCGGGCCGAAGTGTCGGACGCAGGCGATCCAGGTTCCGGCCAGGGAACGCGGCTGTCCACGCTACTGCCGTCCAACTACCAGCTGGGGTGACGTTGCCGGCACGGGTACTGCATCTTGGGCGCGGCCTGGCCTGTTGTTCTCTTCCTTGCCGAGGGCATCGCGGATCTCGGCGAGGCGTCTCCACGGTCAGCCGTTCGGCACAGCGACGTAGGTGGCCTGGCCAATGGTCATGGTTGCGCCGAGCATCGCGTCTCGACGCAAGCTGTTCGCTGGACGGGCTGGCCATTTACACGCATGGAGCATCGCGTCTCCGATGCGGGTTGACTGCTCCGTAGTCGTACCCACGCCCCCACTCTGCCAAGCGTCACCGTCACCATAGCGTCGCACACCGAGGCGCAACCCGCTTCTGATCGACTGTCAATGCCTGCTGCCCTGCACCTCGGCATTCGTCGGGCCCCCTATCTCATTGTGAGGTTTTGGAACTTTCAGCCTTGAACTCGCGTTCTGTAGTTTTCTTATTCAATCAGACAGTTTTGTTACTTATTCGGCTTCACGGTTTTTTCTGGTTCTCTGTTCTATGTTTTCCATTCGTGCTCTGTAATAAACGTCGCGTGTGTTGTTACCGCGTCGTCTCAAAGTCTATTTCTCCTCGCACGACACGCAAAACAAGCGTGACGAACCTTGGCATCGATAAAGAATAATATTTTCATTACATCAGGGAAATTGGACATCAAGTCATATGCGCACAAATAATGACTTCCCGAGTACTGAAAGAGATCGACACCGATACGGTCCCATGGCTGAGTAGGCGCTGGTTGCATTATTAGAGGCTCCGATGGCTGCTTATAAGCGTACGTCTTGCAATTAAGTTGGACATCTTTAGATCAAAGACTGAATTTCTGAGTTTATATTTAGCCAGTAAACCATTTGTCTTGCTCTAGCTTTACACTTTACCTGGCCAAGATGGCCTGCGTGGATGCGTTTCAACATGTCACTACGCATGCTTGTCCGTATCACCAATTTAGTGCCTTTCAATAGTATGCCGTTTACTACGGATAGCTCGGTGGCCACCGGTTTCAGGGGGCCATCGACTGGCTCTCCCTTGGCAAGCTTTCTTAGCACTGTGCCAAGATATGGATTGAGAGCTGTTTCCTGTGCAAATTTTTAGATGCGGCTTGTAGTGCGGCGCCGTCCGCAAGCTTCCTCCTCCTTCTTCCACCATCTGTGCATCCCTTCCTCCTCTACACACCACGCGCGCTTCACGCCTCCACCATCTGTGCACCCTTCCTCCTCTACACACCGCGTGCGCTTCTCTTCGCGAACATTCGCTAGCTGTATAATGTAGCGCGCATGCGCCGTCACGCTTCGAGAACATCGGCAGCTGACGCGCGCGCATGCGCCGTCGCGTTTCGAGAACATCGGCAGCTGACGCGCGCGCATGCGCCGTTGCGCTTCTCCCCCTTCTCGAACATTCGACAGCTGACAGTGCATGCGCCGTCGCGCTGTATATATACTCAAGGTCGGCGCTCGCTCGCTCAGTTGCCGCTCGTCGGTTGGTTTGTACGGCGCGTCGACGTCCAAGGTCGCGGTGAAATGAATTCCAACGAATCCACAAACACAATGATCGACGTCCCTTCGACCAGCGCTGCCCTTTCGCATACGTGTGTACGTGTTCACTCATTTAACACCCCCTCCTACAACCACGTTAACCAATTTAGCCATCGACCCAAGTAAGTCGCAATATAACACCCCATTTCACAACCACGTTAACCAATTTAGCCATCGACCCAAGTAAGTCGCACTTTCACACCCCGTTAACCAATTATATGCTCCGCATCCTCCTCAGTGTTCCCCCGAGGGAAGCTGCGGGCAATTTTTTTAGCTGGAGTTTCACTTACGAGAGCTGATACGACCGTGACGGCATGGATCTCGACGTCACTCGTGCCTGCAGCTCCCTTGATTCCAGGAACAGGTGATCGGGACAGCATATCAGCAAGGGCCATCTGTTTACCAGGAATGTACGTGAGCGTTAATCATATTTCATCAATCTCAAGAAAAATCGTTGCACTCTGGGTGGCATATCGCTTATGCCTTTCTTTGATATGTTTATCAGCGGACTGTGATCACTCTCGAGGGTGGTGGTGCGGCCATAAACAAAATGATTGAATTTTTCACAACCAAAAACTGCAGCCAAAGCCTCTTTTTCAATTGATTGATTGATTGTTGATATGTGGGGTTCAACGTTCCAAAACCACCATATGATTATGAGAGACGCCGTAGTGGAGGGCTCCGGAAATTTCAACCACCTGTGGTTTTTTAACGTGCACCTGAATCTGAGCACACAGGCCTACAACATTTCCGCCTCCCTCGGAAATGCAGCCGCCGCAGCCGGGATCTGAACCCTCTTTTTCAATCTGTGAATATATTTGCTCCAATTCTGTTAAAGCTCTCGACGCATAGGCTACCGGCTGCCAGCAGTCTCGACGTTGCAGAAGTGCCACACCGACCCCACTTTGAGAGGCATCTGCAGTCACCTTTGTCTCCCGATTTGGATGAAATACAGCAGGCACTGGGACATTACTTAAATCCCGGCATATAGCCTGCCATTCGCTTTCGTGGTTTGGTGTCCAATCAAAGATGGCACCATGTTTCATGAGAGAACGTAAAGTAGACGTGCGCTGTGAGAGAGCTGGTAGGTACTTGCTGAAGTAGTTAACTACTCCCAGTAGCCTTTGGACAGCCGATTTGTCCTGAGATCTTGGCACTTTCAAAAGACCGTCAACAAGATCAGGATTCGGCCCAATACCCTTGTCTGTAATGATGTCACCCAAAAAGAGCACCTCTTGTTGGCCGAAGCGACATTTGAATGCATTGAAGGTAAGACCTGCTTTTTCAGCTGTTTCTAATTCTCTGCGCAGCCTCTCATCATGCTCAGCCCTGGTCCTTCCCCAAATTAAAACATCGTCTACGTACACGCGTACACCAGCCAGACCATCAAAAACCTTGTTAAGGGCCTTTTGAAACACATTGCTCACCGACGCTATACCGAATGGTAGACGAAGAAAGCGATACCGGCCGAAAGGCGTCGCGAATGTGCATATCTTCGACGATTGTTCGTCTAATGCGATTTTATGAAATCCCGCATTTGCGTCGAGCAGCGAAAAGAACTTTGCGCCAGCCAAGTCTGCTTCAATATCCTCTCGGCACAGCATTTGGTAGTGTTCCCTCTTGATGTTTTTGTTGATGCGTCTAGGTTCCATGCAGACCCGCAATTTGCCGTCTTTTTTTTAGTACAATGACCAGGGGGCTTACCGAATCTCTGGGGCTGCTGACCTTCTGGATGATGTCCTCCTTTTCCAATCTGTCCAGTTCAGTACGTAGAGGCTCACGCAGGGACAGGGTAAACCTCCAAGCTGGCTGGACGACTGGCACGGCATCCCTGCGCAGCTCAATCTTGTATTCACGTGGGGTGCATCCTGTTCCAGATTACTTCGGTGTGATTCGTAGTCACGCTGTCAACAGCCCACTGTACCATTCCAAGCTTCTGGCTGGTGTCCAATCCTAAGATAGTGCTGTGGTCCTTCTTTAGTACGAAAAATTCTGTGCACGCCTTGCGACCACCAATCTCGATAAGCGCTGAAAACTTGCCGATGGGCTTGATCGTGTTGCCACCATATGATCTCAGAACTGCGCTACTGGGCATCAGTGTTGTCGTCTTGAGCTTGCGAAACATTGAAAGTGGGAGAACATTGGCCTGCGATTCTGTGTCCACCTTAAAGGGGATGTACTTGCCGCCAATGCATGCGTTCACACGCCAGTCCCGTTTTCTGCTTGCGCAGCTGCTGGCGACATTCAGTACTTCGAAGTCGTCACTCTGATGTTGCAGTTCATACACGCGCTCTTTCTCCCTGGAACAAGACGCGAAGTGGTTGCGGCGATTACACGAGTAACACTTTTTCGTATGACGGGCAGCATCTGTAGGCATGCCATCGGTTGCAACGATTGCATTTTAGGTCGTTTCTGGACCCTCTAGGGGTTCTCTTACTGGTTGTGACAGCGTTCGTATCGAGTTATTTCTTTGTTTTCTGCCAAAATTCATTATGACGAGCTGATGTTTACGCCATCTTGCAAAGGATAATTACTTTTTCCAAGGTCAATTTTTTCTCCCTGAGCATCTTTTCTCGAAGCCTTGGCGAGTTTTTTCCAAAAAATTTGGTCTCGCACCATGTCTTCCGCCATGGTCCCTAAATTGCAGTGCTGCGCTTGTGTTTTAAGCTCGCGTAGAAACTGCTCAAAGGGCTCCGCCTCACCTTGACTGCGGGAATGGAACACGTATCGCTCGTGCATTTCATTTTGCTGCTCCAGGCAGTAATCTTCGAATTTGGCAATTACGGTGCTGAAATCCTCCTTTTTTTCTTCTCCGCTGAACACAAAATTGTTGAAAACGTCCAAGGCTCCCCCCCCCCCCGCAATGCTGAGGAGCAGGGTCGTTTTCGCTGCTTCTGACCTCGGATTAGCTTGGCATGCCGTCGCTTGCAGAAAAAATTCGAACTGCTGACGAAACCGCGTCCAGTTCCTTCCTCCATCAGCTGTCAAACGTAGCGGTTCAGGCGGCCTCGGGTGATTCATGTCGTTGCTTATACGTTGCCCACTTCTGACACCATGTTTCATTCGTGTGTGGAATGAACAGACTTGACAGCTGGGTTGTCGAGAAACAAGTGAACCCTATCGTTTATTCTGCGTTGGTAGTTAGAGTCGAAGGTGGAAAGGGTTAGAAAAGGTGAGGGCCAGGAGTACGCACGAGGCAATCATGCATGTAGATAGCACATGTGCTTTCATCAGATATGATACAAAGTCAATTCACTGCTGTCATTCCACAAGTGTACATTTCACAGAAGAAATAAACAGATAAAGGACATTATGAAAGGCCCCGTAGAACAGTACATTTGAAGTAAACACGCAGGCACACTAAGCTACACTTGCAGGGCACGACGCAGTGTGGTAGTAGTGGTCGTAGTAGCAAAACAGTTATTTGGGCTATAGTGTGAATGTAAAAAGTAGGGTGCAGTACATGCCGTATTAGGTAAGAACGAACGACATGACCTGAAAAACAGAATGTCTTTTTTCACGCTTTCAGACAAGATTTCTCCAACGCACTTGAGATCTGCCTTTTGCAAAAAACACTGGCGAACAGTTTTTGCAGCAAAAACAAACCAGTTTTCGGGGGCATGCATGCGTGATTGAGGCAGGGGTGTTTATTGAAAAGATTACATCGTAGCCTAAGCTAACAAATACTTTTCTCGATTCACGTGTTCTAATTGCGCTCTTAACAAGTGCGTCAAGCAATCTGCGAACGCAAGAAATAACGATACTGAGCATAACAGCCCTCTTCAGACAATTTTACTCGCGTATTGAATTAAAATTACATTGATCACACAGAAAAAAAAACCTAACGACACAAACGGTGATCAACTTCTTCGCGCCAAGAAACAAGTTTCTCGTAAACGTGTGGCGCAGCATTCCAAATAGCTGTTTTCCAATGTGAATCAGCAAAATCCTACGTGAAGGAAAGAGCGCAAAAAGATGTCTGGGCCTAACAGCCCAATGCAACAATTGTTAGCTTAAGACTTAAGTGACCAGTGTCATACGAACTTTGCAAAACAATCACTGCGTTAACTCTTGCCACGCAGCAGCCAGCCCTAGAGACAGACGAAACAAATGAACGCCACGAAGAACGTCGAGCATTTTAATGCCCAATCACGTCGCGCAGCTGCTGTCGGTACTTCATTGCTTCAAATGCCCATGAACACCTAGCGCGATTACTCTTCCGTCACGTCGATGCTATGCTAGCCACGCACCGATAATGACCGATCGTGCCTGACGATATCGAACCGTTCAATTCATGGTGCAGCAATCGCACACGACTAAACCGGCTTAGAGCCGCACCAGGTCTCATCTGCAGCGACATAGACAAGTAGATGTATAATACATGAAACAGAAAGGTACTAGAGTAGATAACAAGTGTGCGAGTTTCCTTGAAGACAAAAGGTGATGTATTACACTGTAACGGCTGTCATGAAGCTGCGTAGTTCCGCCCACGACCTCTGAGATGGCGAACGTGTGGTGTTTCTCTCCGGCCGTTCCACTGCACCGAGGGAGTGTGTTTCCAGTAGTGGGCCTGCCCGCGCGTTTCTACGCACCCCTGTGCTCTAACAGAGGATACGCGTCGGTATGAGCTGACTTGAGTTCTTGCATTTTGAGAAAATCATAGAAATATCGATCGATGGATTGGTATGTAAGGTTAAAGTCCCGAAACCACCACATTCTTATGATAGGCACCATATTGGAAGGCTCCTGCAATTTCGACCGGCAGGGGTTCACTAACCTGCACCCAAACCTAAGCAAGTGAGCCTACAGCATTTCCAATTCCATCGAAAACGCAGCAGTGGCAACCGGGATTCAATCCCGTGGCCTGCGAGTCAGCAGCCGAGTACCTTAGACACTAGACCGCCGCGGCGGGGCAGACATCGAACGCTGCACACGTCCGCTATGGAAGCAAGTAAGAGTCAGTTAAGAGTATTGGTGGCAGAAAAGGGTAGATAAAAGACAGAAATGGGGGGTGAGGTCATTTATACTTTTCTTTGTTATAAAAATTGCCTTATTCGAAGTAGATAATGCCTTAGGCCTACATAAAAATAACAAGTTTTTTTGCGTCATATGTCACCGCTGTCATAGCATCGATACAATGAGAAGCAGTGCTAGTAACATGAAAGAAAAGAAAAAGGAACTCATTTAACCAAGCACAACCCGTAATAGTACAACGTGGCACTCTTCTGACTTCGCTTGCGAATCAGGCTGTCACTTTTTTCCTCTTGTGTAAAGAAATGTGGGCGCAGAGCACCGCTGAGCCACATGCTTTGGAAAGGTGCCGGTAACAACTGATATATTAACGACTTGCCCGACCATGTATCCTGCAGCATTCGCATGTTCGCGGATGACTGTGCCATTTTTCACACTATCAGTAACCAGCATGATCACCTGTATCTCCAAACCAATCTTAACAACGTGCTTAATTGGTGTAACACATGGTTAATGACCCTTAATCATTCTAAATGTACACTTGTGTCTTTTTCTCGTCGCCACAGCCCATATCGCTTCCAGTATTCCATCGTTAACACCGCAATTGAATCAGTACCATCTTATGAATATCTTGTCCGAAAACCTCTATATGATTATGAGAGACGCCGTAGTGGAGGGCTCCAGAAATTTCGACCACCGGGGTTCTTTAACATGCACCCAAATCTGAGTACACGGGCCTACAACATTCCCGCCTCCATCGGAAATGCAGCTGCCACAGCCGGTATTTGAACTCGCGACCTGTGGGTCAGCAGCCGAGTACCTTAGCCACTAGACCACCGTGGCGGGCCCCCACCCCTTATGTAATGCCCCTCCTAGAAAAGGGGGCCTTTAAGGTAATAAACTGAACTGAACTGAACTGATCCGCCCATCCCAAAAGGCTGATGTGCTGTGTTGCGCAGCTAGCATGGGGCGAGAGAAAAAAAAATCAAAAAGGTTTGGCGCTTTTATGTAACTTCGCTTGGTATTTTGGCTAATTAAGGCGTCATTATAGTTCAATCAATCAAAAGACCAAGCAGGATTTCGTACCAGCTACTCCACAATAAACCTTATTCATACCATCAGTCAAATAATAGAGAAATGCGCGAAATACAACCACCCCCTATACATATAGCCTTCATGGATTACGAACAGGCGTTTGAGTCAGTCTGGGCATAAGCAGCAATGCAGGCGCTGCGGAATCAGGGCATCGACGAACCCTAGATCAACATACTGGATCAACATACGTGGGTCGACAGCCATCGTAGTTCTCCATAAAAAGAGCAGCAGGAATCCCAATAAAAAGGCTCTAAGGCAGACACACACGATCTATCTAATGCTATCCACTGTGTGTTTATTGAAGGTTTTCAGGGCCACAGTTAGAAATAAGAGCCATTGCAGAGTATCTTAGTAACCTGGAATTGACTGATGACATTGCATTTATGAGTAATTCTGTGAATGAATTGCAGCTCATGATTACTGGACTGAACATTGAAACCAGAAGAGTAGGTCTGAAAATTATTTTTCGTAAATCTAAAGTATTGTCTAACAGTCTCGGCATAAAACAGCACTTTGCGATAGGTGAAGAGACGCTGGAAGTTGTAAAGGAATATGTCTACTTAAGACAGGTAGTATAAACTCGGAGCTGGACCATGAGAGTGAAATAACTTGAAAATAAGGATGGGGTAGATTACATTCGACAAGCATTCTCAAATCATGAATGGTAATCTACCTTTAACCCTTGAGAGGATGGTATGTAACAGCACAAACCTGGGCTTACAAAGATAGTTCAGTTTAGAATGAGGACGACGCATCGACCGATGGAAAGAAAAACGATAGGTGTAACCTTAGGAGACAAGAGAGCAGAGTGGGTTAGGGAACAAACCGGAGTTGTTGACATCAGTTCAACTTAAAAAGAAGAAATGAACAAGGGTGGTGGGCACGTAGCGCGTAGGCAGGATAACCTGTTGTTCATTGATGGTACTTGACTGGATTCTCAGAGAAGCCAGAAAGTTAGTTGGGCTGATGAGATTCAAAAGTTCGCAGGTATAACGTGGCAGAAGAAAGCACAAGACCGGGTGAATAGGCGGATGAAGGGAGAGGGCACTGCAGTGGGCACTGGGCGTAGCCAGGCTGCTGCTGCTGCTGATGCTGCTGCTGCTGCTGATGATGATGATGATGATGATGCTGGTAATATTTATGATGATGATTATAAGGTTGCTCATTTAAAAATGCTGGGTCAAGGTGTACGAGAAGCCAAGTCAATGCTGGGGGAGTTCGCAATCTAAAATGGGCATTTTCGCTGTTTATAATTCTGGACAAGTGAGGGCGCTTCTTAGAAGCGATAAAACGACATCGCGGCGCAACTGTGAATACATCAGCACGTCAGCGAGAATTCTCGAAACAGCGTTACAATGAGAAGCAGTGCTAGTTAAATGAAAGAAAAGGAAAAGGAACTCATTTAACCGAGCACAACCCGTAATAGTACAACGTGGCACTCTTCTGACTTCGCTTGCGAATCAGGCTGTCACTTTTTTCCTCTTGTGTAAAGCATGTGGGCGCAGAGCACCGCTGAGCCACATGCTTCGGAAATGTGCCAGTAACAACTGTTATGAAAACGCCGCCGATCGTGATGCGCCTATAGCGGCTGTAAATACCATACCACCGACAGCCTCGAGCCCACTTGTTTCTGCCGTCACCCCGGCTGCGGGAGCAGCGGGGGACCTTCTTAGTCGACACCGCCCTGCTGGAAGGCAGCCCTGCATAGCTGGGAGCTCAACGCCTAGCTCTGGACAACCTGGCAGGCCAAGGTTGCCGTCCGAAGCCAGGGACTCGGGGCCAACACCTGGAGCCACCAAGAACAAACTGCCCGCTCCCTGTGTGAAATAGGATTCTATCTCTCGGCTCAGTGCCCCCCATACTATATACAGGACGATAGTAAGAGCGCGAGAACAGAACGACGACACAGAGACAAGAAGGACACAAATGTCTCTGTGTCGTCGTTTTGTTCTGTCGCTATAACTATCGTCATGTCATACCAACTACCCCATACTGCCATGATATATACAGCCCGCAAGGTTAGAAGTGTAGTAGTTTTCAGGACATGCAGGGTTCTTGCAGGGGCATCTCAAATACATGTGCTCTAATATAGGCACCCATAATCTATACGATCAAACTACATGCAGTAACGAAAAAGAAAGATTTCTCTAGGGGCAGCCATACAATTCTGGCGGTGATTACTGCACGAAATTGGAGCTCTCGCCTGACTAGTTTATGTATACACTGTCGTTCTTTATGAAAGGGAACACGCGATCACGTGACCTGCTTTATACAACGGCTGCCTACATTATTTTGCAGCGCATCTCCAGCGACCATAACTCGTTGCTTTGTTTTCCCACCACCACCACCACCACCACCACCATCATCATCATCATCATCATCATAATCATCATAATCATCATCATCATCATCATCATCATCATCAGCCTGACTACGTCCACTGCGGGACAAAGGCCTCTCCCATGTTCCGCCAGTTAACCCGGTCCTGTGCTTGTTGCTGCCAATTTATACCCGCAAACTTCTTAATCTCATCTGCCCACCTAACCTTCTGTCTCCCCCTAACCCGCTTGCCTTGTCTGGGAATCCAGTTAGTTACCCTTAATGACCAGTGATTATCCTGTCTACGCGCTACACGCCCGGCCCATGTCCATTTCTTCTTGATTTCAGCTATGATATCCTTAACCCCCGTTTGTTCTCTAATCTACTCTGCTCTCTTCTGGTCTCTTAAGGTTACACCTGCCATTTTCCTTTCCATCGCTCGCTGCGTCGTCCTCAACTTAAGCTGAACCCTCTTTGTAAGTCTCCAGGTTTCTGCTCCGTAGCTAAGTACCGGCAAGATACAGCTGTTATATACCTTCCTCTTAAGGAATAATGGCAATCTACCTGTCATAATTTGAGAGTGCTTGCCAAATGTGCTCCACCCCATTCTCATTCTTCTAGTTACTTCAATATCGTGGTTTGGCTCCGCGGTTATTACCTCCCCTAAGTAAACATAGTCTTTTACAACTTGAAGTGCAGTATTACCTATCTGGAAGCGCTGCTCTTTTCCGAGATTTTTGTACATTACTTTTGTTTACAGAAGAATAATTTTAAGACCCACCTTTCTGTTCTCCTTGTCTGACTCCGTTTTCCATAGATGATGCCAAAAGCCATCGTCTCTTCTTTTGCTGTCGGTTGACGATGATCCTGTGATAGCAAGAAAGCTCTATTAAAGCGATAGCAACAAATTGGAAGGTCACGCCCAGAATGGCGAGCAGATCAAAACGTGGCCCGCGTTTCTCGAGCACCAATAACGCACGAAACGTACTCACAGGTACAGATGAACACGAATAAGCGTCTGAGTTGTTACTTCACTGTGTCTGCAGCACGCTCTTTTTTGCAAGCGGATACCGTGCAATGATTTACGAAAGATTTTTGCGTCCGGTACCTACAACAGTATTGTTATGGTGAAAGCCAAAGGCCAGCTAAAACGTAGGATCTTCCCCACCACGAGATAAGGGCGCGTGACTGAGCATCCACCCTCTCTTCTCCGCGAGGCAAAGTGCCCGTGGTAAATGAGAGCATGCGCCACCGCGTCGTGATGATGTGGAGACGCAGGCTCATTGCGCCATCTTCCTGGTAATGATGAAACACGATAGCCCGTGCCCCCTGAGAGGCCCGTCCCCAGCGGTGAGTGGTTGATATGAATAGCTTTCCGCTTGAACGTTGAGGGACGTGCTTCTCCGTGATTCAGTGGTAAACACTTAACACTAATGTTCCAAAGGTATCAAGTTCGATACCACGCACCACGATCTTCTTCTTGCTCTTTTTTTTCTTTCTTGCATTATATATATATGTGACGCATTCACAAGGTGATTCTAGGAGAAGCCGACGAAGAGGAAGTGCGCGTGCATTAGAATAAACGCATGGCATCTGGACCATGACGCGTCTCCATTTTGTAGCGTCACACAAGTCGACAGGATCGACCTCATCAACGTGCCATGGCTAAGCCAAAGCCCCCGCTCAACATACAGAAGTTCAAGGGAACACCAGAAGACGTCCCCATCGACAAGTGGCTTCTTCTTTTCGACATGAAGGCAGCCGAGGCATCATGGACTCACCGCGATCGGGTCACTCACTTCAACGAATACATTGAAGGGGAAGCGTTCAAGTGGTACCTGACAGAGATTTTCGGCAACGGCGAGACAACTTGGGGCGATATCTAGCGTGACATGCAAGCCCGCTTTGCTTCGACTGACGGAGATGCCTTCCGTCTCTTCATTCACTACCGACTGAAAGGAGGGCAGACCATCAAGGACTACTACGACGAGAAAAAGCGACTGGGTTCCTTGGCTGACCTGAAAGAGTTCCACATCATTTCTGGGCTGACTGATGGTGTTCCTCCTGATGTGGAACTGGCGCTCGCTGGACTGTCTTTCAACTCGTCATTAGAGTGGCTCACCGCTGCTCAACGGGTCGAGACATCTTTAAAACGGGTGAGAGGAGTTTCCTTTACTCGTAACGCTAGTATCGCATCAAGAGCTCCACGTCTCTTCAGCAGATCGCAGCAACCGACAATAACTCTTCAACCGCGTGCCCCGCAAAACGAATGTAGATACTGCTCAGCTGCTGGTTTCCCACGACAGTTTCACTGGCACAACGAATGTCTGCGTCGCGGCAATGTGTCCGCTATTGATACTGAACAGGGAAACGAGGAAGGCGACCCAGAGTTTCATTAATACACTTCAGTGCTCTCATCAACGGAAAGCCAGTAAATGCAATTCTCGATACAGGAGCAACAATTACTTGTATCAGCGAGGATGTGTACAAACAGCTAAAGCTTCAGTTGATGAGAGACTCCAGCATCATGGTCCAGCAAGTTGCATCAAGCATTCGAACTTTGGGTCGCGTAAACATTCAGTTACAAATTGGGAACGTCATCAAGAAAGTTTATGCACATGTGCTGCGAGGCATGAGAACGCAATTAATTCTTGGCCTAGACAGCGCTTCATACTTCAATCTTTCTGTAAATCTGGAAAGCAAGTCAGTGACACAAGCACGTGAGAATATGAACCTTCCGCATCACAATGAAAAGAAAACCACTCAAGCCCCGGTGATGCGAACCCTGACTTCAGAAAACTTATCAGAGCATGAGTCTGTGGCGCTCGACTCTCTTTTAAGCAAGTATGACGAGATATTTTCGAAATCTCAGACAGATATTGGGTGCATCACTACTGAGAAACATAGGATCGCACTTACCAATGCTGTCCCTATTCGTCGAGCACCATACCGATGTTCACAGGCAGACAAAGTGGAGATCAACAAACAGGTTAACGCTCTCCTCAAGCAAGGTGTTGTGAGGCCTTCATTATCGCCCTACGCCGCACCTGTCATTTTAGCAGAAAAGAAAGGTGAAGGACGCACTCGTCTATGTATTGACTACAGGAAACTCAATGCCATAACGGTACCCGACTTTCAACCAATTCCACGTATAGATGATATTCTTGACCACTTAGGAAAGGCGGAGTTTTTCACTACGTTGGACGTAACGTCGGGATACTGGCATGTGCAAATGCATCCTGACGATGTTCAGAAAACTGCATTTGTCACGCCTTATGGTCATTTTGAGTGGTTGGTAATGCCGTTTGGGTTGAAGAACGCTCCAGCTACATTTGAAAGAGCCATGAAATCAATAATAGCGAAACATCAGCTCACCAATGTTATTAATTACTTTGACGATGTGGTCGTATACTCAGAGACATTTAATGATCATATACGACACCTTGAGGCGCTATTGAAAGCTCTCAAAACTGAGAACGTAAAACTCAAACGAAAAAAGTGCCAATTTGCACGCTGCAGCATTGAATACTTGGGCCACAAAATTTCACAAGGAACAGTGACACCTAAGCAAAGTAATGTGGCTGCCATACTCAAATTTCCTACACCAAAACGAGAAAAAGATCTCCAGCGTTTTCTGGGCACTGTAAACACCTACCGTCAGTACATCCCCCACTTCAGCGATATCGCTCTTCCACTCACAAAACTACTCCACAAAGGCAGCAAGTGGGTGTGGACAGAAGCATGCGAGCAAGCTTTTCGTGAACTGAAGGAGCGGATAACTAAAGAACCGGTGCTTCGCATATACGACCCTTCGAGACCATGTACTGTGTACTGTGACGCATCTGGCGAAGGCATCGGTGCAGTACTGAAACAACCTGATGACAAAGGCAAAGAACATCCTGTTGCTTACTATTCCCGCAAACTACTTAAGCATGAGGTGAACTATGCTATTACAGAAAGAGAATGTCTTGCCATTGTAGATGCCATTGATAAATGGCATTGCTACCTTCATGGAAAGTCATTCACTGTTGTAACAGATCACTCTGCACTCCAGTGGCTGAAGAATGTTAAAAATCCCCAAGGTCGTCTCTTCCGGTGGTCTTTGAAACTGTCAATGTATGATGTGAACATCAAACATCAAAAGGGCACAAGTAATGTCGAAGCAGATGCGCTCTCTAGAGCCCCAATAGTTAATCTTCTATCACACGACGACCTTCAGCGATGCAACAATGAGCATCCAAAAGGAACGCACTCATTGGAAAATAACATCATCATCGTTAAAAGAAAAGGACTACGGAAAATATACGTGCCCCATGAACTACGCCCAACCATTCTGAAGAATGCACATCAACATTTTGGGCATGTCGGAGTGAAGAAGACGCTATCACTCCTGTCTCCGCAATATTATTGGCCGCATATGGTAACCGATGTTTCCACTTACATTCGGCATTGTGATACATGCCAGAGATGCAAGAAGACGAAAACAAAAAAGTTTGGGACGCTTGAATCACTGCCTCCAGCTGAAGAGCCCTTCGACCTCTTTGCAATAGACACCATAGGAGGATTTTCTGGATATGGCTCGTCAAAAAGGTTTATACACTTGGTTATTGATCATGCGACTCGCTACGTATGGGCGTTTGCTCATAAAAATGAAAACAGCGACGCCTACATTTCATGCTTAAAAACAATTTTTTCTTCTGGAAAACCACGGAAGCTCCTTTCAGACCGTGGAACAGGATTTACCGCAGGAAAATTCAAGCAGTTTTTAAAACATAATCGTATACACCAACTATTCACCTCATCTCATCATCCACAATGCAACGGCATGAACGAGCGGACAAACCAGACTATCGTAACGAGGCTTAAATGTAAGATCAATGACGAACCACAGAAGTCTTGGACTAAGCTGCTTCCGGAGGTAATTGACGAATACAACAGAACACCCCACGAAGTGACCGGCTACGCACCTTCCTTCCTGATGTATGGAATTCCATCTTATCCTACTGTACTGGAACAACGAGAAGAAACCGTCGAAGAAGCGCGAAAAACTGCAGTTACTAATTCTATCGCCTACCATAATAAGAACAAAGTCATTTATAATAGAAAATTTCTTCCGATTGAGTTCCAAGTCGGTGACTTTGTCCTTTACGAGACACCATGGCATCCCAACAACGGCAAACTGAGTTCTGTCATGGAAGGACCCTACAAGATTCTACGCAAGGTCTCAACAGTGAACTATGAAATCAACCGCTCCGTGCTACCCTTACGTAGAAACTCTGACATTGTGCATGTTAGCAAACTGCGGCGTTATTTTGAACCTTCTGAACTGAGACTTTCTCGAGGGGAGGGGGAAGTGTGACGCATTCACAAGGTGATTCTAGGAGAAGCCGACGAAGAGGAAGTGCGCGTGCATTAGAATAAACGCATGGCATCTGGACCACGACGCGTCTCCATTTTGTAGCGTCACATATATATGTGACGCTATGATGACTGGGCGACGTGGCCTGGCTCATACGCCATGTTTATTCCATTCTGACTTCTTCCTCTTCTACCTCTACCAACCATCACTTCATACGTCACAGGATTCCTCCTCCCCCCGAAATAAAGCGTGGATTACGAACAATAAATCGTAAACAAGGAGAGGTTAAAAAGTCACAAATGTCAAAGTTTACAATTGGTTCTATGCTCCAGGGGAGTTTCGTAAACTTTCAAAGACTACAGGGGAGATTGCAGCAGTCCGGTTAACGCAGCAGTTCTGGTGGGCGAGGCTGGTGGTTGCGTCCTGGATAACACAAAAATGCTTTGGACGTGGAGATAGGGGTACTCACGGCTGGCATTGTTGTGAAGAATGAACGAGGTTCGAACAACTTGCAGAATCGACAGTTCCGATATTGTAGGCATTGACTTCCTCGTCGTGGGTGATACACAGGCCGTGCAGGCAGCTTGCATGCGCGTTGATCGAGGTTGACTGGCCACTGCCTGTGTTCCGGCAGAGTACAAGGGGTGCTTTTGTGACTTTTGGATATTTTTCGATAGCAATGTCGCAGATGTTTTGATCGAAGGCGCATTTTCAATTTCTGGCGGAGAATGTATCCACAACTATGGGCCTTTTCGCAACGTTCTTTGAACCATAAGAGTGGTTTCGGTGAAGTTTTCTTTCGTCGCTGACAATGCTGAAGTATACGTAGACGTTGTAGTTTCTTGGTTTCGTCGACTTGCTTGTGGTGTGACATTGATCGTGGTGTGCCAGGACTCTTAGCAAGTCCGCCGCAGGCTTCTACAACGCCAACCAATGCAGCTCTTTCTGGCGCAAGACAATGTGAGAGGTTTCGTGCACTTGTATCTTCTGTATTTATAAACCGCTCATTGTTGGTGGTTGCTTGAAGAGTACTTGTGTCACCAGAAGTCGCACCTGCGCTTTTGTTGTCAGTGTTGGCAGTGAGGTTGTATACTGGATTGCCGTCGCGTCGATCTTGTGATTGATGAACACTAGACGCCTCTGCAGAAGACTTCTCTTCACAAGATGCTGATTGTGAATGCTTCTGTCTTTGTGGCTCTGCTGAGCTGAATACCAAGTCAGTTTGCAAAGTACGCATGCGCTGTTGAATTCATTTGGGTCATCAATAGTGGATTGCATTCTTTTATGCAGCAGAGAGTTAAGCACTGGCGATGTTTGCTCGGATGAGGAGCCAGGTGGAAGGTTGGGAAAACGACCGCGTGGTCTTTCCGTGAGCATGTGGCTAACTTCACTTGACGGGAATTGTAGATTCATGCTCTGTGCTCTAATGTGTGAAGGCTGCTTATGACTGCAATGACTGAGTTCGAATGCACTGAGAGTGTGTGTTCCAATCGAATCTTCATTATAGCCTTCAAACCAGATGATCAATTCTTCTTTTATCTTTTGCCAAGACTCGTCGTTCTCGAATATGTGGGTGTGGTAAAATTTAAATGCCTCACCGGTGACGTAGTCGCTGAAGTTCATAACCATCTCACGTTCCGACCAACATGCAGCGGTAGCGTGGAGCTCGAACAGGATGAACCAGTCCTGTACTGGTCCATCGTCCGCTGCTCCGGCGTACTTGGGGATGGGAAAGTCACTCGATGGTTCTGTCATGATGTCGGAAACTGCATGTGCCTGAGAGCACCTGTGGCCGATATCCTGTGGCCGATATTCAGTTGAGGCGTACTGCCGGCGGCTTCGTGAATGATGTAAGGTTGATCAGCGGTGGCCAGGTCTTCATCCTGTCGACTCGTGTGACGCTATGATGACTGGGCGACGTGGCCTGGCTCATACGCCATGTTTATTCCATTCTGACTTCTTCCTCTTCTACCTCTACCAACCATCACTTCATACGTCTTATATATATATATATATATATATATATATATATATTTACGTATACGGTGAGTCACAGCGACGCCCACGATGATGATTACGCCAGCGGCAAAATCCAGCCGAAATTGCACATACCATTGCTATCTCGATAAAAGCATTGTACTACTACTACGACTTCTTGTGCGTTTGCAAGAAAAAACAACATGCGCATGCTGGAATACTGTGCACTCTGCTGTTTGCCGTGGTCTACGCCGCTGCTACCGCCGGAATCCGCAGGCATTGCGCCTCGCGCAAGCCGGATGTGCGAGGCGGTACACGTTGGTTTTGCTGAGGAGCGCGGCAATTGGGACGATCGGAAACACTTCACGTCCCTACCATCTCGTAAGCCATGCCCCTCCGTTATAAGCCGGAGTATCCACTCTAGTAATTTGTATGTTACTCTATGCCGCTGCTGCTCAGGCAAAGTTTGGGCAAGCTGCGTGAGATGCCGAGAGTTGCTACTTTTCCAGCATTTAGTGTCTGGGCGCTGTCAGTGCGGTGCTGCCGACAGCTCCTGCCTGGCTGAGAAAGCAAACACGTCTGGCATTCTTTGTCGTCCTTCTTCGTGTGGCGCTAAATGTTTTTGTGCACCAAACTGCAAAGGGAATCACGACACTGGCCCCAAAGTAGTGCTTTGCGAGTTCTATTGCGATCCCAAGTGGAGATCAGAATGGCAGTAAGCTGGGCGGTTCGGTGATAGATGTTGTGAAGCTTAAGAATCCACTGGTAAATATTTGTTTTTGCGTATGTCACCAAAAATCTTTGGGTACGAAATATTACAAAACATCTAACTTTTTGCAAAAGTGCGGCTGATATAGAAACACCCCGCTGCATCCTCTAATAGTAGGACCTGTCCATGTGTGAGGTCGCACCGATATTATCGGGTCGTTTAACTATGCTATATGCACGCCACTTGCTGTTGTGTGGTTGTTCTTTTTTTAATCTTGTTGTTTAGCTGGCTGGTAAATTGTCATATTAAACGTTATTAGCGCAACTTCATAATTCCTCTAAAAACACATTTACACCCACATAAACACTAGTTTTCTCGAGTTTTTGCGTGTTTTTAGAGGGATTAAGAAGTTTCGCAAACTACATTCATTGTCACGTGATTACAGAACGACCACAACGTCTGTTCACAGAAGCAGCGCTGGACGTCGAGCCGAACCGAACGTTAGAGCACGAGCACACCAACAGTCCTCTTCTTTTTTCACACCATGGCACATACTCGCATAAGCATGGCTAAACCTCGTTCCATGCCTGTGGCGTTACCCCCCCCCCCCTTTCGAAAAAAAGTAGCACTCCGATGACCAATGCGGATTAAAAGTTAAAGTAATCACGTACACGCGCAAAGACGCATGATGAGGCAGTGTCAGGTGGCTCGGGGGTAATGTGGCTTCATCCGTGACACATGAACAATATCAGCCTGCTGGGAACATCGAGATCACCGAGCTGTGTCTTCAAGCAGTATTTCGTAGTTGACATCGGTGAGGCGCCGTAGTACTCAATAAGGACCGAAGTAGCGATGAAGTAACTTTTCCGAGCGGCCCCTTTGGCGAACGGGGATCCACAGCCACACCAGATCACCGGGTTGGTAAATGACATGGCGATGACATGAGTTGTACCTCTGCGAGTCGATGCGTTGTTGTTTTCGGGTCCGCTCGAGTGCAAGCTGGCGGGCCGCGTCGGCAAGCCGGATAAAGTCGTTCGCATCAGTAGGAATATCGGTCATGTCAGGCAAGAGCATGGCATACAGCATCGTAATAGGCAATATGCGAAATTACTAGCGCCATCTAGTGAACGCAGCAGGTACCATATCCGCCATTTTGATGCTGGCGAGGCTTGACCACTACGCGCGGGCGACCCACATGCGAACGTACGCGTTTCAACGCTTCGACTGTCGCAGTGAGATTTTTTTGCTGGCGAAATGTTAGTACACTGCTGTGTGCCGCTGTGCAAGCAGCGCGGAGTCACAGACAGCGATGGGAGGTAGGTATGCGGCATGAATTACAATTTTGCAGCGATCATTTCAACGCAAAACAGGGTATGGCGTGCACAAGAATTTATGGGCATAGTCTAGGATGAATGTATCTCCGCGGTGCGCGGGCTGCACGAGAGCAATGCAGGACTAACCATTTTTCTGTGTTACGTAGACAGGCCGTGTTTTTATAGGTTTGTCAGCTTTGCGACTAGGTGTTTTCACTACGTCGGGACTCTACACGACAGTGCTGCTCTTCGATTTACCGTTGCGAACTCGCTGAAAAGCAGTGCGGCATTCAAATTTTTTTATGACTTCGGGGAAGCCTCGGACTACCCGCCGACTATCCGCGGTGAGTCTGATATGGTAAATCGAAGAGCGCCGGTGGTTCCCTGCAGTCGAATAGAGAGTCCGCCACTGCTGGTGGGGTAACAAGTGTGACAGAACCGAACTGTTAGGACGGGCTTTTTTGTGACGATATTACACCATGTAGGTAGACGACGTAGAAATGTTATTTTTGAAGGTGATTGCGCACAGAGACGAGCAGAGCTTCTGCTACTCCGAGTAACATGCCGTACACGCATCCTAGAAAGGCAGCTCGGTTGCTTGTCCGCGTTCAAGCTCCGTTGTGTCCGCAAGTACAGTCACCGCGCAGCAATAAAACAGTCATTTGGAAGATAAGGGCTATGCCCATTTTGGAACAGAAAAGTATCTGCTCAGGCACTTAACTTCAATTCCCCCAACATGCGCAGACGCAACTTTTCCACTGGGGCCTCCCTCACTAATTTTCCTTTACCAACGAAATAAAATCGAAAAGATAGCGGGGCGCACTGCCGTAGGTTTCGAAAACTAACACCATGAGTATCGCCAGGGCTTGACTGAATGACGTTCTGCATGAGTTCAGTGCGCGGCAGTCCTATTTATTCGTAAGACGAGATTTATTCTCTGCATTTTAGTCTGTTTGGCTCAGTTGCGTTGCAGCTGGTTTTTTTTTTAGTTGCAACTCACCTCACTTGAAAAATGTTTCATGTTGCATATAAAACATAGAGCTGTGGAGACAGCCATAACTTAGTTTTATGGGATTCAGCATTTTGGCTGCCTTACACTCGCAGCTCCTACAAACCTTTGAAGCTACTTAGATATAAAAATTAACTTATTTAAATTCCCCCGAGTGTCCACAAGTGACTAATGCCTCTTAAGGCTTGCTGTGAAGGGCCATAACTAGGAAAGGCTGCTAAGAAACGGGAGTGTGCACTGAAAAAACTGAGGGGGAGGGGGTCACATCATAAGTGCATCATTACTCCTGCAGTGCACGTATAAGTGTGACCTCTATTCCTTGTGAGATGAATTTGTGATAGTGCTTGTGTTTGTAAACAACAATCGTTTAAACAGCTAAGAGAAACCTAGCTCATGACGTCGCACTGAATGTTTGTTTGCTTATATCTTGTAGGTATCCTTCCACCGCTTTCCGAAAGATGCAATGACATACAAGTGGCAAGATGTAGCAATATTCCCAAACAGTTTGTCCACATCGCATGTTTGGGCACTGGGAAACGTCTTGCTGTGGCTATCGCAGTAGCTCAGCGCAGTGAAACAAGTGTTCAGGAGTCGTACGGCCGTACTAGCGAACGCGTTGCCGTCGACCGCTCGCCCACATTAAAATGGCGGTGGGGTAAAAATGCACAGTGTTGCCAGAGCACAAAGCAATTTCGCATATGGTCCATTGCTTCTCGACCGTGAAGCAACCGGAAGGGGTGAAACCCGTAGTCTCTTGAACCGCAGAGTTGTAAGCGAACGTTACGTATGGCAAAATTTCATCCCAGTTTTTGTGATCATGGTCGACGTACATAGATAGCATGTCAGCGAGCGTGTTCTTTAATCTCTCCGTCAGAGCATTGGTTTATGGATGGTATGCGGTCGTTTTGCGATGAGCTGTTCCACTAAGTCTCGTGACGCCTTGCATCAATTGGGCTGTAAAGGCTGTTCCACGGCCAGTGATAAAAACTGTTGGTGCTCCATGGTGGAGGACGATGTTGTTGATGAAAAAATACGCAATCTCATTGGCGGTGCCTCGTTGTAGGGCTTTCGTTTCGCAGTACCTTGTTAAATAGTCAGTAGCGACTACGATCCAGCAGTTGCCATCATGTGACTTCGGGAAGGGCCCAAGCAAATCCATGCCGATTCGTTCAAACGGTTGTGACGGGGGTGAAACAGGCTGCAATAAACTAGCTGGGCGCACAGGTGGGGCTTTACGGCGCTGGCAATAAATGAACGTTTTAACGTAATGCTTGACATCCTGGGTGAGCTTTGGCCAGTAGTAGCGAGTCCGAATCCGGGCAAGGTACGGGCGAATCCTAGGTGGCCGGAGGAAGGCTCGTCGTGGCAGGCACATAAAATGTCAGCACGTAGCCCTGGTGGAACGACGAGGAGGTATTCAGTCGCATAAGGTTCTTTTTGTAGACGATGTCGTTGCGGAGACAAAATGACCCTGAACATGCGAATGCCGATGGTGGACTCGAGCTGTGACATTGAAGGTATTTGATAAGTTGTCGGATCTCTGAATCATTCCACTGTTGTTGGGCCAAGTCAGATTCACTGACTGCACAAAGTAAATGGCCATCGGTATCATCGTCACTCGATGTCGTCGTGAGGGGAGCACGCGAAAGGCAATCAGCATCAATGTGCCTGCGGCCCGACTTGTAGACGACTGTAACCTCAAATTTTTGAAAGTGCAGGCTCCACCTCGCGAGGCGCCCTGAAGGGTCCTTGAGATTTGCCAGCCAACAGAGGGCATGATGGTCCGTAACTACTCTGAATGAACGGCCATACAGATACCATCGGAACTTTGTTATCGCCCAAATAACAGCAAGACATTCCTTCTCCGTGGTCGAGTAGTTAGTTTCTGCAGATGACAAAATGCAACTAGCATAAGCGATGGGACGTTCAGCGCTGTCTTGCCACTATGTTAATGGCACTAGTGCTATTTTTTTACAATTCACAACTTCAAGAAAAAAAACCAAGTGGACTGGGGAGCAGCAACAGTTTACCGGTGGGGTCCGCCAAGTTTAATATCCGTTTTGCGCTCGTTCTAAAGGGCGACATCTGCTCACGCTTTATGACGCTTCAAGGCTCATTCCATAGATACGCCCGCCTAATTTATTTGATTGAGTATTGGGATGCTTTTCGCGCAATGTAGAGGGTGGTCGCCCCAGCGCAATGCTGTAGCTCTTTCGCTAAAGCAACAACTACATAACGGCTTGGCCAAAACGAATGCAGTGTGCCGGAAACATTACGCTATCATATTGGTTCACCAAGCATACGAATTACCACGTCTGAGTTCTCGTACAAAAGCTAGAGAAGTGCCGGCGAGTGCGACCGGCGGCTGTTGGTGAGAAGACATTTAATTACGTTCACTGGGAGTGCTTTAATCGCGTCGCATCGATGCTTGTTGCTTCTTGAGCGGACACCATACACAATGAAAAATGCTTCATTTAGGTTAATTGATGCCATGGCTGCGCTGTATTGTCATACTTAATCGTCGAAATTGTGTGTTCTGAAATCCGGAAGCACGGATAACACAATTGTACGGGCTCGGTCGGTAGGCCTAACCTTTGGTGGAAATCATGGTGGTAGAACTTGTAGTGTACAGATCCCAGCTTGGTACACTATATAAATTGCCCGCCATTATAAGCCCACCCATCATTTGCTTACTGCTTCCCAGCATTATTGCGATGGTGGGCAGAGCTTCTCAGCTTGGTACACCATGTGGCCCACCATAACAAGCAGCACCCATCATCTGCTTAGTGCTTCCCAGCATTATCGCAATGGTAGGAAGAGTTTCTCAGCTTGGTACACCATGTAGCCCACCATAATAAGCACCACCCACCATATGCTTAGGGCTTCCCAGCATTATCGCAATGGTGGGCAGAGTGTTCCATTATTGCCCACTATCTAGCCTCTGCTTTCCACCATCATTTCCACTTTACCCATCATCTGTACACCATACAACCCAGTATGTCCCGGCATAACCACCATATTTTCCACTACGTCCCACCATAGCCATCATAATTTCCACCATGCCCAATATTATTTCCACCATGCTCCCTATTATTTCCACTACGCCCACCATGTTTTCCAGTATCCACCATGGCAATTTTTCCGATAGGGGAAGCTTGGAAAAAGCAGCTCTCTGCTCTGAACCCCACACAAAAGGAGCATCCTCCTTCGTTAAACGGGTAAGGCGTTCAGCGATGTTGACAAAGCTCCGTAGTAAACGCAGAGACCCAAAAACCGACGCAAATCCCGTTTGTTCGAAGGTGAAGGAAATGCAGTAACGGCCATGGTCTTTTCTGGGTCTGGTAGAATGCCATCGTGACTGATAAGGTGGCCGAGGAACTTCAGTTCTTCGTAGCCGAAATGACACTTCTCTGGTTTTAGCGATAGGCCTGCGGATCGAATAGCGACGCAGACGGACTGAAGTCATTGTAAATGTTGCTCAAATGTTTTGGAAAAAACAACGACGTCTTCTAAATACACGAGGCAGGATTCCCACTTCAGACCGGACAGGATGGTGTCCATCATCCTATGGAACGTTGCCGGTGCAGAGCACAATCCAAATGGTAACACTTTGAATTCGTAAAGGCCATCGGGAGTTATGAATGCTGTTTTTTCCCTGTCGCGTTCATCGACCTCGATCTGCCAGTAGCCGCTGCGTAAATTCATTGAG
Organism: Rhipicephalus annulatus; assembly: GCA_013436015.1. Taxonomy (NCBI): domain Eukaryota; kingdom Metazoa; phylum Arthropoda; class Arachnida; order Ixodida; family Ixodidae; genus Rhipicephalus; species Rhipicephalus annulatus. Next base: position 797,085 of record WOVY01010833.1, read on the forward strand.
TAAAAATATCGGGCATGTCGAAGTCAATCCAGTGAATCATATATGCGTGAGAGAGGGTAGACATCTCTCTTCGTCACTTTGTTGAGCTTCCGGTAATCGACGCAAAATTGAAGAGTGCCGTCTTTCTTTTTAACAAGTACGACGGGTGACGCCCATGGACTGTTCGGGGGTTGGATGACGTCGTCGTCGAGCATCTGTTTCACTTGAAAACGTATTGCCTTTTGTTCTTTTTGCGACACGAGGTAGGCGTGCTGTCGTACAGGCCGTTTGGTAGGGTCCGTTATAATGCGGTGCTTCACGGTTGGGGTCTGCTTGATTTTGGAGGTGGACGTAAAGCAATCACTATACGTACGTAAAATCATGCGTATCTGCTGTTGCTGCGCACAGGATAGCTGGCAATTCACGTCAACTGTACTGGCTAATGCAGTGTTACCTTCGGCAGCAGTGGCAATCGGAGCGATAGTGGAACATTCTTCGTCATCAATGGCTTCAAAGCTCGCGATCTCTGTTCGCTTTGCCAAGTGTTGGTACTGGCCGCCGAAATTCGTGATCAGAATCTGAGTCCTCCGATGTTTCAGTTGGACGATGGCGCGCGCGACACAAATCTGCCGATCCAAGAGTACCGAGAGGTTAGTTTCCGCGATGCCACTACTCTTGTTGTGACATTCGCTCTCCACAGTTACCAACATACTGGATCGCGGCGGAAGTGCGATGGTGTCGTCAGCAATTCGAAGTGTTGTGTTCTGCGCAACTGCATCCTTTCGTAGGGCTGTATGGTCGTTAGATAACGTTATGAGCAGGTAGCTAAGGTTAATAATGGCTCCATGCTCACGGAGAAAATCCATTCCGAGAATCAGGTTTCGGAAGAATTCGCGCAATACAACGAAGGAAACAATGTACGTCGACTCACGAATTCGGAGGCGGGCAGCGCACATTCCCAGCGGTGTCAATAGGTGACCTCCCGCAGTCCGGAGTCTGGTTCCATGTCCCTAAGGTGTCGTTACCTTTCTTAACTGTGCAGCGACGTCAGCGCTTATAACGGAATAATCGGCACCCGTATCTACCAGAGCGCTCAGCGGGTGGTTGTCGACAAGGACAGAGATGCGAGCAGATACACGTTTGTCGTCGATGGCACACGTCGGTGAAAGGATGTTGTCGTATGTCGGCAGGCAGATCGGGGGAGGGTCTTGCAACGGTCGATCACCAGTGGCCTCACCCCCAGAGGTCGCTGTTCTTAGTTTCTTCGGCGTGGGTTCGTGGATCTAGGCGATCGTCCTGCAAGGACGTCCACAAAGGTTGATTGTTGGCCGGGTGACGTGGAACGCCGTGGAGACGGTGAGTGTGATTGGCTACGCGGAAGAATTGAGGATCGTTGGCTTGCCAAGTATTAGGCGATAGCACGGGGCCGCTCACCATCTCTGGGTCGACGAGCATCCGGATGAAAGCCAGGAAGACCCATGTGCCTGTATGCGCACTCATGGTAGATGTGACCTGGTTCACCACAGTGATAACATTGAGGCCGGTTGTCGGGAGCATGCCATACAGTGGATTTCCGTGTAAGGGGTAGGTTGCCGCACTGCGGTGGTCTTGAGTAGAATGACGGCGCCGTCTGCAGGGTGGACGGACGGAACGGATAGCCAACAGCTGGTGCAGGAGTACGGACTGCTTCGGCGTACGTTAATAGTGGAGCTTCGGCTGAACGCGGGGCCATCATGGGTTGGACTTCGGCTGCACGCAGAGTCGTCATGGGGTGCACCAGCTGCCGGACCTGTTCGCAAACGGCATCCGTTAGAGCAGCAAGAAGGGGCGGAGAAGACACCACGTTCAGCTTTTGCAGCTCCTCGCCCACAGTACTGCGCACGAGCTCCGTCAGGTCTCTTACAGTCGTGACGTCAGGTGTTGGTAGGGCCGACGACGCTGATGAAAGACCGCCAGGACGCTCATACTGGTATGAACGCTGCCTTAGCATTCTATCCATTGTCATGGCTTCGCGGAGGAAATCCTCTACAGTGCTTGGAGGGTTCCGCACTAGTCCGGCGAACAGCTGCTCTTTCACTCTCCACATTAGGAGGCGCACCTTCTTCTCTTCCGTCATTGAGGAGTCAGCTCGCCTGAACAGCCACGACATGTCCTCAACGAACATGGCAACACTCTCGTTCGGACGCTGGTTTCGGGAATTGAGGAGCCGTTCCGCTTGCTCCTTTAGGTCAGAGCTTCGGAAGGTATTCCGCAACTGGTCGTAAAACTCTCGCCAGGTTGTCATAGTGGCTTCATGGTTTTCGAACCAAGTGCGCGCAGAGTCCTCAAGATAAAAGTAGACATACCGAAGCTTTCGCTGCTCGTTCCACTCGTTGACGCCGCCGCAATGGTTGTAGTCGTCAAGCCAGTCGTCGACGTCCTCGTAAGGGTCACCGTGGAACAGCTTCGGGATTCGCGGGGCGTTGAAGAACCATGGAGGAGGCAGCATTGATGTTTCTTGGGTTCGCGTTCTCGCACTAGCCATAGTACTGCCGAGTTGTGGAAATGGTCCGAATTCCGGAGGTAGGCCTAGTTGTCGCCTGCTACGCCGTAAGTCAACTGGTTCTTCCAAGTCGCGACTAGTGTTGGGACCTTGCTGCTGATTGCAGTGCATACAACACTACCCAGCATCTCCACCAGAAAATGTCACGTGATTACAGAACGACCACAACGTCTGTTCACAGGAGCAGCGCTGGACCTCGAGCCAAACCGAACGTTAGAGCACGAGCACACCAACTGTCCTCTTCTTTTTTCACGCCATGGCACATACTCACATTGGCATGGCTAAACCTCGTTCCATGCCTGTGGCATTATGAGTATTTTTCATATAATGTTCCAACACTGATAGAGACAGAAGATTTTATCCTTCTTTCTCCTCCCCAGTCCCCCGCCAAAGCAGTTCTTCGTTGTATATGGGTCGCTTCACTCTCCCTGGCTTTGTTTTGTCACTCCTCTGTATCTAGGGAATCACATTGCTGGTGGCAGCTATTTCCATAACACTATATTCAGTTATGTAGCCGATGGTCTTCATAGTAATCCGTCTTTTGTGGCCGTTTTGGCCACCTTAAATGGTCCCAACTGTTCTGCACTAAGACTGCCATCGCCTGTGTGTATCAAAACTAGATCACCTAGAGTAATATAGGGGATCTTGTTGTTATGACGCTCGTCAAATGTTCGTTTAAGCGCCTTTCTGTGCCTTCTTTGGCTCTCGGCAGTCTTCTTGGTTTTTCAAGGTGTAGTTTTGTCTCGATTCCCAGAGCATCGTCTACGGGCAGACACGCAGATGAATCGAAGGTGGCATACCAACGACTGCATACCAAAGCACTTGTATAGGATCTATTGTGACTTGACACTGCTGCTGTAGGCAAGATTTCTACCCTCCTGGTAATCCCAAGTACATGCTTTTGTATTGCTTTATGTCTCGTATGACTGGTTCTGTGAGCTCGTTAGCTGAAGGGTGATATGGGGTTGTAAACTTCCGAATGATGTTATTTTTTTCTGCCCACATTGCAAGTTCCTGGCTCCTGAGCGCCAACCCTACGTCAAATGCAACGTTTCTCACTCCTTTGAACACATGTATGTTCAGTAGTGCTATGACGGTTTTCGTATTCTTCCTTTCTGGCTTAGCCACAATTATCCTTGATCATTCGTCAATGTACACTCAGAAAGACTGGGTTTTCTTTACGCCTTCACTTTTTTCTTTAGCTCAGTGAAGTCAACATGAATGGTTTAAATTGAACACTTGCATGAAGGGGGAAAACTATATTGTCTGTTTTATGCTGCTATTTGGCCTTATAGCTGATATAATTAGCAACATCCTTCTTCATTCGTGGAAAAGTTAATCATCTTCTCAATTTTATTTATTTTATTTATTTATTTACAATACTGCTACTCTCCTTCGAGAGCGTGGGAGTTGGGCAATACAGTAATTTTTCACACACACAAAAAAAGGATGTAGACGTAAAAACATGCAAGCATAATAACAGGACATGAGAATCATATAACCTTTGAGCAGTACAGACGTTAAACGTTAATTATGTTATTAATACACAATGTATGCAATATTCACAAGATACAAAGGAAGTTATAGCCATTATACAGAGCTGAAACCATGCCGAAAGGCGATAGAAATAAACTACATGATTGAAGAAAGGGACTTATGTTAGCATTGGTATCGTGAGGGACAACATAAATGAAACAGTTGTGACAGGAATAGCAAGCACTTAAAACATACTTCGAAAATAGCTATACTACTGTGAAAGGAACAATGAAAAAGGTGTTGCTTTAACTAACGAACAGCAGATCTGGACCGGTGCGCCTGCATGCGTATAAACTGTTATGCGCGCCCAGTTTTTTCTATCTGTGCAATAAATTCTGATAGCGATTGGGAGTTTGTGATAGTGGCATCAAGTTGGTTCCATTCCTCTATCGCGCGCGGGAATAATGAGTGCATAAACGTGTCGCTCCTACATGCGTATTCTGAGAACGTGCGCGCATGTTTATTGCGAGTTTGCCGAGCCTGTGAAAATGAAAGGTATTTGGATGAATCTATCTTGTAGTTATTTTTTACTAGCTGGAAAAGGAATTTTAAGCGAGCGTGTTTCGCTCTTGTGGACAGCGTTTGTAAACCTGACTGAGTTAAAAGATGTGTTGAGGAATCTGTGCGTCTATATTTGTGTAAATAAATCCTACAGCTTTCCTTTGTATTGCTTCTAGTTTGGTTATATTAGTCAGCGAATACGGAAACCAGACAGTGTTTGCATATTCTAAAACTGGTCTTACGAATGATGTGTAAGCTAGCAGCTTCGTTGGCGTTGTTGAGAGCGCTAGAGTTCGTTTTAAGAAGAATAGTTTGCGTAGCGCCTTTGAAGTTATATTAGCGATGTGTTTGTCCCATTTGAGATCAGAAGTCAGTGTAACTCCTAGATATTTATGTTCCTCATCTTTATTAAGAAGTGTGTTATTAATGGTGTATGGGAATTTGGATGGTTTTGTTTTGCTGCTTGCGGTCATTATCCCTGGTTTTTGTGTGTTTATTTTCATCTGCCATTTAGAGCACCAATTAGCCACGACAGCTACAGAATCATTAAGCATAATGTGATCATTTTAATGATTAATTTCTCTATAGATCACACAGTCGTCCGCAAATAGCTTGATGTTGCTAGTGATGTTAGCAGTGATATCATTAATATACAGCAAGAAAAGCAATGGCACAAGTACCGAGCCTTGGGGAACGCCGGATGTTACTGCTACTGTGTTAGAAGACATCTGTTCTTAGAGTACAAACTGTGACCTGTTAAATAGGAAAGCTTTTATCCAAACGAAAAGTTCTCCTACTCCGAAAACATTTTCTACTTTAGCTATTAGTTTGCTGTGGCATACACAGTCAAAAACCTTAGATAGGTGTAGTAGAATTAAGTCAGTTTGACCACGGTTATTAACTGTAAAGGCAAGGTCGTGAACTAGTTCAGTAAGTTGAGTTACCGTCGATAAACCACTTCAAAAACCATGTTGGTTAGGGGAAAAAATATATGTGCTCTAAAAATACTGTCATGTGTTTTAAGATTATGTGTTCGAGTAGTGTACATGATGTGCTGGTCAATGAAATAGGCCTGAAATTTGAAAATTGTGCTGCGTCTCCTCCTTTATGGATCGGTATCACCTCTGCGATCTTCCAATCGTTAGGTAGTTGTGAAGTCGTGAGTGATTTTTGGAAAATGAGACCAAGATATTTGCTACACCATTCTGCATATCTTTTCAGGAAACTGTTTGGTATATCGTCTGGTCCACTACTTGTTTTGGTGTCGAGCTTAAGTAGCAGGTTGAAAATCCCAGCATCAGCGATGTTTAATTGGTCGACTTTCGTACGATGTTGCTCTTCTATTGGCGGAATAACGTTATCATCAACGGTAAACACCGATCTAAAAAAATCGTTATATGCGTTGGCCTTAACAGTTTTTTCTTCTGGAAGGAGATGCGATGCTGCTGTTTTAGTGGCGCGAAAGTGATTCCAGAACCTGCAGGGATTATTTAGAAGGAACGTAGGTAGTGTCTCGTCAAAATAGCGTTGCTTAGCAAGTTTAGCTTCGTTCTTAAATTTCGCGATGGCATCCGGTAGCTTTCGAATTCTGGATTCTCCCCCGCCTTTTGTTTCTATTGCTCTACGTAACCTTTTCAAACGTCGTTTCGCCTGAATAACTTCGCGCGTGATCCATGGATTATTTTTTGGCGGGCGTTTGACTTTTGTAGGTATGTGGTGAGCAACACAAAAACGTACGACAGATTTGAAGTGAAGCCAAAGGGAATCGACATCTACTGATGTATTCAACCCCATTTCCGGAAAATACAGGAATTCATGAGCGAGATGAGTTAGTATGCTACCGTCATGAACGTTTTCGAAGTTTGTTACAACGGATACAGAAGAATGAGTGGTCATGGTGCCACCAAGAGGAACTACGCACACTGGTACGTCATGGTCAGGTATTCCGCGGGTTACATCAATTCTTATGCGGTTTATGTCAAAATGGTCGCTGAAAAATATTAGATCAAGTATGTTCTCAGTTACTCCCTGCGAGCGAGTAGGCTGCGAAACGACCTGATGAAGACTGAAGGTTAGCATAAGGTCAAATAACACATCCGAAGCTTATGACGTAAAGCACATACTATCCCAGTTAATGTCTGGAAGATTGAAATCACCCATGAGTACAACACGTGAACCATAAGATGACGTTGCATGTAATCATGAATTGCACTGATAGAATCGTCACCCGAGTTTGGGCTTCGATAAACACAACCTAACAATATGCTGGTACCGTCACAAAGTAGCTTACCAAAAAGCGCTTCAGCATTTTGTACCTCTGGAAGGGCCACGAAAGAGAGACCTTTTCTTATCAATATTGCCACCCCACCACCACGTGTGGGGTGATCTTTTCGGATCACGGAATAGTTGGGTGGTGTAAATTCATGATCTAAAACATCAGGCGTGAGCCACGTTTCTGTGACGGCTGCTAAGTTTGAGGCTCATAATCGATGATCCAATTTTCAAGAGGTTTAGGCTTATTAATTACGCTTCTAGCATTCACTGTGAGAAGTGTTAGTTCGCCTATTTTGCAGCACGACGAGTAGTGGCTCCCTTTTTTGTTTGGTCGCCGGGTACGTTCGTCGTTCTCGTTACACGGGCTGTTTCTGAGGCAGCTTCCGCGTGTTTTTTCTTAAGTGGAACCTTGTCATTCTTTTCGTTGCTCCAGACATAGGCATGATTATTAATATACGGCTTGTCAAACACTAAGGAAACCTTTTCGTTATTTTCTCAATTTGCCTTCGCACTGTTCCAAAGTTTTCTCCAAATTTCACGTACTCGTTTCGAAAAGTCTTCTCCGATAAATAGGCTTGTGCCACGAAGTTTATGTCCCCGTTTTAATATTGAAAATTTCTCTCTTGAGTCTAGCAGCTTGAGAATTACGGGCCTAGTTTTGTTTGGTTGGGCTCTACCGATGCGATGTATGCGTTCAGTTGCTGCAGGTTTTATTCTAGGGTGTCTTCAATTATGTTTTTGTTCACTGCACATTCAAGTGTCAAGGGAGTCTCGCCTTCTACCTCGGAAAAGCCATATATTATCAGGTAAGCTCGCCTGCTGCGATTCTCTAGATCGTCAATTTTTTTTCGCATAGATTATATTACCATTTTTATATTTGCTAATTGTTCTTGACATTAATCCACTTTTTCTTCTAGCCTCGCGAGCGAGTCTAGTTTCTAGTCGATTTTAGGTAGACGGCTTTCCTTTATCTCTTTGATATTTGCCGCGATTTCTTTTAATTGCTGGCTGATGTCAGGGCCTGGATTCGTCTCAATGACTCCGCCTAGCAGTAAAAGTTTAAGAGTTGGTACAGCATGGTCAATCACAACAGCACATAGCCGTAGGCACGGCAGCACAAGTAAGAAAGGGTCGTTTGAACGGATACACTTTCCATATCGCCTTCTCACCTGTAGGATGAAGACGAGCGGATTGTTAGGTGGTTGCATTCCGTGAGTGCCGCCGTGCCCAATGGTGCCATCCCTCGTGAGATGGGCTTTTATAGCTGGGTTGAGGGGTGGTGCTGTGCGCAGGCAATGCGCATATGTTATGCAACCAGCATCCACGCAGGTGGACGACGAGCGGCCCAGCACGGAATCCCGTAGCTTGACCGGCAAGGAATCTTGTGCGCAGACACTGGTGGCGTTGACGCCGATGGTAGCTTCGATCCTTACTGGTGGCCCAGAACTCGGACCGACGTGGAGCAGCAGTCCGAGAACGAGCTGTAGGATGAAGACGAGCGGATTGCTAGGTGGTTGCATTCCGTGCGTGCCGCCGTGCCCAACGGTGCCGTCCCTCGTGAGATGGGACGGCACCATTGTAATAGGTTTGCCAAAACCCGTCGTGTCTTGCGTAGTGAAGCTCCTACCCTTTTCTAACCAGTCCGGTAAGAAACAGACGCATGTTCTTATGCGCTCACTAGATTCTCGCCACGAGTTGTCCACACACTCGTTTTCGCAAAACCTGATCCAGGTGTCCGGCCTTGTGCTTTCACCATCGAATAGATCAGACTTTGCCGCCTCTTCGTTGAGCCTTTGCTGTGCTTGGATAACGGTAAGAAAACTGTCCGTGAATTTCTATTGTCGCCCCGCCGTGGTGGTGTAGTGACTAAGGTATTCAACTATACTGACCTGCAGGTCGCGGGAAAAAATCCTGGCTGCGGCGGCTGAAGTTTCGATGGAGGCTAAAATGCTGTAGGCCCGTGTGCTCAGGTTTGGGTGCACGTTAAAGAACCCCAGGTTGTGGAAATTACTGGAGCCCTCCACTACGGCTCTCTTATAATCATATGGTGGTTTTAGGACATTAAATCCTACATATAAATCAATCAATCAATCAATGAATTGCTCCAGTCGCTCTGCGTGTTGCTGCGGATGGTAGAGGCTTTCTATGAGGCATAAGTCAACGAAACAATCTTGATTGCTTGGCGACGTCCTTGACGACGTTTTCAAAAGCGGCTGCAAGATGTATTCTTGAAACTCGGAGTTTTTGAGTTTCAGCTTCCCTGAGGCCTGGTGGTCGAGCTCCTTTGGTGCTTTCCCGGCCTTCTGAGCGACGAACTCATGCAGTTCAACGCAGTTCGGAAGCCGTGATACTTTCAAGCAGTTCATAGGGTTCTTTATCCACGTCGCTCGTCAAAATATATAGCCCGTCGCTTGAACTTCAAAATAAAGTCAATGTTATCCACATAGCTGCGTTCTTAATCTTCTAGAGTACTGCGCCAATATAACGTTCCAACAATAACAGAGATGGAAGTTTTGTTATTCTTTCTCTTCTCCAGTGTCCCAGCCAAAGCATTTATCCGTCCTCCTTGGGTCGCTACATTTCACTCACTAGAATTGCAAGGGTTAGCATGGGCAAACATACATAGGACCGACGTTACGGCGTCATTTCGTTTTGTTGCACGCATCAGCACATTTACACTTAAAACGCATCATGTGGCTCTGCCCTTCCAAATATGAAATAGGACTCTGCAATTTTTAGTAGCAACACTTCAATTTTTCTATTATTTTTTTATTCTTGCCTTTCATTTCTCACTTTGATTATATCTGCGCAGAGGCCCAATTCACAAGTAAACCAAATGATTTTGATTTAAATCTTTTGTGCAGCCATGGGAACGTAACTTCAAATAGTAATATCACAGCACGACGACAGAATATACAGGTGGTGATGGTCGCACCACTGAAGCTATGGTGAAATTAACATGACGCACGTATGTTGTTATGCTTACAATTTTTCCTGACAGCCCTTACTACCTGTCAGATACTCACCAATAGAGATGAAAACCAGGAGTAAAAAAATTGAGAAGATAATGAGCATCTTCAGAAAGCTATCGAAAAGTCCGTACTTGTGCCCGAGAAGGAGTTGGATGAAAAGAAGTTACCATGCCTGGACGACATGAAGTCTCGCCTGCACTTTCTACACGCAAAGAAGCATTGGTCAGTTGTGAGTGCCGACAGCCATGTCATCAATGTGCACATCGAGTACACAATAGAAGAAGCTCCGTAGCTTATCTCCTCTATAATAATATAATCGGATATGTCTGTGCACAACTTCGTGGGAGGCGCTTGCCTTACGTCAGACGAACGGCTCGCCATTCCAGAAATAGTTCACGACGTTTGTGTGCTGGTGCAACTTCTGGACAACGTACAACACTACGGTGGTAAAAAAAAGCTTGGTCAAAGTGAAAAAGTCAATGGAGTGTTAAAACTTGTCTTTGTCCACTTAAGAGATATTTTTATAGGGAAAACCTGAGAGGACGAAAGAATAGAATTAGTATTTTTTTCAGGAAACAGTACCACCTCCAGATGAGACAAAACAAAAGGTATGCGGCTGAACTTTTACTAGTTATTTCAACTGTGTTTTACACCCTTTCCCCCATGATTATAACTTGTTGCGAAGCAGTAGAAACCTTGTACTGCCTTACCCGTCGACCATCAAACGTGTATGTGCCATCCGTGATGTGATTCGTTTGAACGAACAGAACCAAGAAGGGTTCTTACGGTACACGGTACATGAAACTAAGCACCAGCCTAGTAAGGTTACATGAATGAAATGATGTCATGTTGATGCGGAACGAAGTACATTTACAGCAATCTTTTTTACTACAAGACAGACAGGTTACCAAGAGCTTTTGTTGACAGCACTGGACCAGCGAAAACAGCGCACGGTAATATGGTTGAGAGTTTATCAACAGAGTGTAAACATGTAAACATGCAGTGCACATATTACAAGTCTCTAAAGTTACACCTGAAGAACTACATAAGGTACCAAGAGAAGTACAAATCATTTTTGATTTTGGCCTTGCCTCTGTCGCACTAAGAACAGGAAATAGTTCAATTAACAGAAAGGTGATGTCACTGTTCGCAGGAGACAGCAATCTAGAAATCATGTATCATCACCCAGCGGGTCTACAGAAACCTTCACTTCACATTGCTGACGTAGGGCATTTGGTAAAGTGAATTAGAAGTACGTCGATTAATCAGAATGATTCAGGCAAGTGCTTGTATAACCCTGATTTGGAATGTTAAAATAATGAGAGCAAAAGGCTGAATGGTGTCTCATTTACAACATCAAGAAACTGCATGAAGCAGAGGAAAGTAGTGTTATGGAAATTGCTTACGGATTAGCTTACAAAAACTTGAACCTAAGCAACTTAGGAGCACGAAATTTTCAGCTGCTTCTCAAAAAAATTTGCCCCATCGTGTTTTTGGCTTTGAGAGTTCAAGATGAAGATTTTCATTTGGTTCGTGCTGACAGAACAGCAAACTTAATTGATTTAATGGTAAGGTGGTTAAACATGGTGAACGTGAAAACTCCCTATAAATCCTGCAGGCCTAAAGATGTGTGGCAAGAGCCAGTGCGCAATATCAGCTGTGAGCAGCTGGAATATCTCAACAAGTTTGTTACTTGGCTCGATCCCTGGAAGGAGGGAAACGTGCAAACATGCGCTCTAACAAAAGAGGCCCACACAGCCTTACACCTAACAACACATGCCACGATCGAGATACCTAGACATTTTTTGGAGGAACTTGACAATATTACGTGCTTCTCGGCGAATTCCAAACTGACTCATTTGTGGCTCTGTTCAAAAGATATAGGTGACTTTGCGGTTTGCACTAGAACTTATCGATAACACAAGTCTTAAGGCTGAAGCTAGGATTCACATAATGAACGCATTTATATTGGCAGACATGCCTTCATCACCCACTCAGAATGAAAACGAGAATGAGGCTTAGGAGAAAATCAACAAGTAATACATCCGCTTGACCAATGCCGAACATAGCTGCGCTGGTCAACATTGCTGACTAGCACGCGCCAGCCATGCGATGACTGCCGAGACATACAGGCAGTTATGAAACGAGAGCTGCAGAAAAGTGTCTACGCGCTGATTAACAGCATCAGTCGAGGTGGATTGAAGTTCTGCCAGCAAGCTGTTGTTTGTGCAGCGCTCTGTGCAAAGTTGTTTTTGACCATGTCACTGGTACACTCTAAGGCAAAATTACCCGGAAAAGGAGTAACGGAGCCAAATAGGCGCGCGCGATGAACGTATAGACTGTTGAGGAGTAACCACGGGGGTATGCGTGCCGCGTGCAAACCTCTTAGTCTCCAAAGGAATGAAAGGCACAGGAGATGCGGGCCGTCCTCCTCTCTTCTGGCTCAGCCTTCCCCCTTAATTTGCTGGTGACGGTTGGCGTTGAGGCACGCTCGCAGAGATCGGCAATCTTTGAATAACACCGCGGTGCTTTGTGTGCACGCTTTCAAACGTGTGCGCTGCTGCTTTATGTTACGTCGCACCCATGAACTGCGGAGCAGGTCTGGACCCGTTGCCACGCCACCCTGTATATCTCCGGCTTCTCACGACCAACTCACAACATCAACGATTAGAAATGAAGGCCAACATGGCGGCCGACAAGACAGCAGGCCCATCAGATACATTATTTCAGTCTGACTCAGGGCAGAAATCAGCGCTGGATTCTTTCACAAGTAGGTGATCATTCTTTATTCTCCCGTACTTATGTGTGCGATACGAAACGCGCTTGCCGGCAACGGGCTTGGTCGTGTTATTTATCAGACGCACTAAATTCACCGCGAGGGTCGGCTTGGGCGTCTGTAGTTCCCTTGTACTTTGTGACCGCTTGGAAATTGACCACCATTGCTGTCGGCCGCCCGGACGCTTACTCATTGAGTGCTCGCCTGTGTTCGGCGCCGTGATGTGCTCCGGGCTCATGATATTGGGCGCAGACCTCGTCGCTGTGTTGTGAGTCGTCCAAAACACGTAGCGGTTGCTCGTAATGACGAGCTTGGTTGTAGTATGTCGCGCACTGTAAGTGCACCGGCACGGGCTGGCGTTGTTTTCGCTAACGTCGGAACTCAGTGAAAATTGGTCACCATTACAGTTTGCTTCCCCGCCTATCAGTCGCAAGCAGCTCCGTGGCGGCTGCGGCAGCCGTCTCGCGTTTGCTCGCCGTGCTCGCACTTGCTCGATTTTGTAGAAAATGACCGCATTACGGTCCCTTTCTTGGGCACTCGCTTCAAATCAGCTCGGCGCTGTTCATGGCGGCAGCCTAGCGTACGCTCGCTCTCCTGTTCGAGTTTCGCTGGCGGCAGACACTCCGCGAGCAACGCTGTTATTGTTCTCGCGTTGACTTGCTCAAGCTGAATGGCGTCGCTCGCTTAGAACCCTCGGATTTGTTGGCGGCACGGTGGTTCGTAGCGCCTCGGAGTTATGACAGTGGCCACCGCATTTAAGCTGTTGAACTACGGGGATTGAAACGCGTCCTTGACGAGGTGTGACAACAGGTTAAAATTCTTTGCATGTCACATTTCACACGTGTGTTTTTATTTCACCTTGAACGTGTCTGTCATGTGCATGCATATTCATACCATGTCAAGTGTGTGACTATTTTTGCCATCTTATTGTGCAGCCGTGGACACACACCGTGCAGAAGGCTGTGGCTTTGTGCACTGGCGTCTGCAATGCTTGTCATTTATCGCTTTCATCGAGACAGCTTCAGCAGGACTGTACTAGATGTGAAGTTAAAGTGATTTGCATGCGTTATTTTAGATTTATGCTTTTATATCAACTTGCACGTACTTGTCATATCCGTGCGTCTTAATCTACTCTCGCATGTAACTAACTATTCTCACAATTCTATTGTACAGCCATGGGCACACAACATGCAGAAGTCTGTCTGAACTAACGTCTTCAATTCCTGTCATCTATCGCTGCCGTCAGAGGGGCTTCACAAGGGTTGTGTAATATGTGACGACAACGAGGTTGGACTTGTACATTTCACCATGAATTAACTTGAATAATAGAGAAAGTTAATGTGTATATAGAAAAATAAAAGATTTCAATCTCACACTTTTGCCTTTTGTTGTTGCAGTGGCTGCGGAAGCAGTGACACACATATGGCTAAATAATCTTTCGCGTGTTCTTTTTCGCGCCGTTCGTTGCTCACTGCGCAGAGGAACAGGCGAAAAAAGTATTAGGCCTGGCGGAGAGTAAATAAAAAAGCAATATTTCAACTGGAGATAAAAATTTCACCTTATTGGAGTATTTGAGTGGACCAACCGTTCGTCCAGCAAGGTGCAACTGTGAGGACTACCGGTTGCCCGGTAAGGTGTAAACGTGGAGACTAACAGTTACCCGATAAGATGTAAACATGTGGACCAAATGTTAGTCTTTGAGGTGGTTTGAGGGACTAACGGTTATTTACTTAAGTGTAAATATGAGGACTAAGTGCTGATTGATTGATATGTGGAGTGTAACATTCCTAAACCATCATATGATTCTGAGAGATGCCATAGTAGAGGGCTCCAGAAATTGTGACCACCTAGAGTTCTTTAACGAGCGCCCAAATGTGAGCACACGGGCTTGCAGCATTTTCGCCTCCACCGAAAATTCAGCCGCCACAGCCGGGATTCGATCCCACAACCTGCGACTGGGCAGCCGAGTACCTCAATCACTGGATCACCGCGGCGGGGCAGGGACTAAATGTTAGTCTATTGAGCTGGTCTGTAGGGATCTACTGTTAGACCCGGTATCGTTAGTCGTTAAGGAGTTAATGGTTGTGGCTGCGTCATTAGTCCCCAAAAGGGCGCACCACACACCCTTTTAACACTATTTTGCTTTAAAGCGTAGAGAGTATGAGCTCCACTTTCATGCTGAAAGCAATCATCGACCGACACTATTGAGTCTTCTCATGTATTTGGTGAATGACAATGAATATTTTGAACTTTGTGCAGCTGCCCTCACCAGATTCAGTAATGTCAAATATTTTTCTGCCAGCAATAAATGTCCTCCTAAGGACTGCCACTCTTATATGTGTACCAAATAACACTTGGCTCTCTGCACACAGCGGCTGCGAAGCAATTGTCCAGGGTGGTGGTCAGACCTGCAATGCAGCGGAGGGTGCTAAGAGCTAGAACGCTATCTAGTGAGGCTAGTCTAGCTGTGTTATTCGAGGAATTGAAGGGTGTTAAAAAGATATATTAGGGCTCAGTGAAGTTACGAAGACAAATGAGGCTTTATAGTGCTGAGGAATGAACACGTCCTGTGCAACCGTAGATTAGTTGACAAAAAAGAACTATGGCACAAGAACATTGCTGCAAACAATTACTATAGCGTCTTTTTTCTTTTCTTTATTAATCTTTATTCATCAAGTGTGAACATGGAAAAGTGCATGGGTACAGATTCACTGGGAGGTCCCAAGGTAAGAACCGCAGGCGGGACCTCCCACGAAAAAAGAAAAAAAAGGTAATCATCAAGCAACACTGAAATACATTGTCAGCTAATAAACACAGCATAAAAAAGAGAAAGATGAAAAAAACAAAAGAAAACAAAAAACCATTAGAATAATAAGCAGGAACACTAAAAAACAAGGAATACATCGTCAATCTAAAAAAATGAGGATATGAATACCACAACAAAAAAAAAGACATGATAATACAGTTACAATTCAATCAAACAGAAGGGCCTAACAAGAAAGTCTTTAGTTTGGATTTAAAAACGCAGAGTGATTTAGAAGATTTAATACTAGAGGTAAGTGAATTCCAGAGCGAAATGGCCGAGAATAGAATCATTTGTTTGCCGTAGTTAGTGTGTATACACGGAAGTAAGAGATTCTGGCGTGAGGCAAAGCGCGTTGAATTGAGATTATTAGTGATGCAATGAGGGAGAATATCTAAGACAAGGTGATCGTGCAAGACATTAAAAAATAAAATACCAATGCTGTACCTAAACAGATGATGAAGGGGCAAAACACGGAGCTGATAGAACAGCGGGGAAGATTCTGCTTGTCGATGGGAAAATGTAATGATGCGTAACGCTTGTTTCTGCAGTGTTATTGATGGGGCGATGTGGGTATGGTACGTACCACCCCAGGAAGAAATGTAGTAATTTAGGTGACTGTGGACAAAAGCGTAATACAAAGTTAGGAGAGTTTGCAAGTTGAAGTATGGTCTAGCCCTAATCAAAACTCTTATGCCGAACATAACTTTCTTTGAAATGAAGATTACGTGCTCATGAAATTTAAGGTGAGAATCGACTATTACGCCAAGAAAATTAGTGCTACGACGAAGTTCAATTTTAATACCGGAAATATACAGGGAAGGGAACTCGGAAATTTTTCTTTGCGGGGAACTAAAAAGCAGACAGCAACTTTTAAGAACGTTAATAGTGCCACCCACACGTAGTGGGTCGACTGCAAGAGCGGCTCTACCATCTGGAGGAAAAAAGAAGATTTGCGTGTCTCTTCTCGGCTCGAGAGCCAGTCACGACTGACGCATCGTCTTAGAGCTAGCTACCCGGTCGTTCAATATATTCCCCAGTACTTGTGACTCATCGTGACAAACTGGTGGAAGGTGCTGGGTAGTCTCACGGATGCTGCAGACCCCCCCAGGAAGCCGTAATACGAGTCCAGTGCCAGTCAATACTCCCGTGCATCGGACCAGCCGCCGAATCAGGGGATTGCCTCCGGAAGTCAACGATACTGCTCCCACCACGTCAACAAACATGACCAGCACTTCGGTACAAACCTTGCCAACCGGCACGGGAAGCACGTCGTCGAACCGATATACGTTGGAAAGCCCACGGGCACCGACGACGTTCCATGGTACGGAGAGCGAAGACGTTGAGGACTGGTTGGCGGACTTCGAGCGCGTAGCCAACTTGAATCAGTGGGACAACGCGGCGAAACTGGGTCGTGTTTACTTCTATCTTGAAGACGGAGCTCGCACGTGGTATCAAAATCGAGAGGAGCAGCTGACGACGTGGCCAGAATTCTCTCGTAGACTTCTGCAGACATATGCCAGCGCTGACCGCCAAGAAAGAGCTGAACGAGCTATTCTTGCCCGCGTCCAGTCACCAAACGAAACTGTGACCGCGTATGTCGAAGACATGACGCGTCTCTTCCGACGGGCAGATTCAAGAATGACGGAGGACAAGAAGTTGCGTCACTTGATGCGTGGTGTCAAGGACCAGCTTTTCGCCGGCCTCGTGCGAAGCCCTCCGAAGACGGTCGCGGAGTTCTTGTCTGAAGCCGTGACAATGGAAAAAATGCTACAGCAGCGATCAAACCAATATGACAGGCAAGTCAATGGCATGTCCACTGCTGACATTTTCGCCGCCGCTGGGACCAGCAATGACTCCTTACGTGAACTGATCCGTAATATCGTACGTGAAGAGTTGCAAAAGGCTGGTGTAGCACCTCATCCTACGGTTAGCTCCATTGCAACTGTCATCAAAGATGAGCTGCACCAGGCCCTCCGGGACACCTTGCCTCCTGATACAGCTGCGTCAGCTCCTGCTGAATACCACCGTAAGACAACCTACGCCGAAGCCTTGAAACGCCCTGCTGCATCGCCGCCTCTGTTCGTTCATCCTGCCCCTGCAGTTTCACTCGAGTCAGCGCAGCACATACCATACTACGAAGGCACGTACACGCCACCGCCCCTGCCCTTTGTCCGTGGTGCTTCTGTTGCCCACCGTTCGGTGCAACCGGTCCAGTACATCGACGATCGGCACTCGTATCCTCGGAAGTCTGATGTCTGGCGCACACCCGATCACCGGCCTCTATGCTTTCACTGCGGAGAAGCTGATCACTTGTACCGCCAGTGTCCTTATCGCCGTCTTGGGCTTCGCGGCTTCTCTGCGTACTCGCCGCCCCCCCGCTACGGTCAGAGACCACGCGACATTCAAAACTATCTCTCCCAGCAGCATGCACCACCGTCTGCCGGGCACCAGTCGCGCTCGCCATCACCGAGGCGATTTTCATCAATGCCCCAGCGGTATTCTACCGCACGATCTCCCAGCCCCCGCCGGGAAAACTAGCCGAAGCGACCTCTGGGGGCGGGGTCGCTGAACGTCGAAGCGCTGAAGACCTCCTATTGACGCAGAACCGTACAGAAACTGGTCCGACATTACCTGCTGCTGCAAAGGATAGCCGGCTTTCACTCGACATAGCAGTAACAATTGATGGTTGTGTAGTTAATGCGTTAGTGGACACCGGCGCAGACTATTCCATACTGAGCGGGAAACTGACAACGCAGCTGAAGAAAGTAATCACGCCGTGGCATAACTCGCAGATTCGGACAGCTGGTGGCCATGTCGTAACTCCACTGGGCGCCTGCACAACTAGAGTACAGATTCAAGGGTACACATTCGTAGCAAGCTGCCTTGTTCTACGTGAATGCTCCCGTGACGTCATTCTGGGAGTTGATTTTCTACAGGAAAATGGAGCTATCATTGATCTGAAAGAGCGCCGTGTCACGTTCTCAGCACAGCGAGCAATCAACGTGCAGGATGACGGAATGCGTGTCGACGTACTCCGTATTTCTGAACAGAGCGTGACGCTTCCTCCCCGAGCCAGTGTTCTAGTCGACGTAACATGCTGTGGTTTGAGCGATGGCGATGTGGTGGCCGAGACAAATTTAGAACACCTCCTGCAGCAAGGCATATGTGTAGCGAGAAGTGTAATACACGTTCGCGACGGCCGATCTGAATTGCTCGTTACCAACTTTAGCAACGAGCATCGACACCTTTTCCGTGGCACTTCGATAGCGTTTGCCCACGAAGTAGCAAACGTAACCAATTGTCTCACGTCAGAAATAGTGGATAACGCAGACACATCAATGAGCAACATTGACATCAATCCTGATCTGTCCACCGATAACCAGACTGCGCTGCGAGCGCTCTTGTTCGAGTACAGGTCTTGCTTCGCAAGTTGCTCAAAGATCCGCCAGACGTCCATCACTCAGCACAGGATCATCACGTACGAGGACGCACGCCCAATACACCAGCACCCCTACCGCGTGTCGGCTAAAGAACGTGAAGCGATACGTACGCAAATTCGCGAAATGCTTGACGATGGCGTTATCGAACCATCCAACAGCCCGTGGTCATCTCCAGTCGTGCTTGTCAAAAAGAAGGACGGATCGCTACGCTTCTGCGTCGATTACCGAAAGCTTAACAACGTTACCAAAAAGGATGTGTACCCGCTACCGCGTATCGACGATTCGCTGGATAGACTTCGTCGTGCCCATTATTTCACTTCTCTCGATCTCAAAAGCGGGTACTGGCAAATCGAGGTAGATCAGCGAGACCGCGAAAAGACAGCCTTCGTGACTCCAGATGGCCTATACCAATTTCGAGTACTCCCTTTCGGCTTGTGTTCAGCGCCGGCAACTTTCCAGCGAATGATGGACACTGTCCTCACAGGGCTCAAGTGGCAGACTTGTCTTGTCTACCTTGATGATGTGGTGGTCTTCTCTGCCACGTTCGAGCAGCACCTACAGCGCCTGCGCAGCGTGCTGGAGGCTATCCGATCGGCGGACCTCACTTTAAAGCCACAGAAGTGCCACTTCGGCTATGAAGAACTGAAATTTCTTGGACATGTAGTTAGCGCTGAAGGAGTCCGGCCCGATCCAGACAAGCTTGCCGCTGTTGCCGAATTACCAGCTCCTGTCAATAAGAAAGCCGTCCAGCGCTTCCTTGGTTTGTGCGCCTACTATCGCCGGTTCATTCATGGCTTTTCACAAATAGCAGAACCTCTGACTCGTCTCACGAGGGACGACACGCCATTTGTCTGGGAAAACGAGCAACAAGCAGCTTTTGATGAACTGCGACAGCGCATGCAATCAGCACCCGTTCTCGCTCATTTCGACGATGATGCTGACACGGAGGTCCATACTGACGCTAGTAACGTTGGGCTTGGTGCAGTGCTCGTTCAGCGTCAAGACGACATCGAAAGGGTGATAGCCTACGCCAGCCGCTCTCTATCCCGTGCCGAGGCGAATTATTCCACTACGGAGAAAGAGTGCCTCGCAGTCGTGTGGGCAATCACCAAGTTTCGCCCGTACCTTTATGGTCGTCCCTTTAAGGTAGTGACGGACCACCATGCCCTCTGCTGGTTGGCAAGCCTGCGCGACCCTTCAGGACGGCTAGCACGGTGGAGCTTGCGGCTGCAGGAATTTGACGTCACCATCGTCCATAAGTCCGGCCGTAAGCATGAAGACGCTGACACACTGTCACGCGCACCCCTTCATGTCGTCAGTCAGGAAGCAGAGGAAGACGAAGGCTTCCTGGGCGCCATTAGCTCATCAGACTTGAGTAAACTGCAGCGGGATGACGCAGAGATTCGTCCGATCATCGATCATTTAGAGGGCCAGGGCACAATCATACCACGTCATTTATCCCGCTCGTTGCCGTCATTCTGCCTTCGAGAGGGTGTGCTGTACAAGAAGAACGCTCGTTCGAACAACCGTACCTACCTCCTGGTGGTTCCTCGAGACATGCGAGACGACGTCCTCTTCGCTTGCCATGACGAACCCACATCCGGTCATCTGGGCTACTCACGGACACTTGCCAGAGTGAGCGAGAGGTACTATTGGCCAGGGCTTTCGGCAAGCGTCAAGAAGTACGTCAAGAGCTGTCGGGAATGTCAGCGCCGAAAGCAACCATCTGTTAAGCCAGCTGGTTTGCTTCAGCCCATTGAAGCACCCTGCACGCCGTTCGACCAAGTCGGCATGGACATTCTCGGGCCATTCCCCCTATCTGCGGACAGCAACAAATGGGTGATCGTCGCGACCGACTATTTGACACGCTACGCTGAGACGCAGGCGATCCCACGAGCCACGGCTTCTGAGGTAGCACAATTTTTCATGCGTCACATCGTGTTACGACACGGTGCTCCTTCCAGTATAATAACGGACAGAGGGACGGCATTTACGGCGCAGCTTATGGACGAGGTTTTCAAACTGAGCAACACCAGACACCGAAAGACAACTGCGTACCACCCGCAAACCAACGGACTTACCGAGCGACTGAATAAGACCATCGCAGACATGATCTCAATGTACATCGACGTACAGCACAAAACATGGGACCGGATCTTACCTTACGTTACCTTCGCGTATAATACCGCCGTGCAAGAGACCACGCGATTCACGCTATTTCGGCTTCTCTACGGCCGCGAAGTGCAGACCATGCTGGACTCTATGCTACCGTGTCAAGACGAAGACGAGTTGGCAACTGACGCCGATGAATTCGCAGAGCGTGCTGAGGAAGCCCGGCAGCTCGCGCGACTACACATCGGCCAGCAACAGCAGGCAGACGCACGGCGCTATAACATCCGCCACAGTGAAGTATTTTACAACCCCGGAGACCAAGTTTGGGTGTGGACGCCCGTCCGCCGCCGTGGCCTTAGTGAAAAGTTACTGAGCCGGTACTTTGGCCCTTATAAAGTGTTACGTCGCGTCAGTGACGTGAACTACGAAGTGGTTCCGGACTCAACATCGCAGGCACGGAGTAGGACACGACCGAGGTCGGATGTCGTTCATGTGTTGCGCATGAAACCATTCATTGCGCGTTGTTCATAACTTTTTTCTTGCCGTACAGCGTTCTTTGTGTTACTTATTTATTTTTGTGAACTTGCTTCTTCGTTCAGTGATTTTTCCTATATTGGCACGCTCGTTAATTTCTATTTTTACTTTATCCGAATTTCCAATTTCTTTTTTTCCACGTGCCTATGTTGTAACATCGTGGTGGTGCTATGTACTTTTCTTTCCCCCTTTTGGGACTCTTTTTTTCTTTTCGAAAGGGGGGATAATGCCACCCACACGTAGTGGGTCGACTGCAAGAGCGGCTCTACCATCTGGAGGAAAAAAGAAGATTTGCGTGTCTCTTCTCGGCTCGAGAGCCAGTCACGACTGACGCATCGTCTTAGAGCTAGCTACCCGGTCGTTCAATATATTCCCCAGTACTTGTGACTCATCGTGACAATAGATAACCTGTTGAAGAGACACCATCGCTCGAGGGAAAATAGGTCAGCTTGGAGCATTTGCGTTAAGGTACACATGTTTCGGTGGGAGTTAAAGATGGTAGTGTCGTCAGCATATAGTACGCATTTTGAAGAGGTTAAACAGCGAGGAAGGTCATTGATGTAAATTAAAAAAAGAAGTGGGCCCAAGATTGAGCCTTGTGGAACGCCTCTGTTAACTGTGACCGGGGGTGATGTCGCTGTGGAAACAGAAACTATTTGTTGCCTGTTTAAAAGAAAGCTGCGTAACAAAGTTAGAGCAGGACCCGTAATGCCATAACGCTCCAGTTTAATGAAAAGAATGTCATGGTCAATGGTGTCAAATGCTTTTGAAAAATCTATGAAACAGCAGCAGCAACATCGTCGTGATCAATGAAAGACTTAATTTTATCTGTTAGACATGCAGTCGCAATATTAGTTGATAGGGCAGCACGTAAACCAAACTGAGAGGGGGTGAGTAAGTTGAATTTTTTAAGGTAGCGGGAAAGACGGGTCTCAATAAGTTTTTCTAGAACCTTATCTAAGAAGGAAAGAATAGAAATGGGTCGATAATTATCCATAAAGCGCGCGTCACCTTTTTTGAGTACAGGAACAATTTTTGCTATTTTCAAGGACTGTGGAAATAATCCAGTTTTAAAAATTAAGTTGAATATATAGCAAAGTAGTGGCGCAACAAGTCGACGTACAAGTTTCAAATGGAACCCATGAATACCATCTAAGCCAGGCTCGGTAGTCTTTAATCCTGCAATGGTAGCTTCGATTTCGTCGGAACAAGTAGGAAATAGAAAAAACGATTGGGGGCAACGCAAAAGGTCAGAAGAATAAGGGCGCGAGGGAAGTTGTGAGCATACACCCGAAAAATGATTGCTAAATGCATTAGCAATATCTGCAGGTTCAGTAAATGATGAGTCGCCCTGAACAATGGATTTGATGGGCTTGTGCTGAGCAGCGTTATTCAGGAATTCCTTAACTAACTTCAATTTTTTCTTTATGTTGTTACCGCACCTATTGAATTCATTGTCGTAGTAGCGGCGCTTGGCGGCTTTAAGGAGCGAGCACAGAACTTGAGAGTAGCGTTTATAACGTGCTCGGAGATTAGAATTTAAAGGTTTGCGCTTCATCTTTTTGTATAGATTATCTTTTTTACGCAAGGCAAGAAGAAGGCAATTTGAAAGCCAAGGGCACCGAGGGGCAGTGTACCGCCTATTGGAAGTTATTATTGTTGTACAGTCACCGACAGCATTGATCATTGCATCAGAAAATCGCTGTATAGCGATATCAGGATTCGAGACATTGAATATGCTGGACCAGTCTATTTCTGATACAAGGTTTAAAAATTTTTCACGATCAAATATAGAGAGGATGGCAAGTATCAGTGAGAGGATGGCAAGTATCATAACTTAGTTTAATAAAAGATACCAGATGAAGGTGGTACAGGCCTGGTACATCGAGCCATGATGATGATTTATTTGAACGCTTCTATGAAGTGGCACAGTCGGCCAATAATAAAGTAAAGACACAATACATTATTCTAAAGGGTGCGGGAATATGCAGGGCGGGAATATGGCATCTGCTCTAGAAATTCCAATGGGGTGATATTGGTACAGTTCGCAGTACCAATGATGTAGGAAGTTTGAATATCTTCTTTAGAAAACAGGCCAACCGGTAGTGAATGTGGTGAAGTCCTAGAGGCGAAACTAAAAAAGAAATACACTTCATTTTATGTGCACAGCCAGGAATTGTACAAGATTTAGAAATAGACAATAGAATGGTAAGAGCTCATATTCACCTAGACTTAAAAATGCGACGACATGAACTGATACGCGAGAAACCAATTAATGAGCTAGAAGTGAGAGCGAAAGCACCGGAATTTTGAGTTTCACTTCAGATTAGATTCGATGCTCTAAAAAAGGTATCCGACGTTTGCGCTGACACAGCCAACAATTTTCTGACTAGTATCATCAAAGAGTGTGCAGTGGAAGTTGCAGGCACAGTCAATAGACAGGACACTAAATCTATATATAGGAGTGGGAAATTCTCATTAGGAGATGACAAACCCAGAAATCCTCAAATGCAACCAACCAAATGGAGCTAGTAGAGCTTTTAAATTTCATAAATAGGCGTAAATTAGCCAACATTTGAAAGTATAGCATGGAGAGAACCAGGAAGGTTGTAAAAAGCAGCAGAAGCTTAAAATATGCGAAGGCAAACATGTGCATAGGCAAAAATCCAGTGTATGCATTTCATTTACCCACAAGGAAGGCAATGAAATAACCAATAGGGATAGGATAGCTAAGGTAATTAAGAATTTCTACAGAGAGCTGTACAGTATCCAAAACAACCAGTATGATATCATAAGAAGCATTAATAGCCCATAGGAGTTCTACACCTTAAGAGTAAGGACATGGGAAATAAGGAAAGCGCCAGAAAGAGTGTAAAGAAGCAAAGTTACTGGTGAGGATAAGGTAAGAACGGACCTCATGAAAGATGGCAGAGAAATGGTGTTAGAAAAACTGGCCACCTTATATTCGATGTGTCTCCTGACGGCAAGTGTAGCAGAATCTTGGAAGAACGCCAACATCATATCAAGCCATGAGAAAGCAGACGTCAATGACTTGGAAAATTACAAGCCGATCAGCTTACTGTTCGTTCCCCACAAATAATTTACAAAAGTGATAGCTAACAGAAATAGGGTCACATTAGAGTTGAATCAACCAAAACACTGAACAGGACTTCGTAGAGGTTACTCCACAATAGACCACAATCAATCAATGCGGTAATTTAGAAATGCGGGGAATGCAATCAACCCCTATACATAGCCTTCGTAGAATACGAGAAGGCGTTAGACTCCGTCGAAACATCAGCAGTAATGCAGGCACTACATAATCAGGATATGCACAAACTCTACATAAACATATGGGAAAAAAAACTGCAGTGGTTCCACAGCCACAATAGTTCTCCAGAGAAAAAGCGATAAAATCCCAATAAATAAGGGTGTAGGGCAGAGGGACACAATCTCTGCAATGCTATTCACCGCGTGTTTACTGGAGATAGTCAGGGCCCTAGATCGGGAAGGGCTAGGAATAAGAGGTAATAGAGAACATCTTAGCAGCCCGCGTATCTCTGATGACATTGCCTTGATGAGTAACTTAGGGGATGAATTACAGCTCATGATTGCTGTATTGGACACGGAAAGCAGAAGAGTAGGTATAAAAACAATATACACGAAACTAATGTAATGCGAACTAGTTGGCAGAAAACAACACATTGCCATAGGTGTAGAGATGCTGGAAGTTGTAAATGAATATGTCCACTTAGTACAGGTAGTAACCGCGAAACCAAACCATGAGAGGGAAATAACCAGAATAATAAGGATTGGGTGGATCACATTCGGAAAGCATTCTGTAATCATGAGTGGTAATCTACCACTAACCCTCAAGAGGAAGGTATATAATAGCTGCATCTTGCCAGTATTTACCTACAGAGCAGAAACTTAGAGGCTTACAAAAAAGGTTCAGCTTAAATTGAGGACCACATAGCCAGCAATGAAAAGGTAAATAATAGATGTAACCTTAAGAGACAAGAAAAGAACAGAGTGCAGCCCCCTTGCTTAACAATCTACAAAAGGCTGAGCAATGCTTTGTGACATCATGCAAAAGTGACTCTATGCAAATGTTCTGAAATGTGCCATCTCACTTAGATTTGTGAAGGGTTTTCGTTGGAAATATTTTTCTTCTTTTGATATGCAGGCGAACGACACGTGCATGTTTCAGAAGTAGTAGCCGACTGCGCTGCACGGGTTTACGGCGAGAAGGTGAGCTTGCTGGATTTTTTTTTCAGTTGTTCTTGCCTTTATTTCCTCTTCAATCGAAAGAACGCATCACTTCTAGGAACGATGAAGACGATTGTCTAGTTGCTCCTTTTGTAATATCAGAAAGTAGGAATAGCTGAGGATTCAACACCTTGCCTATACATTTGTTTTCGGGGGGGGGGGGGGGTCGTGGAAAAGAGTTCATTCATATTTTCCGTATGTTCGCGCGTGTTTTTTTGCATTTGCGTGCGTATATACGCAGATAAAATTGAAACATAAAATTGGGCGATTTGAACGCCTTGTGGCTTGATATTTTCAGTAGCATTATACAGTAAAAGCTATCATCATAACCGTCATTATCATTATTATCAGCCTTTTTACGCCCACTTCAGGGCAAAGGCCTCTCCCATATCTTCTGCCAATAAACACGGTCTGCGCTTTTTGCTGCCAGGTTTCACCTGCAAATTTGTTATTCTCTTCTACCCATCTAATTTTCTCTTTGCCTCTTATGCGTTTGCCTTCTCTCGTAATCGAGAGGGGATTGTGCAAAGTCAACTTGACATAATATTGATCGGGGCATTGCGATAAACCTTAGCTTCCCTGAAGGGGACAACTGTGCAAGCGTGTGCCTCGGTGTCACTAAGATCTGTAGAAAGCCATGAGCAGAGAAGATTATGCTGCGTTGAGTGACAAAAACAATTAAGTCATATCTGCGAACTGAATTATGATGAGAGGACGAAGAAGTAAGATCGTCCGGTGTTACCGTATATAGTGTACAGCTATATACAATGTTTATTGGTCATAAATGGTATATTGAGTTGTGCATTTCGTTTTATTAATTTCGTTGTTAGTGTGTTGTGGTATCAGCTCTAGCCTGAAGTGAGGGAAGACCAAGTCTGTAGTTGTTCTTTGTTTCCAGTCATAAGTATTGTTTACGCTTATCGAGACGTCATATACCCTACAAGCCAGTCCTTGGCCGTCATCATCATCGTGATCATCTTCATCGTGATTAGCGTTATCGTCATGAAGTATAGTACGTACCTTGCATGTGCTATACCGCTATGGCAGAGAGTGTGGGGTCTAGAAAGCGCTTGTTCTCCATCGCTATCGGCAAGGCGCTTCGCATAAAAAAACGTAATCGTTACTTGGTGTCACCACGTGTAGTGAGTGACTGGTGTCACTAATGAACCATTTGCTGAAATTACGAAACATCCGTGCCACTGTGGAATCAAGTGAAAACGTCGTATCTGTAGATTTCTGCGTATGCAGGTGTTCGGTCGCAGCACGCACAGTGAACGTTCCGGTGAAATGCATGCAACAGCTTCGGCGTAAGAAGACACGAACTATCAGTGTCTTTCCCATTCACCATGTACTCACCGAACTTTGGCTGCAGTGACTTCTATGCCTTCTAACCGTCAAAATAAAAGCCCTGAAAGGTTTCACTTCGATATGCCACGCGGTGTACGACAATCGCACAACCCCAGGAATTTTCCTTTATAGCGAGTAGGGGGTGGGGACTGATGCATGAACTATGCTAGATGAAATGTGCTTGTAAACTGACACAGCGTAGAGATAGACAGACACAGAAGTTTTTTTAGGTCCCGAGGAACACTACCTCAAGGAGGTAGAGCACCGGGCTGCTCCCACGTCGGAACGGGTAGGCCAAGCCTCGCCGCCGCGTCGAGGGCCCTCCGGACAGCACAGAGTTGACGTGCGAGTTCTGAGCTCTTGAACGCAGAGCTCTGTTCCTCTTCGGTCATGTGCCGAGGATCGCGTGATGAGGGGCACCGCCAGAGCATGTGTTCTAGCGCAGATACGGCGCCACAATCTGCACATGTTGGATCAATACCTTCAATAAACTGGCTGTGGGAACGAAGCCTGGAGTACGACCTGGTTTGAAGCATGCGGAGGGTAGATGCCTGGCCCCTACAAATTTGTATATGAGGAAGGGGGAAAATCCTTCCGTCCAGCTGATAATGTTGGGTCACCTCGTTGAAAGTGAGGAGAACATCCCTAAACATCATTACATTGGAGTCTGAAGGTCCCGCAGGCTGCCCAGCACGGTGAGCAAGTTCGCGTGCTCGGGCGTAGGCGATCTCAGCGTAGAGATGGTCTCAAAAAATTATATGGCGTCGTGCTCTGTATAAAACCATTTCGCTGCGACGGGACAGGCATCTTGTCAGGGGCCTTCTGTGAGGTCAAATTTCTCCGCACTGAATGGAGTCACCATGATAACGGGAATAGGATGTCCCCCTAACTACAAAGAAAGTGCATTATTATGCCCGGAAGGGCATGTTCATTTCTGGAGGTAACTTTCGAAAGCATTGGGTTGAGATAAAAATATTAGAATAAACACACCTCTTGTACGTGGGTATTCCCCGCACAAAAACAACAGACGTTACTGAATTTACTAATTTCTAATTTCTAATTTACTAAAATTTGCTAAATTTCCTCGGCACCACGATCACTAGGTCTGATAATTTCACATACTTCACTTTATGATTGGTGACTGCTGACCTGCAGGTCGCGGGATCGAATCCCGGCTGTGGCGGCTGCATTTCCGATGGAGGCGGAAACGTACTCAGATTTGGGTGCACGTTAAAAAACCCCAGGTGGTCGAAATTTCCGGATCCCTCCACTACGGCGTATATCATAATCATATGGTGGTTTTGGGGAGTTAAACCCGACAAATCCATCAATACTTGATGATTGCTGAAAAAAAAAGAGAATACCAAAAAGCAAACAACCCGAAAAAATAAAAAACGGAGGAAAAAAAGAGGAAAGACAGATAAGTATGAATAAAAACAAGATATGAAAAAATTACAGAAAAAAAACAGGAAAGTAAAAACTGACTGGAAGAAAAAGACTATAACATGTATACATATATATATATATATGAAAATCCCCCTCCATCAAGAAAAGAATATTGTAAAGAGAGAGACATATATTATTTGATATGTCAGGTTTAACGTTCCGAAATCACTATATGATTATGAGAGGCGCCATAATGAAGGTCTTCGGAAATAGCGACCACCTGGAGCTTTTCAAAGTGCACCCAAATCTGAGCATACGGGCCTACGGTATTTTAGCCTTCAGAAAAAATGCAGCCGCCCCAGGCGGCATTTGATCCCGCGGCCTGCGGGTGAGCAGCTGTGTACCTTCCTACCAGACCACCGTGGCAGTGCCAAGAGAAAACAGGAACAATGTTATTGCACAATACGTATATTTATGCATAAATACTGTATATGTATTTGTATGCACATTTTAACGCGTATATGAAAACATATATAGGTATATATGTGTATATGTATTTGATGTTTATGTAAGCGTATAAATTTATGGAGAGAGGCTCGGGGGTCAGTATGAGAGAAGATAAAAAAGATATATATATATATATATATATATATATATACATATATATATATATATATATATACATATATATATATATATATATATATATATATATATATATATATATATATAGTGGGCCCAAACCAATTGATGCCAGCCCAGACGGTGACAAACAAGAGAGTGAAATGAAACATGGGCCCTGTATCTGCATGTTACGCTGCAAACTTCGTCGAAAGACGATAGTCTTGCGTCTGGAGAGACTGAACAAAGCGTTTATTTGATGTTCTGCGCAAAAAAATTGCTGAATGGTATTCTGTAGGCGCTGCGTGAGTGTACCGTGAGCGTTCAGCCGAGGCGAACGAGCGCATAAGATCACGTCACACGTGAGACATCAGCGCTACCTGGCAGTTATCTTGGAAAACGAAGCATGCGGCGTGCGTGCTCGTCTTGGAGGCGATAAGATGTAGAACGCGAGGCGACGGGTAGGTGCCGCCACCGTGTCGTATTAGCAAAGCGTTGAAAACACTTGCCTTTTTGTGCGAGCTTTGCATTGTGAGCGCCGCGTGATAAACGCTACGGTGCTTAGACTTACTCCTTTGTGCCTTTTCCAGTAAAACGGCACATATGTAAAATATTGACGTGTTGTTATAGTGCCTCAAATATGCGAAATAATTGCTTTCAAATTGACAATAGTACAAGTATGAACGCTAAATCTTGAGCAATATTAGTGGGTGTGGTGAATCGGTCCGCTGTTTGAGGTGCCATTAAGGGCGGGCAAACAGACAAATGTAAAGACAGACAGACAGACCGATAGACCAAAATTTTGGAGTCGAAGGTCCCCAAGAGAGACTATCATCATTAAAAATATAGAAAGAAAGGAGAAGGAAGACGGAGCATTCAGCTTGGAAGATGGAATATTGAAGCCAAGGTCAAGAAAAAAAGAGCGAAAAAAATTGCATTTGTAAGTTAAGAATCTGTAAGTCATGACTGAGTCCGAATATCTGTCTATTAAGTTAGATAGTTTTGTATAGTATATCGCTGAGCCTTCACTGGTTCTGATGGAGGTGGTTGGCTATTGTAAAGGTGCTCTCAACATTGATTTTTCTTGTTTTTGTCTCCTTTTTTTCAGAATGAATACTTGACACTTGCTAGTTTTTTTAATATGGTAGCCCGCTGTAAATCGCTGACACAGGTTTTATTTTTATTATTTTAAGATTCAATTTTGCCCACTAAATCTTGTCTGTCTAAGATAACTGAATTTTTTGAATCATTATCGTTCTTTATTGGACTGATCCCCTCATATTCAGAGTGAAGAGTTCCGGAGCCGTGAGCGTCCGAATCACATGATTTTTCCCCCAATCTTACAGGATGGAAATAGCGTCCATAAAACTTTAATTTCGGGCCATGTTGTTCTCAGTAACAGAATGGCGTACATATTAACCCGCGGTAAGGCACGCAGCCACTGCGCAATTTCACCGAAAGGCCACGAATTTGTCGTGGTCTGCAAAATAACTCAGTCGATGCCGGAGTGGTCGAGTGGACTGGCAGCACCAGTAGAGGAAACCTGGTTAGTCCACTCTTCGAGCTGCTGTCGGGAGGCAGCACTGCCGCCACACACGACGACCACCAGGGGTCGCGACGGATCAAGCTTTTTCTGGCGGCGCATCTCGGTCGCCCGTTTCGAGTACACTGCGGCGAGCGATGCGCCGCACGCCGGTTCCACCAGCGCGCGGTGGTCATCTGCGTGCATCAAAGTTTTCGAACATTCGGAAAAGAAGTTACGTTGAGTTGCACGTGCATGCTATACTGGCTAATCATAAATACGAGACCAGTGATTCCTACTCCCTATTCTTTATTTTTTATTCGAGAATGACTACCTATTGCCTCTGGACGTTAAAGCAAAAAGGCGAGGGGGGGTTTACAACCTTGATATACACGATCCTTCATTTTGGCAAGGCACTTGCTCTGTGAAAAGCTTCTTCCAATCCATGCACCACGCATTTCGAAGAGGAAAGGGCTTAGCGAAAACATCTTCGTTCTTAACTCATATTGACATCATTCAATGTTTTATAATAATAATAATAATAATAATATTTATTGTCATCTTGTGTTGCACAAAACAAATAACAGGCCTGTCAAAGCCAGACGGTGGCTTGGAGGACTTGACCCAGCACATCGGAAAACGAGAGATGACATACATATTGAAAAGCTTTTCATGTAAACAATCAGAGAAAGAATACATGTAACTCATTTACGCTACATTTAAACACAATAACAATCAAGAATCAAATTAGTGGAAGCAATACTACCTAAACAGCAGAAATGTGAAGATAAGTATTGTAAAATTTTAAACAGATTTTACCCATAATGCGATAACTGATGCAGCTATAAAGAGACCTTAGGCTCTTTCGTAGGCTGCGTTTAATCGTTGCCGAAAAAACACTGTCGGGGATGTCATTAAAAACAGTAGGGACATAAACCTTTCTAGTAGCTTTGCCATATCGTGTACAGATGGTACAGATATCGTGTACAAATGGTACAAAAAAGCAGGAAGTTTTTCTAAGTATACGAGGACAATGCATTTGTTTTTGAACTGAGAGCCCCAGAAATGCCGTAATACAACAGTTTTGCTAAAGGACGCTTTGAAAGACGGCAGGCGAAATAGAGAAAATAAATTTACATTGTCTGTTGAAGAACGATTGTACACAATTGATTTTAATATACTTTTTAAAATATTGTCAACCCGATGCTGCCATCGCGAACAGAAAGCAAATAAAATGATGCCATATCGTAGGATACTATACGCAAGAGCAAGCATGATGGTCATTTCAATATTGGTGGGTGCAATTGATCTAATATTGAAGAGTAACCACGAGATTTTTCGTAGTCTGTCACAAATGTAAGCGAAAGGCTCATTCCAGGACAGGTCGCTATCAAAAAATACACCAAAATATGCTATAGCATCAACATATGCAATGACAGTACACTTACAGGAGGCGCAATCACGGGCATGAAGAAGTAGGGGCGCATTCGTAACCATTGCTTTCAATAGATTTTTAAAGCAAATTAATTTCGTTGTTCTGATCAATCACCAGGGAATTATCCATAAACCATGACGCAGCCACATGAACACTGTCTTGTAGCAGTGATAACGCTTTATTGTAACATACACGTTTCGATAACCGAACGGTGTCATCTGCATACTGAAATACAAGACATTTTGGAACAGCAGCAGTAAAGTCATTTATGAATAAATTAAATAAAAGAGGAGATAAAATGGATCCTTGTGGTACGCCAGCTTTCAAGGGAAGCCCATTACTGAAAGGCAACTGAGTAACAGCACTATTTGGGAACAATCAGAAAGATAATTTTAATAAAGTCGTGTAATGGACCCTCAAAGCCAAGCAAATATATTTTTTCAAGCAATATAGGGTTGGTTTATTTTTTCAAGCAATATAGAGTGGTTTACGGTGTCCAATGCTTTAGAGATATCAAGAAATAAAGCACAGGCAAGCATGTTATGTTCCAAAGCATCATTGAGTTCATCAGAAATTTCTTCAAGTAAATCACTTGTGCCACGGCCTGTGACAAAACCAAACTGGCGGCTTGAAATGAGCGAAAATTTATCTAGAAACGAAGTCCTGCATAGCGAGAAGAATTTCTCAATTATTTGGGATAGGATAGGTAAAACTGAAATGGGTCGGTAACTGTCAACGCTATCTTTTGGTCCACCTTTAAATAGTAGTTTTACAATCGCTGTTTTTAAGTCTGATCGGAGAGAAGTCTTCTCCAGGAATCCATTAAGCATGAAAAGCAGAATTTCTGATAATGCGTCCAGATTCCGCTGCAGCAAAGATACAGAAATACCGCCAATAACTGCTGATTTCTGCCTTTTGAAGCCGGAAACTATTCTAGCGAGGCCGTCTATTGTTAAAGTTGGAAGGAAGCCCGAGGCAGGTGTTGTTTATTTAAACCAGAATGGCCTTTCGCTGCCAAAGAAAGTCCACCAGACATATTTGCGAAGTGGCGATTGAAAAGATCAGCTGTACGCGCAGGGTCCCCAGTAAACGCATGAGTAGGATTACCATCGCTATTTTCTTTCGCTCGAAGATGGTTTATCAGTGACCACATCCGCGCCGGGTTTCTGGCAGATAACTGAAACAGATGATGGAAGTATCGTCGTTTTGCGCATCAGATAAGGGCAGCCACTTTATTCCTTGCAATTCTGTAAATGGTACGAAGTTCTGCTTTGCCAGGAGACCGTTTAAATTATTTCCAAAGCATGTCTCTGTCAGCGATTGCTTCTAAAATATCTGGGGACAGCCAGTTGTGATTACGTCTTTGCTTAGCTCTAGCAATACGAGTACAAGAATGCTGCAGATTACGCATTTTCGAGCAAAACCTATCATGTACTTTGCCAGGCGAACCTGAAACATTAGGAAAAGACCAATCGAACTCTTTATTTAACGAATCCAGTTTGCGTTGATCAACAACTGACACAGGCATTTCTTTATGCAAGCAGTCCGCTTTCAAGCAGCAAGAGGCGGAATGCAGTGTTTTCGAAGAAAGGCGGCAGAAAGTAAAGTAATGGTCTGCTAGGCGTTGTGCTATTACACAGGAGCTCAAAGTGTGATTCGGCGCCCGTACTGTTATATGGTCCAAACAAGAGCGTTTATTTGACCACTTACTACTTCTTCTCATGTGAAAGCTGACAGAGATGAAAGATAATCAGACACTTGGATTTGCCCTAGACATAAAATATCAATGTTCAGGTGCAAAATGTTTCTTCACAACTAAAACGCTTCAAGACAGCTCCTAGTTCTGGAATAAAGCGACTGACACTACTATTAGGGGGGCGGTAGATTGCTCACAAAGTAAGATATAAATGAAAGGAACACAACTTTAAAGTAAGGACTTCAGCGTGGGTGAAACTAACGTTTATTTCAGAAACAGTATACCTATCATTCACAAAAACAGCAATGCCACCACCTCTATGAAGCCCTCGAGTTAATTTAGCGGTGAAACCTTTTAGCACAAATAAATGCAGGAATGAATCTTCAACATTAATTTCAGTGAGTACAAAAACATCAACGTAAGTGTTTGCACCTTCTGCCAAACTCCTCCCAGTATTTGCGCAAGCTGCGAATATTTACATTAACCAAATTAAAATCTGAATCGGAGTTAGGACCGAAGCTGCTCTTAAAGGTATCGAAGTTGAAAACTGCAAGTGGAGCAGATGGCATCATATACATTTGGTCTTTTCAATATCACCGTCACTGATTGTTCGAATGAGTGAAGTGTCCTCATCCTTATTATTATTATTATTATTATTATTATTATTATTATTATTATTATTATTATTATTATTATTATTATTATTATTATACACGGCTATTTAAGTCCGGAAGGCTTCAAAAACTTAGACCTTCGACTTTTCTTTAACGGACACTGATATCGCACAATACTTGGACCCATACCATTTCGCTTCCACTGAAATGCAACCATCGATCTTTACGCTTGGAAGCATAGAATGGTTTCTTTACATGACATTTCTTATCAAATCTGGTCTCTTATTCTTCTCGCAGTGAGTAACTGTGTTTTTCACTGAATAAGAAACGATGTGTACCAGCGACGCACCATGTTGAATTTTTCATCGCCTGAAGCTTCAACCTTCTTCGGAACGTCTTTTGCAGTGACGCTACATGTATATGGCTAGCCTCTCGCGAATCGCAAGGAAGGAGCTGGAGATTGAACATTCGTGCGTGTGGCGTCGTCAAATTACTACACTACCGTTTGTGCACACGTTTAGTCGTAATCTTAAGTGGTTAGGTGCCTGAATGTTGTTCGTGTTTTTCCTGCCATATATCTAAGCCTAATAATAATGAAAGTGTATGCCTGTCTTCGGACTTTAGTTGAGCTCAAAGTAAAATGTACTCAAAGATTTGTTGCACTGGGGGCACTCGTGCAGCATATATTTTTTCAGAGCATGATTCTGTAAAAAGCAAAGTCACGCCGCTGTGTACACAAGGCGACACATTAACCGACCTGATACATGAGCACTGCCTATTCACTGGGCTGTTGCGAGACAACACTAGCGAAATGCCGCAAGAACAGAAAAGTTGTTCTTCGCGCGTTAATGTGGGAGGCCATATATGGACACATCATACCAGTGGTAAGTCTTCTCGACAAGCAACTCTGCGCGATTCTATAGTGGCTATCAGTGTTGCGGAACGGGTGTATCTATTCTATTCCTACTCCATTAGGGGAATCATACGTTTCCACACCAACATCCCTTTCAACTGAGCTTATTCCCACTCTCGGAATGGACGAGCAGCTCAATTCATTTCCTTTGGTTCCCCAACGTAGAAAAAGTATTTTAATAGTTTGATCAAGTTAACAAAGAACGCTTCATGAAGCTGATGCCATCAACCGCAATAATAACTGCTAAAATTAGCAAAACACGTTACCAAGGTCGAGAAATATTAGCGTCCTTTTATGCTGAAGAAAGAAGTGTTTAAGGAGACTAAGTAGTTTTTGCGTGCGTATGGAGAGGTGGTGAATATAAAAAATTTGGATTAGGTTGTGCTGGTTCTAGCGGTAACAGTACACCACTCGGGCACCTTGTGCCTTTGCATTGAACGCAGAACACTAGGCCGGACTGCTCGTCAGCACTCATGCTTGTCAAGCGCGCCTCGCAAGAATGAATGGAGTGAAGAGAATTTTGTGTGTTTGCCTGTGGTCAGGTATGAAATGTCTTTTTTGTTGCATGAGTTATTTACGTGTATCAAATAATAAACTGCTCGTGAAATGAATATCAGGCTATTCGCCACTTTCTTGTGGGGGCACCAATGGCAATGAACGCGCCGAGAAAAGTTGTTTCACCTTTGGTATCTGCTGGATAATCCATTCGTTTGTATACTAACTTATGACTCGGTTTCTCTTCTACAAATCGGCAGATGGTGCACCACTTTTATTCTTGGCCCTGGATAATACAAAGGGACGTAGATAATGCGCTGTGGCCATAGGCTTAAAAAATACTTTTCCTCGGGCCACTAATCGGTGCATGATATTGCAGTAGTATAGCAATTAGGGCTGTAGCAAAACACGTCCTTCCCCAATGACCTCTTTGTTTGGCGATGCGAACCCGGGTATGTGCTGAGTCATGGCAACTGAGAGACTAAAATGTGTAAATAAGGCATAACAATAATAATGAAATGATCCTACACTCTAAGGCAAAATTACCCAAAAAAGGAATAACGGCGCCCAGTAGGCGCGCGCGTTTAACGGATAGCCCGTTGAGGAGCAACCACAGAGGGAAGCGTGGCGCGTGAAACCAAGGGATGAACCACCCGGGCATTGCAGGCAGCGCGAGAAGCGTTGCCAAGGTGACCAGGCCTCCCTATCCTCCTCTGCTGGCTCAGTCTTTCCCCGTATTTTGCTGGTGACGGTTCGCGTTGCGTGCGCTCAGAGTGCTCCACCACGGCCGCCTGGATTCGACGATCTAAGAATTACGACGTGGTGCTTGTGTGTACGCTTGGATGAGCGTGGGCTGCTGCTCTTGCGTTTCGCTGCACCCATGAAGTCAGGAGCAAGTCTCGTCACGTCACCACGCCACGCTGTGTGTATCTGGCTTCA
Organism: Rhipicephalus annulatus; assembly: GCA_013436015.1. Lineage (NCBI taxonomy): Eukaryota > Metazoa > Arthropoda > Arachnida > Ixodida > Ixodidae > Rhipicephalus > Rhipicephalus annulatus. Next base: position 833,794 of record WOVY01010833.1, read on the forward strand.
AGATAGTCACGACCCATACACGACAGCAACAATACGGAAGGCCAATATGAGGGCCTAGAAAACAACAGGCCTATCGGATATATACTTCAGTCCAACTCAGGGCAGAAAACAGCACTGGATTCTAAGGCAAGTAGGTTAGCATTCTTTATTCTTCTCTACTTGTCGTGTGTGCGATACGGATCGCGCTTGCCGGCAACGGGCTCGGTCATGTTGTATATCGCACGCACGAAATGCATCGCGAAGGTCAGCTTCGGCGTCTTCAGTTCGCCTGTGCTTCAGTCCGCCATTGCCATCGCCCTCCCGTACGGTCGCTCATCGAGTGCTCACCTGTCTTCGCCGCCGTGATGAGCTCCGTGCTGACGATATTGGGCTGAGACCTCGTCGCTGTGTTGGGAGTCGTTGAAAACACGTTGCGGGTTCTCGTAAAGAGCTTGGTTGTAGTGTGTCGCGCGCTGTAAGTGCACCAACACGTGCTGGCGGAGCTTTCGCTAGCGTCGGAACTCACTGAAAATTGGTCGCCATTACAGTTGGCTTTCCTGCCAGTCGGTTGCAAGCAGCTCGGAGCTGTCCGCTGGCTGCAGAGGCGGACTCGCGTTTGCGCACTGCATTTGCTCGAGTTTGTAGAAAAGGGCCACATTACCGTTGATTTCTTTGGCGCTAGCTCCAAACCAGCTCGGCGCTGTTCGTGGCAGTGGCCAAGCGCACGCTCGCTCTCCTGTTCGAAGTTCGCTGGCGGCAGACACTCCACGTTCAGTGCCGTGTTTGGTCTCCCGTTCGCTTGCTCGAGCTGAACGACGTCGCTCGCTTAGGACTCGCCGACTTGTTAGCGGCACTGTGGTTCGCGGAGTTGTGACTGCGGCCGCCGCTCCTAAGCTGTTGCGCTACGGGGATCGAAATGAGTCTTTGACGATGTGTAACGTCACGGTGAAATTATTACCATCTCATATCTCACGTATCTTTTCATTTCACCTTGCCCGTATTTCTAATATGCATTTGTATTCATCCTCTGTCACGTGTGGCTCACTATTTTATATGCTTATTGTGCAGCCGTGGGCACACACTGTGCTGAAGCCTGTGTCGCTGGCGTCTGCAATGCCTGTCATCCATCTCTTTCGTCAGAGCAGCTTCAGAAAGACTGTGCGGGATGTAAAGGTAAAGTTATTTGTGCGTCATATTTCAACGCTTATTTTTATATTAACGTGCACGTACTTGTCATATGCGTGCATCTTCATCTTCTGTCACGTATGTCTAACTATTTTGACTATATTATTCTACGTGCAGACGTGGGAACACAACAGGCAGAAGGCTGTGTGCGCTGGCGTCCGCAATGCCTGTCATCTTTCACTTCCGTCGGCGGAGCTCCCAAAGGAGGGAACAAGATTTGACAACGAGACTGGACTTGTACACTTCACCATGCATTTACTTAAGAGAGTGGAGAAACTTCATGTGTATGTAGAAAAATAAAAGATATCGATGTCTCATTTTTGTCTTTCGTTGTTGCCGTGACTGCGAAAGCAGTAACACATAGGTGGCTAACCAGATTTTCGCGTGTTCTTTTCTGCGCAATTTGTTGCTCACTGCGCAGAAAAACAGGCGAAAAAAAGTATTAGGCCTGGCAGAAAATAAACAAAAAATTGGCAGCATATCCACGTAGTGAATAATGGAGAGTGAGGCGAAGCATTCGTCCGTCCATTCGTTCTTGCTTCCTTCCGTCTGTGCGACCGTCCATGCGTCCATCCGCCCGTCCGTGCGTGCGTCCGTTCCTGCGTTCGTCCATACATCCACCCCTGCGTCCATTCATGCATCTGTCTGTGTGTCCGTTCGTCCATCTATTCAACACTCCAAGTACCACCATCTCGTATCTTTTCATCATATATTCCCCATATAGAAACACCGCCATACAGCGGACATTCCAAGGACTAAACGAGAGGTGGCACACGCACACTTTCTAACAGCTTGCGCTTCGGGTCTACTTCCTATACCTTTAACCACCTCGAGTTCATGGTATATACTAGTTCACTGTATTCATGGCACTGCGGGCCAACACTCGCTAAACCTTTCTAAAACCAAGGAGGTTACGCCCAGCGAGTATAACGTAGCAACCTTTTCCTGGCAGATAGAGCTCAATCTACATGATAATGGCTGCATGGCAAATGAGAGACACGAGAATTCGGCTTTTACTTTCTTACGGCTTGCACTTCGTACCTACGTCCCACCTTCGACTACCTCGAGTTCATTCATGGTATATACTAGTTCATTGTATTCATGGCACTGCGGCTCAACGCTCACTAAACCTTTCTAAAACTAAGGTGGTTGCACCCAGCGGGTATAAGGTAGCAACCCTTTCCCTTCAGATAGTGCTCAATGTACATGCAATGGCTGCTAATGGGGATCGCAGCGTGCACGTTAACTAAAAGCCGAATGCTCCTGTCTCTCATACCCTATTATCAGCTATTGGCATGTACATTGAGCACTATTTTTTGTTGTTCAACAACGCACAGAAGGAATCTCTCACTGGCACCACTTTGGAGGTCAAAATATTTGCAGGTCAAAGCGTAAGACTGGTTACATACTATGCGGGACGAACGAGTGCCGCTATAAGGAGCTTCGCCCCAAAAACAATGTGTGAACTGGGGACAAAAAGTCCATCTGATTGGAGTATTTGAGTGGATCAACCGTTCGTCCGGCAAAGTGCAAGTGTGACTAACGGTTGCCTGGTAAGGTGTAAATGTGGGAATTAACAGTTGCTCTCTAAGGTGCAAATGTGAGGACAAAATGTGAGTCCTTTGAGGTGAATTGTTGGACTAACGGTTTCTCACGAAGGTGTATATTTGAGGACTAAATGCTAGTCCCTTGAGTTCGTCTGTGCGGACTAACTGTTAGACTTAGTGCCGTTAGTCCTTAAAGGATTAATGATTGTTTCAGCCCCATTAGTCTCCAAAAGGACAAACCACACACCCTTTCAACACCCTTTTGCCTCAGAGTGTACCCGTGAGCACTAGGAAGCGCGGGATGAGCAGCTATCAGTTTGAGATGCGGGAACGACTGCTTGTCCTGGCTTCAGCAGCAGTGCTTGATCGCATTTTTATGAACTTAGAAAAGGTCACCTACCTGTTCTCTACAATTTTTATTGGCTGAAACAAAAGTTTCAGCAGCAGCAACAACAACACGTCCATCAATTGATTGCTAGTTTTTTGGCAATCGGTGCGTCATAAAAAATGGCTCAGATGGCTTCACGTCTCAATAAACGTCGCATGAATTCCTGAAAAAAAAGCTGTATTTTCGTTTTATTCATTGTAGTTTTAACACAAAATATTGTGACCTAAATGGGTGTCTCGCCATTCAATTTTTAAAACTCGAATTGTGAATGAAGGTCGCTTCAACGGTCCGTTCTAAAAACAAGAAATAGAAAAAAGTCACACGAAACACTTTCCGTCCAGTTAACTATGTGTTGCGCTTCACATACATTAACTGCTCGAAAGAGGTGCTTGACAGCCGCTTTCGCTTTGCTGTCATTATTAAGGATGGAGAACAGCGTTCCACGTCAGCTGACGCCGCATTCACTATGAAAACTACCCTTGCAAAGTGAAAAGCTAAAGAAAGCGGCCTTCGTTCGCGTTCCAGTAGGCCAGATGCTTAGTAGTGTCTGCGCAGGTTCCCCCCGAAAAAAAAAATGGCAGCACATACACGGAGTGAGTGATGGAGAGTCGGGCAAAGCATTCGTCCGTTCATTCAATCTTGCTTCCGTCCGTCCATGCGTCCATCTGTGTGACCGTCCATGCGTCCATCCACCCGTCCATGCGTGCGTCTGTTCGCGCGTCCGTCTCAGCGTTCGTCCATGCATCCGCTCCTGCGTCCGTTCATGCGTCCATCCATGCATCTGTCTGTTGTCCGTTCGTTCATGTATTCAACACTCCAAGTACCACCATCTTGCATCTTTTCGTCATATATTCCCCATATAGAAGCACCGCCATCTAGCGGACATTCCAAGGACTAAACGAGAGGTGGCACGCGCACACTTTCTTACGGCTTGCGCTTCGGGTCTACTTCCCACCTTTAACCACCTCGAGTTCATGGTATATACTAGTTCATTGTATTCATGGCCCTGCGGCTCAACGCTCGTTAAACCTTTCTAAAACTAAGGACGTTACACCAAGTGAATATAACGTAGCAACTTTTTATTGTCAGATGGTGCTCAATGTACATGCCAATGGCTGCTAATGGGGATTGCAGCGTGCGCCTTAGCTAAAAGCCGAATGCCCCTGTCTCTCATTACCCATTAACAGCCATTGGCATGTACATTGAGCACTATTTTTTATTGTTCAACAACGCACAGAAGAAATCTCCCACCAGCGCCACCTTGGAGGTCACAATGTCATACTTGTTACATACTACAACGGCCCTGGAGACGAACAGGTGTTGCTATAAGGAGCTTCGCCCCTAAAACGTTCCCCTGCAATTGATCCAAAAAATATCTTGGTTGCTATTATCATTTTGCCTGATGTTTTTAAACATCAGTCTGCTTGACCCTGCCTCAGCGTCTGCATTCGCTATGGTGCCACATCTGCTTGGGTGGGTGTAGTCATGAGGTGAGACGGCCGGTGCGCAAGCTGGTACGCGAAAGCTTGCAGTGAACGCAGGCATCGCCCCAGTTTCAATGTTCATCACAACTTCCAGAAGCGCTTTTTCGGATAAGCGTCCAATTCGCCGACAGAAATAGAAGCAAAAAAATAAAGGTGGAGGCGCACGTGGCTGGGGCACCGCCGAAAAAGAGAAAAAAATGTGGCTGGTCCTCCCTTTTACGAACCGGTATAACATGAATGTGAAATTTGTCTTCACAGAAGGATGAAGTAAGTATCAGTAGAGAATTTTCGCTGCATTGTTTCTTCACAAACGCAAATAAATGAATGCTAAAGCAACAAATTGCGAGGTCACGTGAAGAATGGCAAGCAGCTCCAAACTTGAAGCGCGCACCTCTAACAGAGAGCACGCACCTGGGCATAAAACTAGCCCCGCCGCGGTGGTCTAGTGGCTAAGGTACTCGGTTGCTGACCCGCAGGTTGCGGGTTCAAATCCCGGCAGCGGCGGCTGCATTTTCGATGGAGTCGGAAATGTTGTAGGCCCGTGTGCTCAGATTTGGGCGCGTTAAAGAACCCCACGTGGTCGAAATTTCCGGAGCCCTCCATTACGGCGTCTCTCATAATCATATGGTGGTTTTGGGACGTTAAACGCAACAAATCAAATCATCAATGGGCATAAAACTATTTTGTGTTAAAATCACAAGGAGGGGGGGGGAGAGGATGGCCGCCATATATAGTTCCACACGACGGACACCAACGGCATGGAACCACGGCTACGCGAACAATAGAGAGAAACGTTGGAGCAACACATTCTGTAGGACGATGAAATTGTAGAAAGCTTATAAATGTACCGCGCTTGTAATCAGCCAAGCCAATTTAAAGACACTGTGTTATTGTTGAAATCGAGGCTCTGGCTTATTAATGTTCGAAGTTATTAGGTCAGTGCGTTGACGAAAACGTGCTCTATTTTCGGAAACATACCTAATTTCATTCCAGTTCCATTCCCTGCGAAAGGTGCCTAGTTTCATTCGAATGCCATTTCATTCCTCAATGCATTGTCCCTTTTCATTCCCATTCCATTTCGAGGTCGAAAAAAGTGGAAGAATTCCGTAATGATTCCATTTCCAGAGTGGCGAATCCTTAACACTGATGGCTATGCCACAGGTGCTGTCGTGAGGAATTATGGAGTGGAAGAGTCTGACTGCATACTTTACAGGTTTCTAGGATAGCTGCAGTTGAATTCAGTAAACTTAAACATAAATGACGCGGGCAAGAAAGGCAACAAGAAGAACCACTACCTCCAGACCATGGTGGCGGGTCAGGAGAGCAAGGAAATTCGCTAGGACACGACCAGGACGTGTTCCAGCATTTTATCGCGCACACACAGGCGAAAAACATACGCCTTTGTCTTAGTTCTTGTCCCTGTGATTTCGCTCCTATGGTACTGCGGGTTGCGTCTTTTAGTCGGGGCTTTGAAAAAAAAAATAAAACAGTTCTTAATTTTAGTATGTTTTCGCCGAATGAACCATGCTAAATTTTGAACATGTCATCATAGTGACCAGCCCATGCTTTGCGATATAAAAGAGCTCGTGTGTGAGGCGCTCACCGGCGAATCGGTTGCACGCATTGACGGCCAGGCGGTCGGATAGCACCATTGAGAAGATGCTTCGCTCCCGGTACACCTCCAGAATCCGCGTGCACACCTTTCGTACGGCCAGTGCTGCTGCGATGCTGAATCAGACAAAAAAAAATAAGACTTCCAATCGGGCTTGTTGAACACGGCGGGATTTACAATGCGATAAAGAAAACTGCCAATGTGCATCTTAAAAAAGGGCACACAGAACAAGTGGCAAGGCTTTAACGACTAAAACTTCAATACGTCTTTTGAGTGCCCATCTCTTAGGCGCTCGTTGCTTCGTTGAGTGGCGAAGCCGTTGCAGTTACCGTCGAACAAGCAATCGCGTTAACTTAAACGTAATGTAGCGTGGCAGAAGAATAAAGCAACAACAACTCTCATTGTAGAACGAGTGCGTGCTTTAACGCTTCCAACATACTGCGAACAGTGCCGCCTTAATTGTTCATTTACATCAGTCGCATGCAACATCAAAAAATTGAACGTAATACCTTATAGATGTGCAGATGGCACCTTGCTTATTCGTAAAGAGATGAATGATGTTGTAGCGAGTGCTGTTCTATTTCACAAAGATTATGATATCTGGCGTGGTTTATACGTTGCAGAAAGTAAAAACTTTTAACGGGAAGCTGCGCTAAGAATTCGCGTTAGGCAGCATTGCAATCGTCGATAATTTTTTCTTACTTAAACTTTTCCCGCTAACAGACAGGAAAGTTTAAGTGGGTTTTAGAGCTGAAAATGTTCGTGAGATATAATTCCACCATATGGTGTAGTAGCGCAAATACGACGGGGCACAAGGACAAGAAGAAACATGACACTCGCTACACTCGCAACTAATTTCATTTTAGAAGCAGCACTTCATATATAACCTTGTGAGAAAACTGTGTCTCCAATTTTTGTCTCGCGTAAAAAACGTCTACTCTTATTTGCTACATGCCCCACCGCGGTGGTCTAGTGGCTAAGGTACTCGGCTGCTGACGCGCAGGTCATGGGTTCGAATCCCAGCTGTGGTGGCTGCATTTCTGATGGAGGCGGAAATGTTGTAGTCCCATGTGCTCAGATTTGGGTGCACGGTAAAGAACCCCAGGTGGTCGAAATTTCCCCAGTCCTCCACTACAGCGTTTCTCATAATCATATGGTGCTTTTGGGAGGTTAAATCCCACATATCAATCAAAATATTTGCTACATAAGACGTCACGAATTAAACGATACTCATGCACCATGTAAAGCTTCCCTGAGTAATTCAGTGTTGCACAAAGTTTTATTCGTCATACCTATAAGGCTTAATTCTCAGCCATTGCACTGCCCCCCCCCCCGTCATATAAAGCTACGGAGGCGGGTCTTCCGCACGTTCTCCGCAAGTAGGACGGAAGCTTATTGCGGTTTTGCTCGCTCGCTCGCATCGCTCACACCTTTAGATAACATATACACGAAAGCTTTAATGGTAGAGACATTTCGACTTTCCAGTGTACATTTAGCATCATCATAACAAGTACATAGTTTTTTGTAAAACTAAACAGCGCGTTTGTGGTCGCACACTGACGTCACGGACACCTCGTTCACTGAGGTGGTACTGTCTGAAAAATGAAAAGGAAGGGAGCGCATTTTCACAAAGGGAACAATAACTCTATCTTATCCACAACTTACCACAACTATATGAGTGCTATGATAAATACAATAGTATTAATTTCCCCCAAAGCATATGCGCAACTTTCAGGGGAGCAATATGACGCAAAGCAGCCAGCAAGGAACAAATGATAACATATATAGCACGCATCTCCTGATTCACAAGTAGGGACGTGTCTTTCATGTTCGTCTAAAAGTCACGCAACGCAAATCCAAATTTGATGTAACATCAAGCTTGCGAAAAAGTCGCAAGCGTGCGATGAGCGTTGCATGCAAGTTATGTTTTACATGATATGTCCATCATGATTTTGATATGAACACTACTAATCCATGTTGGCCATGCGGAAGTGCCTCGTCATTTCAATTTTTGGGATATATGAAATTAAGGAAATGGCCGCAAAATCATCACGGCTGTGGCGTGTATATACTGTTTATGACAAGTTATTGATTATTTTCAAGATAATACCAGTCATTCACGTTCTCCATACAATCATGGTACTCTATGCCAATTTTGGTATAAATCCATTAATGAGCCCAAAGCGTAAATTGATAGATAGATAGATAGATAGATAGATAGATAGATAGATAGATAGATAGATAGATAGATAGATAGATAGATAGATAGATAGATAGATAGATAGATAGATAGATAGATAGATAAACAGACATGCTCAACGTCGCCGAAGTTCGCTAAGAAATGCTTCGCATTGAACAAATTGTCAGCAAACCTAGGTATGTCTTTATCTTCAGCAGGCATCTTTCTCATTTGTTAGCTTCCACAGCCAACTATACTGAGGACCAGGTATCCTTCATTACTCAACTTTGGGCTCTTTAATTTTAGTATTGATAAAGTGTGGGGTTTCACGTCTCATAGGGACTATATGATTATAAACGACGCCGTTGTGGAGGGCTCGGGAAATGTTGACCACATAAGGTTTTTAACTTGCGCCCAAGTCTGAGCACACACCCTGCCATGGTGGTGTAGTGGCTAAGGTACTCGGCTGCTGACACGCAGGTCGCGGGATCAGAGCCCACGACTTGCGTGTTCACGTTTGGGTGCACGTTAAAGAACCTCAGGTGGTCAAAATTTCCGAAGCTCTCAACTACGGCGTCTTTCATAATAATGTGGTGGCTTTAGGACGTTAAACCCTACATATAAATGAAATATGAGCACGGGCATACAGCATTAGCGACTCCATCGCAAATGCAGCTGCCACTGCTGGGATTTTATCCCGAGCACTGTGGGTCAGTAGCCGAGTACTTTAGCCACTAGACCAGCGCGATGGGGTGATTTCAGTGTGACATTGGTCACTGCGACTGCAGAACCTAAAAGGTGGACTCGTGGAATGTGTATCGCGGGCGATGTCCACTCAAACAACTATAGGTTTGTGTAAGACGTTCTAGTGCTCGTAGACTAAGTTTTTGCACGTATATAACCAGGTCTTCCATCTTTTTAGGCTTCTTCCACTATACGCGCATTTGCACTAGAGTAAATATAAGGTGTATCTTAAAATAGCACCCACCAAATTACTTGTTTTGTCTGCCTGGTTTGGTCGTTTCTTATTAGCGGTATGCATACGTCGCCTATCCGTTGCAATTTTGCTTTCATTACCAAAGAATATGATCGCATTCACATTGACGCAACGTATAGCGAACTTTGCTTTTCATCTTTGGAAAACATTATACTGCTACTGTAGGATAAATCATCGATTCATGTGTACGTATTAGACGCTGCTATGCTATATACTGTCGTCTTCTTGCTATGTACTGCCGTCCACGTGCACTCGATGGCTGTAAAAAAAGTTACAGTGTCTCCTATGCAGTCACCTGAAATGACTCGAACGGAAAAGCCACTTCCTTGTTTTTTTCCCTCAGTCTCCAACCTTCAATTGCACATCGGCGATGCGAGGCATTGCAACTTTTCTGCACCTCGAGTGACTTTGCACTGCCTCCGTGGACCATGGTGACGATGTCGTGTGACGTAAAGAAATTATCGCATTAAAAGTATCAGCAATCTGAAACATCAACTGGCATTCAAGTCACGTGACATCGAATAAGCCGATGACAAGCGCACATTCATGTGAGTGACACGTGACTTCTAACCGACTTCTCGGTCATTTTTTACCCCTGATGAAGTCTCGTGGTGTATCGCCAGGCCTCGCCATATCTCCCAAAGCCTCCCCACATGCACATCATATAATGTTTCCGCTTTAATATACGAACGTAGTATATGCAGGCCAAAGTTCTATGCAGAACTTTTGTCGGGGTGGGGACGCCTTATAGATTTAAAGTGGGGGCCGGGAAGCCAAACGATTGATTGATATGTGGGGTTTAACACCCCAAAACCACCATATGATTATGAGAGAGGCCGTAGTGGTGGGCTCTGGAAATTCGGACCACCTCGGGTTCTTTAACGTGCACCCAAATCTGAGCACAGTGGCCTACAACATTTCCGCCTCCATCGAGAATGCAGCCGCCGCAGCTGAGAATCGATCCCGCGACCTGCAGGTCAGCAGCCGAGTACCTCAGCCATTAGACCGCCGCGGCGGGGTGGAAGGCAAATGGTCATCTTGCGCGGTGTATGCATGGCGAAGGATAATATCGGGTGGGGGTGGGGGGGGAGAGAGAGAGCACGAGCACTGAGTGCCTTTTCCTGGCTATGCCCCTGGTAACAGCGGTAGTTGAGAATCAAGTACCTGGTTATCTTCGGCAACGTCACCTGGTTCCCGGCGCGCAGTGAGGCGCGGAAGGAATCGGCACCTCGCGTCTCAACAGCGACGATAGGCACGTCAGCCCATGCGGCCGACTTCATGCCCTCCGACAGGCCGCAGACCAGACCGCCGCCACCAACCGAGGCGACAATGGCAGCGGGAATACAATCACCCAGGTCCTCCTTCATCTCCGCCACCATGGTTGCATTGCCCGTCCTACAAAGAAAGAGTTCAACAAGCACACCACACTATACTGTACTTGTATCATTGGCTGAAGTGCCTCCTGCAAAACTCTCAACTTGTAAATCAAGTGCAGCTTTGCTTCGATGTTTGACATGGTGCTTTATTGCTCTACCTTCAGCAGCACATGAATCAGAAAGGGCTGATAAATATAACAAAATTCTGAATGTTGTGGGCACTTATATGAAACCTCTTCATCGCTTGTATATAACTGTCATCGCATGGTGCTATGCAAATTCATCGTTTGTAGGGGCACCACTTGAGTTTTCTGTGCCTCGGATGTGCCTGGTTTCGCCACGTCGTCGAGGTCTAATTAAGGCATGTAAAGTACTAAGTCGCAAGCGGTGGAAGTTGCTCCTCGATTCCCCATCTCCGCTGGCCCGCTTTACCTCTTGTATCTTCAGTTAGGTTGCCGTTTGGACCACCTGCCCATAAGCATGTCGCAGGACGAACTCTCAGGCACCACTTCATCGACCACTTCCGGCAGCGATAGTCTCAGCTCCTCATTTTTTGTTCGTCAAGGGGCCGCGTGGCAAGCCCCATCTGTTTCTTGGACTTCGCATTGAGATTACATTGAGATTGGACTTCGCAAATAAGATTACAGCAAGACACTGGCACTGATATCAGCGAACAGAGCGTTGGTCGTCGATCAACTGACCTGCGGTGAAGCGTGTCGGCATTTGTACACTTGCCATCGAATAATTTAGCGTTATCGCTAGCGTTGATGTAGGCTGCATAATAATCTGTAAAGTTCAAGAAGTGGGCGTACCCTTAACAAGATGGTCAACTGCCGTCCTGAAGCTTCTGAAACAATGTAGGTGTGGTTTGTGCTGAAAATTACTGACAGAGATACGGTGCGATCACAAAACATTAGGCGAGAATGTGGCAATATTACGAATGGCTGCTTCTGAATGGCATAACAATGGCTTGCATAACTGCATCAGAGCCTCCCTCGGTAGTTAATCTTCAACAGTCTTCCCCTAAAGATCTCTCTGTTGGAGTGTCCACATCCATCTCAGCTCCTGAAGCAGCAATCAGCTACAACTTGACCCCTTCGCAGATACAACAGCTGCTTGCCTTGCGGACTAAGTGTGAAGCTTCGTTTGACGTACAGTCGAGTGCATAACTTTAAAGATCACGGGGGCGCGTGCCGAGCCGCGTCGCTGCACCTTCTGGTGGCTGCACGGCTCTGTCTGGGAGCGCGTACTGCGCACGCTCGTCCCATATCACCCGGCCGCCTGCCCTTTGTTTCAACGGCACGCATCTCGGAACGATGCGGACGGTGCAAGGTGTCACTTCCGTAGTCGCAGTGAAGACAACGAAAAAAGCCGAGCACTAATGTGACGACAGCAAATGATTTGCGGGTTTCGGCGTGCTGCACATAATGCACGTTACACTTGGCGATCCGCGGCGTGATCACATTTTGATTGTCGAGTTAGGCAATCAATAAGTTCAGCCAGCAGTGTTGCCTTTTGCACTCTCATTCGCCGAACTAACGCACGTAGTAATACTCGGTCCAAATATCATGCGTCTATATGAACATGCAGGAAACCACCAAACGTCCAACAGCTGTAGAAAAGAGCTGAGAAAGAAAGGTGAAAACAAACTCGGTTTATTAAGGGTAAATTCTTTATTAAGGCCGCTGCGGTGGTGCAGTGGTTTCGATGCTCGGCTGCTGACCTGAAAGACGCATCTTCAAGTCTAGTCGCGCATACCGCATTGCGATAGAGGAGGGATACTTCAAACTAGTATACTGAGTGGACATTAAAGAACCTCGAATAAGGAAACATTCCCAAGACATTACTTTGGTGGAGCTCTATGTCATATCTATATAATAAAATATATTTCTCTCTCTATATCGTGGTTATGTCACGTCGAGAGCCCGCACTTATTATTGGTAGGAGTCGAGCCTCGACCCAAGAGTTTCTAGGATTCAAATTTCAGATATTCATGTGTCGTCTTCTACTACTCGAACCATTAACCCCGATTGAAGTCAACCCAATATTTGGATGCATTATAGTAGATTAAGACAAGTAAGCGTGAATCAATGCGCATTGAGACGTGCAAGAGATGTCATAGGCTTTCACTTTCGAGTCTTTTCATATTTGTGGGTATCTGGGAATGTTTTTCCGGAAACCAGAGAAAATCACGAAGGTTGAAAGGGGCGTCCCCGTTTTCTATATTTCAATAGAACTATACATGACATATGTACAGAACATTCTCGAACGTGAAGTAGTCGGGGATTGAGACTGCCTCCATTAACATCCGTCGCTCGAGCATCAGCGTGTATTCTGGTATTCTGGTCACGTTGTTTTGTTGAATACTGCAGTGAATTACAGGCGAGCACATTTCAGTTCGAAGTGCTCAATTGTTGGAGGCCCCACAAGGAAACAAAAGTTAATTCCTTAAGCTGTTCGACCAAATACCTCGCACGGCGGCACACCGCTCCTTTTGAACACAGTACTCACTGCGTGGAAATGCGATTCTTTATTATAACTCTCTCAGAAAAATTGGGCACTCAGAAGGTTCACGCGTGCTTGCGACGCAGGCGCAGTGCCATTTTGTCATTTTTGTCAATTCTTTGCCTTGTTTCGTAGTCTTTCGGGCTTGGTGATGATAAGAAATTATGGCAATAAGGGCTGCAGCGCGAGCACGAAGGTGCTAGAAAAAACAGACGAAAGGCGAGGCAAAGAAAGCAAAGAGGACAACACGAGCGCTGACTACCAACTGAATTTTATTATTCGCAGCACTCGCAGCACACATGATATCATATACAACAGACAACCTTTTAACAGCAAACGTGAGCGACGTGACATATTCTGGGGAATGGTCCGATAAAAAGAAGGTACAATGATAAATTGGCTAACACTTATCTAAAAGTGCGAACTCTTTATCATGCAAGGCCACCGAAGGTTGGCTCACGCATCCGTCACCATGTTTTCTGATGAAATACGCTTCAGCTATATCACGAGCTAACTTGTCCATGTGGCGTGCCAGCACACTCACGCCCGGAAATTGAGGCTGGCACCTGCAGCTTTTGCAGTGCAAAACAAGGCTTGAACTAATTCTTTTGCATATATCATTCATATGTTCTCCTACCCTTTTATTAATGCACCGCCAAGTTTGGCCTATATAACAACGACCACACGTTAAAGGAAGCAGGTAACCAACACCAACTGCGCAATCTACAAATTTATTCATCTGTTTTACGGCGCATGTCCAACTTTTTTTGTTGATTCCACTAAGTCGCTCATCCGTCATTCTGCAAATTTGGCTTACATTGCACGGGGCTGATAAAACTACATCCACACCATATCTCGAGCCTACCTTCTTCAAACCATGAGATATATTGTGGAAGTATGAGCTGACTGCAACTCTTTTTCGCTCTTTATTTTCTCTTGCCTTTTCTTGTTTTTGTTTGATTTTTTGCAACAAAGCTTCGCACACTGAAAAAAGTACAGATTTTGGAAATCCCACTGACAGAAGTCTGTTAATTTGCATTGTTACACTATCAGTTATCTTGTGTAGGCAGGACTTAGATTACTGAAGTACTTAGCTATTAATATTACATTGTTTCCAAATCACGTATGCTGTGAATACCAACCGCGGAGTGTTAAACCCTTGTTATACTATGCCTCCTGCCACACAAAACTGGTCAAGAGAGCTATTGCTTCGTCGGCTGTAAGTGCTGGCTTATCTAAGTCCTGCCTACACAAGATGACTGATAGTGTAACAATGCAAATTAACAGACTTCTGTCAGCGGGATTTCCAAAATCTGTAATTTCTTCAGTGTGCGAAGCTTTGTTGTAAAAAATCAAACAAAACAAGAGAAGGCAGGAGGAAATAAAGAGCGAAAAAGAGTTGCAGTCATCCCATACTTCCACAATATATCTCATGGTTTGAAGAAGGTAGGCTCGAGATATGGTGTGGATGTAGTTTTATCAGCCCCGTGCAAAGTAAGCCAGATTTGCAGAATGACGGATGAGCGACTTAGTGGAATCACCAAAAAAAAGTTGAACATGCGCCGTAAAACAGATAAAGAAATTTGTAGATTGCGCAGTTGGTGTTGTTCACATGCTTCCTTTAACGTGTGGTCGTTGTTATATAGGCCAAACTGGGCGGTGCATTAATAAAAGGTTAGGAGAACATATGAATGATATATGCAAAGGAATTAGTTCAAACCTTGTTTTGCACTGCAAAAAGCTGCAGGTGCCAGCCTCGATTTCCGGGCGTGAGTGTGCTGGCACGCCACATGGACAAGTTAACTCGTGAAATAGCTGAAGCGTATTTCATCAAAAAACATGGTGACGGATGCGTGAGCCAACCTTCGGTGGCCTTGCATGACAAAGAGTTCGCACTTTTAGATAAGGGTTAGCCATTTTATCATTGTACATTCTTTTTATCAGACGATTCCCCAAAATATGTCAAGTCGCTCACGTTTGCTGTTAAAAGGTTGCCTGTTGTATATATTGTTACGAGACAATGCCCCACTTAAACAGTGAGATAGGCGCCGAGGAAGACGAGGTGACTGGGTGGTGCGCGCGCTCTCTCTTGTTCGCCATCTTGGCTTGCGCGTTGGCGCTGTGTAAATATATTTTAAAACGCCTAGTTTCCCTTGTGCCTTCACGCAACATTTTGGTGGAAGGTGCTGGGTTACAACGCACGACGGAGTTACGCAGCGGACGCCTAGTCTCTGCTCCCAACATGTCCACCGGCAGCGACGCTTCCTCAACTGCTACGCCCAATGCATCAATGGCGCCGACCTCTCCTGTTTATCTCGTGGCCGCTCCACCCCGCGATCCCGGCAACTTTTCGGGAACGGACGGCGAGGACGTGGATGAGTGGCTTAAACTCTACGAGCTCTTCAGCACAAATCACAGGTGGGACCCAACCTTAATGCTGGCAAACATCATCTTTTATTTACAAGGAACGGCCAAGGCGTGGTTTAATAACAATGTGGACGGTATCACAAGCTGGGACGTATGCAAGACCAAATTACGCGAGTTGTTTGGTCAATCTGCCGGCTGCAAGCAGGCCGCTAGGAAAGAACTTGGCACACGTGTTCAGACGTCCACGGAGTCCTACCTGGCGTATATTCAAGATGTGCTGACCCTTTGCCGTAAAGTTGACCGAACCATGGCTGAAGCCGACAAGGTAGCGCACGTGCTCAAGGGCATCGCAGACGATGCATTTAACCTCATTGTGTGCAAAGGCTGTTCCACCGTGCAAGATGTTATCTTGGAGTGCCAACAGTTTCAAGAGGCTAAAAGCCGTCGCATTGCTTACCACTTTACGCGCCTTCCCAACACTGCTGCGACGTCAACATGTGCGGATCTCCGTGTACCGACCTTGCCCAATTCACACTCCAGTGACATCACGAGAATTGTACGCCGTGAAATCGAAGCCATCTCACCCGCCCCCTTGAGAGCACTGGCACCGAGTGATCCTCAGCCGACCATATCGCTAATACAGACCGTTGTTCGCCAGGAACTAGCCAACGCGGGTGTTCACACAGTCTGTTCTGTGCACCGTCCCGGCGCTGTCAGTTCGTCTACCCCGAGCCACCCACAGCAGTATCGCCGCCCTGCTCCACGTAATCGTGACCCAAATGCGTGGAGAACGCCTGATGACAGGCCGATTTGCTTCCGATGTGAACGAGTGGGACACATTTCCCGTCATTGCCGAAGCACGTGGACCTCACCGTATCGGGCAAACCCAAGCTTCTCCAACCCCCATTCACCGGCCCACCTCTATGACCAGGAACCACCACGGCGTGATGGCTCAGCTAATTACGACCCGACCACTACGACCACTGCCCAGTACAGTCGCTCACCTTCACCTCGACGTAGATTTTCCCGATCTCCACCGCCACCTCGTTCCCCGTCCCCGTCCTCTGCCCGGCGGTTTTCTTCGGAAAACTAGCGGCTGCAGCTCCTGGAGGTGACGCTGCTGATACGACTTGCTCTCCAATTCCTCTGTTGACGCTCCCGACCAATCAGAACTTGATCGACGTTGAAGTGGACGGTTTATCTGTTAAAGCCTTAGTAGACACTGGCGCCCATATTTCTGTGATGAGCCTGCACATTCGAGACCGCTTAAAGAAAGTACTTACTCCAGCCCCTTCACGCAGCGTTCGCGTTGCTGATGGTAGTACGGCTGCTGTTATTGGCGTCTGTACTGCACGCGTTACTATTGCCGGCCGTCAAACTTCAGTTCTCTTCACCGTTCTTTCTCACTGCACCAATGATGTGATCCTCGGTCTTGACTTTTTGTCCACTCATTCCGCTCTCATCGACTGTTCAGCCGGTACTGTGCAACTTGACCTACCGTGTCCGATTGATCCGCCCAGTCGACCGCAAGCCCGTATGTGCTCTGCTGAACATGTCCGTTTGTTACCGCAAACTGTGACCTGCATCACCGTTACGCCCTCGCCACCTGTATCCGATGGTGACTATGTGCTCGCGCCCATCACATCCCTTCTCTTGACCCACAGTGTTACCTTACCACACACTGTTATTCAGTTACGTGCAAACCGCGCCTGCATTCCTGTGCTCAACTTTGCTCTGTGTCCGCAAGTGCTTCCGTGCGGAATCGCCCTCGCCATGCTGACTCCTTCTGAAGAATGCGTCATATCAGCTCTGTCTTCGAACGAGACTCGACACTCCAGCTTCACACATGCTCGATCTTCGCAAGGAAGCCCGTCTCCTGATGTTAAAAAAATGATCGCGTCAGACCTTTTGCCGCATCAAGCCGACGAACTCCTTCGCGTTCTTGAGTCATACTGGGACGTATTTGACTTTTGTGATCGTCCACTAGGTCAAACCAGTGCGGTAAAGCACCGCATTGACACCGGCGATGCCTCCCCTGTCCATCGACGGCCATACCGCGTCTCTTCGACCGAGCGTCACATAATTCAAGCAGAAGTCGACAACATGCTCGCCAAAGACATAATTGAACCATCATGTAGTCCATGGGCTTCCCCTGTTGTTCTTGTCAAAAAGAAGGACAACACTTGGCGATTCTGTGTTGACTACCGACATCTGAACAAGATCACTAAAAAAGACGTCTACCCGCTACCGCGCATAGACGACGCCCTAGATTGTCTTCACGGCGCTAAGTATTTTTCTTCTATTGATCTAAGAGCAGGTTACTGGCAAATTGCTGTCGATGACATGGACCGCGAGAAGACCGCTTTTGTCACCCCCGATGGTCTTTACCAATTTAAGGTCATGCCCTTCGGATTATGCAACGCTCCAGCCACCTTCGAGCGGATGATGGACTCTCTTTTGCGTGGGTTCAAATGGTCAATTTGTCTATGCTACCTTGACGACGTTATCGTCTTTTCCCCGACCTTTGAAACCCACCTCGACCGCGTTTCCTCAATACTGGCCGTATTTCGCAATGCCGGTCTCCAACTGAACTCGTCAAAGTGTCACTTCGGACGCCAGCAACTAACAATGTTGGGCCACCTTGTCGACTCCTCTGGTGTACGTCCTGATCCCGATAAAGTGCGAGCCGTGCGTAACTTCCCTGTTCCGACCTGCACTAAAGAAGTACGCAGCTTTCTCGGTCTGTGCTCGTACTTTCGACGTTTTGTGAACAACTTTGCGGAAGTCGCCCGTCCTCTCACAGACTTATTGAGAAAAGATGTCTCCTTCACATGGGGCGCTGCGCAGGCTACGGCGTTCTCTACACTTATTGAATCCCTAACAAAACCACCTGTTCTGGCCCATTTCGACGTTTCTGCCCCTACAGAAGTACACACAGATGCCAGCGGTTACGGAATCGGTGCTGTTTTGGTTCAGCATCAAAGCGGCTGCGCCCGCGTTATCGCCTATGCCAGCCGTCTCCTTTCGCAGGCGGAAAGGAACTACTCCATCACCGAAAGGGAATGCCTTGCTCTCGTTTGGGCAGTAGCAAAATTTCGGCCTTATTTACATGGTCGACATTTCACTGTCATAACCGATCACCACGCACTTTGCTGGCTCTCGTCCTTGAAGGACCCCACTGGGCGCCTTGGTCGATGGGCACTACGGCTTCAAGAGTATACCTACTCGGTGTCCTACAAATCTGGCCGTTTACACCATGACGCTGACTGCTTATCTCGGAATCCAGTGGACCCACCTGAAGCGTTCGATGAATCGCCATGTGTGCTGTCTCTCTCCGCTTTAAGCAACATCCGTGAGGAACAGCGCCGAGATCCTGCCTTACGTAACATCATCGAGAAGCTTCATTCTGCGGCACCCGATCCTTCTACTCGATTGTTCGTGCTTAAGGATGACACATTGTACCGTTGCAACGTCCGCCCTGATGGACACGAACTGCTCCTTGTGGTACCTTCCCACTTACGTGCGAGCGTGATCGGCCAGCTTCATGACGCTCCCACTGCCGGTCACCTCGGACTGTCTCGGACGTATGACCGCGTACAGCGTCGATTTTACTGGCCCAGTCTTTATCGCTCGGTCCGCAGCTACGTCGCCTCATGCGATCAGTGTCAACGCCGAAAAAAACCTTCCATGAGTCCTGCCGGGTTCCTCCAACCACTTGACGTTCCCTTTGATCCCTTCTTCCGACTTGGTCTTGACCTCCTAGGCCCTTTTCCTGCATCCACTCTGGGGAATAAGTGGATAGCTGTCGCGACGGATCATACAACCCGGTACGCTATCACGCGGGCTTTGCCGACCAGCTGCGCCACAGACGTTGCCGATTTTCTCCTGCACGACGTCATACTTCACCATGGCGCCCCACGCCAACTCCTAACAGATCGTGGGCGCTATTTCCTTTCCCGAGTTATCGACGACCTGCTTCGCTCCTGCGAGACGAAACATAAATTTACGACAGCTTACCACCCGCAAACTAACGGACTCACTGAACGATTCAACCGGACTTTAACTGATATGCTCGCTATGTACGTATCGTCCGACCACCAGGACTGGGACGTTGCATTGCCCTTCGTTACGTTTGCCTATAATTCTTCACGCCATGATGCAGCTGGTTTTTCACCTTTCTATCTGGTGTTTGGCCGTCATCCAACTTTACCTTTCGACACCATCTTTCCGACAGCTGTCGACTTTACGACTGAATACACCCGTGATGCTATCACCAGGGCTCGCAAAGCACGAGAAGTTGCTCGTCAGCGCCTTTTAGCATCGCAAGATCACCAGCGGCATCGTTACGACTCACATCACCGCCAAATTTCCTTTACACCAGGTTCTCTTGTGCTATTGTGGACTCCGACTAGACGCGTCGGACTTTCTGAAAAACTGCTTTCCCGGTACTCGGGACCCTACCGCGTATTGCGCCAGGTGACAGATGTGACCTACGAGATAGCCCCGCTCGAGTCTTCCTCCACCTCCGCTTCGCCGTCTACAGACATTGTCCACGTATCCCGCCTTAAGCTTTACCACTCGGCAACACAATAGAAAGCACCGAGACGGTGCTTCAGCACCCGGGGGTTATGTTACGAGACAATGCCCCACTTAAACAGTGAGATAGGCGCCGAGGAAGACGAGGTGACTGGGTGGTGCGCGCGCTCTCTCTTGTTCGCCATCTTGGCTTGCGCGTTGGCGCTGTGTAAATATATTTTAAAACGCCTAGTTTCCCTTGTGCCTTCACGCAACAATATTATCATGTGTGCTGCGAATAATAAATAAAATTCAGTTGGTAGTCAGCGCTCGTGTTGTCCTCTTTGCTTTCTTTGCCTCGCCTTTCGTCTGTTTCTTCTAGCACCTTCGTGCTCGCGCTGCTGCCCTTATTACCATGAATTCAAACCAACTAGCCCAAATAGCCGTTCGTCTTTAGAAATTATCTCGTACAGCAAATGTTGAATTGCAGCATGTCACGGCACAGCCCAGCTATTAGACAGCTATTGGACAGTGCCATTCTCTAAAGATATAAGATCGGGGGTTTCCAGGCCCCCACAATCGTCTTCAAAAATGTCGCCACGAGTACCAGCTGATGGAAGGAGATGCATCGTAGAATTAAGCATCCAAGGTTTTTCTCAGCGGGTCATCTGCCGGCTCCTTCAAAGGTCAAGAAATGTGGTGAATTGTGCCATCCAAGCGTACCGACAAACAGGGGGGATCAGTGACAGATACCGTGCTGGAAGGTCAAGATGCACAGATGACGAACTGAACAGGCTAATTATCATCGCCGAAGTAGCTGATCCCCATATAACAACGAAAGGCACAAAAGATGCATTGCATCTCAACGCGTCCGTCTGGGCTATCAGTAGGAGGTTGGCAGAAGCAGGGCTTGCCAACTGCGTCGCGGCCCAGAAGCCCCAAACCTAGGACAGGCAAAGATCCATGCGACTGCAGTTTGCGCGTTCTGTGCAGACATGGGGATCAGAAGAGTGGGAAGAAGTCGTATTCAGTGATGAATCAACGTTTTCAAGTCGCTGGGATCAGGAACGGCGAGTATGGCGTCCAATGAACTCGAGGTAACATTTGCGATTTGTCTTCTACATTAATGTCATCCTTGTACTATTTACCATTGAATGTGTAGAAAGAGTAGTGCACAGGTTGAGTAACCGCAGCTGGTAAAATTTTATGGCAGGTCACCCACTACAGTGCGCCTTAATTACGTTGTGGTTAAGGCAAGTAAAACCCAGCACATTATTGTCTGCAAACTTGCTGTAGAACGTTGCTTAGCTTTGATTCTCTTTAGGCTGTGTTACTTCTTATCGTGAGCAGCTCACCAAACTTAAGCACCTCTGTCAATGTTAGTATTTTGTACCTCATTACCTTAGAAAAATACGGTTGAGTGTGCGAGGCCTTCTGGAACGCACTGAGGGTGCCCTACCAACATCTCGAATATTTCGCACCAACTTCGCAATCTCGCATAAATAAAATTTCATTATATGAATCTTCAAGTAAGACGAAATTGTTCGGGGATAAAGTGACTATGTGCCATTGCCGTTCTTATAAATCCGTGTAACTGATCCAGCATTTCCTTTCTCGCCAGGTATTCACCACAGTACACGCAGTCGGTCTTTGCCAGTGGCCGATGCTCTGGAGTGTCTGGGCCACCATGACCAAGGAAGGACTTGGACCACTGGTTCTTAACGATGGGAACCTTTCAGTCTCCACGTACTCTCTTAGAATAGAGAGAGGATTGCTTCCTTATGTTTTGAATGGGCCGTTCAAGGATGGTTGTTTTGTGTACCAGCATGACAGGAGCCCGATTCACACTGCTATCAGTGTGAAATCTTTGCTTGAGGGCCTTGCTGTTCGCACATTGGATGGCCATCTGTAGGAGCAGACCTGAACACCATTGAAAACGTCTGCGGTCTCGTGAAACGCCGACTTGCGGCGCGGAATCATGGAAGTTCAACGAAGGAGACCCTATTCGCGGCCATACAGGAGGAGTGGAAAGCACTTCGTTCACGCCCCAAGATCGTGGCCGCGCTTTACAATTCGATGCCATCTCGTGTAGTGCAAGTGAGTGCCGCTGATGGGAGTTTGATTAAATACTGAAAGTAATGATCTTTCCTGGATATCAGTTATAACTAACGTTTTCTTTTTTTCTGGCTTCTAAGAATAAACTGTTTATTTATCGCGTTCTCTGGCTATTCATTCTGGACGCGCGATATTCAGTGGTTTACTGCAAACCACTGCACGCGCGATATTCGCACCAAGAAACGGAGCTGGCATAACGTCTCCGAGACAGAGCACAAAATTCATCACTGTAAGATGAGCATATCACGCAACTCCCGTTTGAGCAAAGCTGAGAAACTGCATGTTTTTCGCGCTGCATCTAGGAAGAAAGCAAATTGCATGGCGTGCTCGAGCCATGCTATTACATTAGAGGCGTTTTCGCCGCTATATTACCGCTCGGGAGTACCGGTGCTTGCACAGCGACTGTAGAAGTGGCACCTTGCGCCGTCCGCATCATTTCGAGATGCGCGCCATTGAAACCAGCGAAAGAGCAGGCTGCAGGGTGACATTGGACGAGCGTGCGCAGTACGCGCTCCCGGACAGAGCCGTGCAGCCGCCAGAAGGCGCAGCGACGCGCCTCGGCACGCGCTCCCGTGGTCTCTAAAATTATGCACTCGACTGTACATCCTTCTGTATTGGGACAGGCGTGCGTCAGCACTTATCGAATCGAGACAAGTAGTACGTGCACCTTTAATCGTCGACCATATCATGTATCTCTGGCTGAGTGGAAGGTCATCGAAGAAAACATTGACGTCATGTTGAGACGGATGCTAATACGTTCCTCTGCTAGTTCTTGACAATATCCTGTCATCTTAGTTCAATAAAAGCGGTTCTGTGTGGTTCTGCGTAGATCGCCAGGCACTAAACAAGTCCACGTGCAAGCGTGTATCTTATATCACGTATAAACATAGCCCTGGACTCGCTACAGGGGGCTGAGTACTTCTAGTGTCTCTATCTACGTTCGCTAAACTGGTAGATACCAATGCATGAGAACGATTAAAAACGACGTTTTCAACAACAAAGAATTCAGCACCTATGACATTTGACCTTCAAGTGGTACGAGGACTTCCAACCTTGTTTGTTCCTCGTAGCTGCTCAAGTCATGTCATGGTCAGTGCAGTTTTGCAAGACGCGGTCACCTATTCCAGAACGCCACAGCCAGCTTCGTCCCCCAAAATTCCCCCATTTACCGGACTGCTGCTCTTTTCTGAAGTTTTGCAAGTTTACGGAACACCACTGGGCCATGAAATCAATCGTGCATTTTGACATTTGTGACTTCTCCACCTCTCCTTGTTTACTTCTTGTTCGTAATCCATGCCTTCTTTCGGGAGAGGGGGAATCATGTGACGTATGACGCGATGGTTAGTAGATGCCGAGAAGGAAGAAGTGAAAAGTGAGAACATGGGGCATGAGTCAGACCACGTCGCCCACTCATCATAGCGTCACATTGTCATGTTTTACTTGACAAGCATAACATGATTATCAGGCTTGGACGTGTCTTTCATATTCGTCATTCATTCATGCCACGTAATAGCAAATTTATTATATGTGAAACTAGCGAAACGGCCGTCAGTGAAGCATGAGCGTGGCGTGTAGTCATGACTTACATGACGTGGATGTCACGATTTCCACGTTAAAGTCTGTCACTTATGTTCGCCATGCAGTCATGTCCTACCATACCAGTTTTGCAATATGTCATGTGAACGAAACCACCACAACAGCAGCAAGACCATGAGATGTATAATCATGGTATTCATTACATGCATCTCATGGTTTTCATGGTATGACTAGTGACTCATTCTCGTCAAACAGTCATGTAATGTTGCATCAATTTTGGTATCTATACCGTCATCGAAACGGCCAGGAGAGCTAAAAATCGTAGATAGATAGATAGATAGATAGATAGATAGATAGATAGATAGATAGATAGATAGATAGATAGATAGATAGATAGATAGATAGATAGATAGATAGATAGATAGATAGATACGCCCAAAGCCACCGAAGTTCAGTAAGAAATGCTTCGAACCTAAAGGAGACGATGACTACTCAAGAACTTTTTCTCTTAAAGGCATGAGGAGTAAATGTAGATCAGCTAAATGACAGTCTTCCAATACATTACTGTTAAGTCACTAATCACCTTACTTAATTGATATGACCAGGACACCCAGTCAATTAGAGCGTGATGTGCTTCAGTTGACCAATTCAAACATCTCTACGCATTACAATAGTAAAACTATGTGTCACAATAGGAGGGCAATATAATTCAACGATTACAAATAGCCCAGTTTTTACCCATTCACGCCCCCAGAAAGGAGGAATGCTGGAAAGCCTAAAATACTTACCCTATGTGCAGCGAGAAGATTCACGCGTTGACTTGCGCTCGTACGCGGAATAAAATCCACACGCACGCTGGAGTCCCACACATCCTGCTTTGTAATGGGGCCTTTCTCAACACCGGATGGACGGATGTATGGATGGATAGATGAATCGATGGATATGGCTGTATCCTTTAGATCGAGAGGTGGTTAGTGCCCCCAAGCCGTAATACCTAATGGACCAAAAACTAGAATTATTTTTATTCCTTTAAATAGTGAGGCTGAGGATTCGTACTTTGCAATGACGGGTTTAATTTTCACTCATGCCTTGACTTAGCCACCAATGAGATAACCTCCTTTTAATTAATTCTATCAGTTAATAGTTTATTTTGCCCTCCCTGTCCCTAAACCACCGTGCTTTGGAAAACTCTGCGTCATCATCCTGAACTATAGGGTGAAGCCCTTTACAGAACACTATCAAGTGTTCGGCATCAAGTGTTATCAAGTGTTCGGATGGATGGATGGATGCTATGAGCGTCCCCTTTATAACGGGGTGGTGACAAGTATGCCACCAGGCTCGACAAAAAAAAAGAAAAAAAAAACCTTTTTTCTTTTTTGATGTTGGCCTAATGCCTCTACTTCGATAAATTCTATCTTAATGGAAAAAAAGGTAAATTTTCAGCTTAAGTTCTCTGCCATTTACGGCACACTGTCCATATTTTATTTTTCCAATATTTATTTTTGTCCTTTCTCTCTAATTTTCTGCCACCAATACTCTAACCGTCTCTTACTTATTTCAATCGCGGGTGTGTTCAGCTTTCCATTGTTGTCCCTAAAACCCAAGGCTTCCTGTAGGCTCGTGCCCAAACGTACACCTGGGTGGATATCTCCACATTCAATCAGAACATGCTCCGCCGTTTCCTTATCTTTCCCGCAGCATGTGCATTGTTCTTCTTCTTTACTGAATCTTGCTTTATAACTACGCGTTCTAAGGCAACCCGATCTCGCTTCAAACAGTAAAGCGCTTCCCCTTGAATTATCGTAAAATGCCTCCCTCCTTATTTCATTTTTGCCCTTTCGGTAGTTACTCAAAGCCGGTTTTTTCTCCATAACTGCCATCCAGTAAATCCTCTCCGCCTCCCTGACTTTTCCCTTAACGCTCTTTGTTGACATATGGCTTACAATACCAGCCGTATATTTACTAGTGAGTCTTCTAGTTCTTTTTCTCCACTGTGTGTCCACGCTCTTCCTATACAAATAACAGAACACCTTCTCTGCCCATCTACTCTCCTTCATATTTCTTAGCCTTTCTTCGAACCTTATTTTGCTCTGCGCTTCCCTCGCCTCAAAACCTGCCCACCCCATATCGCCCTTTACAGCCTCGTTTGTCGTCTTCCCGTGAGCACCCAACGCGAGGCGTCCCACAGTCCTTTGATTTACATCCATTCCCGATTGCACCTCTGCCCTCATGCACACCACTGAGTTCCCAAAAGTAAGCCCTGGAACCATTACACCCTTCCACAGACCTCGAAGTACCTCATACCTATTGTATCCCCACAACGCTCTGTGCTTCATTATTGCCGCATTCCTCTTTCCTTTTGCTGCCGAGGCTTTTTCCTGTACCTCCATGTATCTATCACTCTCATTTACCCATACTCCAAGGTACTTGTATTCGCTTACCCTCGGTATTTCTTGGCCTTGTATGGACACCGTCTGATCACAGGGATCATTGAATACCATCAATCCACACTTCGTTACACTGAATCCTAGTCCAAGAGCTTCACCTTCCCTTCCGCATATATTCGCCAGCTGCTGTATATCATCTCGACTGTCCGCAAATAAGACGATATCGTCCGCATAAAATAAACCTGGAAGCTTCTGCTCAATCATCATGCCGCCCTGTTTGTGTGACAGATTAAAACCAATGTTGCTACCTTCTAGCGCTTTTTCCATACTCACCATGTACAGCATGAATAACAGCGGGGACAAAGGACATCCCTGTCTCAGACCCTTGCTAACCTCAACGTTCTCTTTGCTACGCATTCCTCCCCACTCTATGCAAACTGTATTTTCTCGGTATATCTCCCTCACAAGCTGTATACAGTCGTCGCCCATGCCCATTCCTTTCAATATATCCCACAAAATTTCCTGGTTAACGTTGTCGTATGCCCCAGTGATGTCTAGAAAAGCCACGTACAAGGGCCTATTCTCTATTTTAGATATTTCTATACACTGAGTGAGAACAAACAGGTTATCGTCTAACCGCCTGTCGACTCGAAATCCGTTCTGAAGTTCTCCCAAAATATCGTTATGTTCGGCCCATGTTTCTATTTTCATTTTTACTGCTTGCATCGCCAACCTGTATAGTACCGATGTAATGGTTAGTGGTCTATACGAGCGAATCTTGTCCTTTTCTCCCTTGCCTTTATAGATTAAGTTCATTCTACTTTGTCGCCAACTGTCCGGTATTTGTCCGTCCTTTAAGCTTTTTTCTACTGCTTTTAACAATGCTTCTTTAGTGTTATGTCCTAGTTCGTTAATGAGGCTAACGGGAATCCCATCTAAACCCGCGGCAGTGCGCTTTGGAATTTTTCCTTCGGCCTTTTTCCAGTTGAAATTATCAAGTACTAGCTCTTCCTCTGTTGCTTTCTCCGCCACACTTTTACTCACCGGGGAGATCCCCTGGACGCTCTTTTGAAACGAATCGGCTGTTACCTTTTGGATGTAACCTAGCGCTTCGTACCCTTCCAATTGATTTCCTCCTTCATCTAGAATATGTTGTTGCGTTGTGACAGACTTCCTACCTAGCGCCTTTATGTGGCTCCAAAAAATCCTAGGCGCGGCCCCCTTTTTTTCGTGTATCTCTGTCATCCAGCGTTCACTTTCACCTTTAATTTTTGCCTCTACCAATTTCTGTACAAGGGATTTTTTCTCTAAATATATTTCCCATATTTTTTTGACTTCGTCCTGCGGCCGCTTCTCCTTTTTTGCCTTTCTATGCTCCCGTGATGCTTCGCGTCGCTTCTCGATCGCCTCCCGGATTTCCTTGTTCCACCAACTTTTTGGCTTCCTTTTTCCTTTCCAGCAAACAGTTTTCTTCTCTTTCCCTATCTCCTTCGTCATTAGATGTAACAGCTCACTATACTCCCAGTCCTTGCCTGGTATTTCGCCTACTTCTTCCTCGACTCTTGCGGCTATATTTATTATTTGTTTGTCATTTAAATACGAGCTGCCAGACTTTGATTCCATGCTCATATTTTCAGTTTCGTATCCCATTTGTAATGTTATTCGTTTATGATCACTACCCAAGCTGTTAATGCCTTCCTCGTCTATCCTCATTTCTGTCAGTTTGTGGTAAATTCCTTCAGTCATGAGACAATAATCAATACTTGATTGCCTGTTTCCGACTTCCCATGTGATCTGGCCGTCACATTTAGGCCCCGTGTTAACTATCTCCAGACTATGTTGCTCGCAAAGATCTAGTAATAACTTCCCATTGGTGTCTGAATATCCGTCAAGGTCATGTATGTGGGCATTCATATCCCCTAGAAGTATGATTTCGGCCCCATTACCAAATTCCTTAATATCCGCACTCATGCAATCCACTATCTCCTGATTCTTTTCTCTGCAGTTATTCCCCGTCCACAGGTAGGCCACCCCTAGCCACGTTTCCTTTCCACCTACTGTGCCCAGAACCCAGAGGTGCTCTGAGCACGTCTGTTTCACTCTAACCCATTTGGCTCCGCGATGAATTAGCATTCCTACACCCCCACCTTTCCTTTCCGATATGGTCCTGTTACACCCTTCCCAAACATAATTTTCAATATGTGGTGGCTCTTCCAAGTCTCTAAGGTGTGTTTCTGTCACCGCATACACGCCTATCTGTTCTTTGTTTAACTGCTCCTCAATCTCTAACCATTTTGCCTTCTTTCTGCCACCCTGCATGTTTATGTAACTAATTGCAACACGCGCCTTTTTCCTTTTTCTTTTACCTTTTTTCTGGTTTTTCGCAATTCTACCTGTCAAAGCGTCCTCCTGGTTGTTTTCCCTGTTGCGAGCTACCCCGGACTCCGAAGGGCCCGTGAGCCCCCCAAAAAAGCTACTGCGCGTCCTGCCAGTCGCCAGCCCACCTCGTGTCCAAGCCTCTTATCGAAATGAATCTTGTCTCTTTGGAATCCACCCCACCTGTGCACTTCCCTGTTTAAATCCACTACCTCGAAACCCTTCTCTCGACTAATTCGCCATATCTCTTTGTTTGCGTCGACAACCGCTCTTTGCAGGTTGACGTTGCGTACTGGTACTTCCGGTACTGTGCATACTACAATTTGCACCTGGGGGGACATGGCGCGCATGTCATCCACCCCTTTCGCCAAGGTCGTCGCTAGTCCTGGCGATTCTTTTTTCAGGACGTCATTTAGCCCTCCCGCAATTACAACGAGGTTACGATTGTTAGCTTTAGCTGCGAGTTGTTCACCCGCTTGACTCATTACTGTCCCCAGCGTTTGTCCTGGGAACGTCCCTATCGCAACTCTCTTGTCGCCTTTCACCCTTTCTTTGATTGCCGCTGCGCATCGGACTAAATTTGAGTCACCGGCGATGATGACCTGTTCAGACATTCCTTCTGAAACCTGCACCTGGCTGCTGACTAGGTGACAAGCGTGAGTCACGGCTGCTGGTTTGCTCCCTCCCTCCCTCAAAACTACTTCCCGGTAGCTGAGCCCTGTGGCCAATGTATCTGCCTTTGTCATGCCTGTTTCCTTCATCTCTCCCGCACGGGGGGTCGTCGCCATAATGTTTCCGCCGTCACCTGCGTCTTCGTTCCCTTTCACGACCTTCGATAGGCCCTTCTCGGCTGACCGGAGCCTTTCTTCCATGGCTGACGTTTTCTCTCGCTCCTTCGCCAATGCATTCTCCAGCTCTGCGATTTTCTCCATGAGCCCACTCTGGACCGCCATCATATTTTTCATTTTCTCCTCGAACTCGCACTGTCTACACTTGGCGTCATCTTCTGCTTTCTCCTCCGCACTAACTTCCACCTTCCAACCTACCCCGCACTCTGAACACTTTACGGTCTTTTTGACCATGGCTAGCTCAGTTTACCGATGCCCACGTGTTAGAAAACTGTACTAAAATACACTGGTCTAAGCCAAAAAGAACCACAATAATAAATAAATACGCTACACTTCTTAGCACCTGCGCATGCACGTGGTCGGTCTACGCGCAGACCTCAGCCACGTGGTGGCTGGAGAAAAAAAGACACAGTACAAAATACTAAAAAAAACGTACACCGTAATAGACCTAATCAAGCTTTACGCTAGCGCCTTACGTTCTCATAACGCTACAGACAGAGGCAAGCTGAAAACATGCAAAAACACTTATCTGTAGCTGTCATTCCGGAGCTCTCCAAAAACACGTCCGACCTCTACCACCACTGCCGGAGCTCTCTGCCACCACTGCCGGAATCCACACTGATAGCACCCTCTCGCGGAAGCTGGGCGCGTGAACCAATACTCAATGGTTTTGCTGGGGAGCGCGGCAATCGGGATGGTCGGAGCGAAACACGGCGTGCGCTCGTGATTTCGAAGGCTATGATTGGAAAGCTGGGATGTTGAGGCTGTCCCACACACAACTGCATAGCAGCCGTGGTCACATGCCCTATCATAGGGCCTTACCATCTCATGCATAGCTGCACCTCTAGCGGTGGGTGCTGTATTCAAATAAAACTGAGGCGGAAGTTTTGTGAGCAGTCATGCATTCAAGAACTCTTGTATGGCTCCAAGTATCTTTGCTCGTGCGTTTTATTTTTCATTTCCTCTGTTGCCCCTTGACTATACTTGGGAGAACGTATACGGCTATCAGATGAACGAAAATTCAGTGACTCTTTCCGCGCATTCGCATTATCGCCTCGGCATCTCACTGCGATATTTTCCCTATAACTGTAGCAATTCCCTCTACCTAATAACTTTACAAAAACGTTTCTCGGATTGGTTACAGATTCAACAAAAAAATTGCAGGAAATGCTCTGCATAGAAAGCCTGCTTATTTTGTAACTTTTTATTATGTGATTTAACAAAAATACATTGGCTAAACGACCCAACAGACAAGTTTAGAAAAGTTATTCGATATTATTTAGTCATGTCTATCCAATTGGCCAATAAATATTGGCTCGAATAACGCAAATTGCCGTGTCGTTCATTAAACGTGCTCTGGTTCCCAGTTGACTGCCGCCAAGAAACGATCAGGCTGCTGAGAGCAGAGGGTGTCAACGCTTAAGTGAATTCCTGTCACTTAATCAAAAAGTCAACTTCCACACTTCCTGTACGTAGCCAGAAAGCACTGCCTATCTGTCGCGAAGGCTCTTGAACACTTGAGCCAAAATTTGTTGCAGTGAATCTATGTATGGTCAGGGTTTGAATTATTCATCGAGTTTTGTTTCTACATTTGAGAAAAAAAAGTATACAAAATGTTACAAACCCTGAGACATTGTGAACACAAGACTCACGCACGGGGGTGGTGAAGCAGGCTTGAGGCAGTTCACCTCGAAAAATCACTGCTGCATGTCGACTGATTTGCACTTGTGTGAAAAAAGTATGCAGTCATGTTTTCTCTCGGAACAAGCCACAGGCTATAGTATTCATCACATGTTAAATTTGGCTTGCCAAAACCAAGATATGGTTATAAAGCACCGCGTAGCAGAGGGGTCTCGAAGTTTCGACCACCTATAGTGTTCTTAAACGTGCGCCTGAATCTAAGTAAATGAACCTCTCGTATTTAGACTCCATCGAAAAACATTCACTGCGGCCATGGTTGACGGCTCAACTTTCGGGCTAGCTGCCGAGCACCGTAACAACTGCGCTGCCAAAGCGGCAAATACTAGCAATTTGTTAATTTAGTCTACGCAGTATTGTAGCATGGACTACAGCCGTTGTCCCTACACTATTATTTGTCAGGTAGTTTGCCTCTCATATATACATCTACATTAAGGAGGAACTCCATTTATACCGGCCATACTCATTTCAATCAGTGGCCTTTACATAAAAGACGCAATAGCCACAACAAGAGCTTACCATATCAGCGGATTGTCGAATGGGTGGCAGTAATATCCGCCTGTAAAAAATTGAAAAAAAATTGATTTATATGAGAGGTTTAACGTGCCAAAACAACCATATGATCAGAAGAAACGCCGTAGTGGAGGGATGCAGAAATTTTGACCACCTGGGGTTTTTTAACGTGCACCGTAATCTGAGCACACGGGCTTACAGCATTTTCTCGTCCACCAAAAAAATTGAAAAGTTGTGTTCGTTGAGTGTACACTTATGCCACTTCGACCATCTGTCTCAATTTCATCGTGTTCCTATTTACTTCTCTCGTTCCATTCTCTCGTTTCGTCTACATCCTTTTCCTCCCTTTTTTCTTTTTTTCACTTACTTTCATTATTTTCTGTGATCACAGTTGATGGACAGTGAAGTAATGAATGCTATGAAGTTATTTTGAATTAAGGCACAAGTGAGGCTGTTCCTGTTATAAACGAATAAAATACACACTAGTTCTGCACATCTGCAAGTTTTTTCAGTGCGTGAACGAAGAAAAAGGGGCAGGGTATACAAAAGGAGCGCTGACTTCCGACTAACTTAATTTCGCAGAGTTGCAAAATAGATATGCGTCAAAAAGGACGATAGAAACAGGAACGCAAAGTACAAGTTTTATCGATGCGTCAGTATTAAATATGGCTACGCATCAGCTAGTCCCAGCTTACACCTTTGTAGTTTCACAAACAAACTTGTGTGTACTTTACAAATAAACATTTTCTCTTTCGAGTGAGTACATCTGTGGCGCTAATCTGTGTACACCATGTCGAGTATATCATTTACAGTTGCTCAAGAAGTAAGCCTTCAATTGTTTTGCTGTTTACAGATACGAACATTTAATTTTATTAAACCACATATGAAGTACCCATGAGCAGGCCTTTATTTTATGCGCGTTTGTACTTAACAGAGGACAAAGGGTTCATTGAACTGCACAGCATAATTTATTTTTTGAGACAGTAATCCAGCTTTTTATACAAATGATATTTTATACAATAAAATACCTCGTTTTTGCCCACTCTATCTCTACGTCTAGATAGAAATACTGTGTTACAGCGACAAGTTACCAATGAAAGCCTATTAGTTACCTTAACACTTATGCAATCTAGGGTGGCTCCTTATTAGAAAGTTGTAGGAAGTGGCAGTTTATGGCACTGCCATTTCCCAAAAAGCTCCCAGAAACTTCTCGTTCGAGATATCAATAAACTGAATTGAGGGTCCCAATTTAGGCGACATCAAAATAGAGCGCACCGGGAGCGATGAAAGGCAGCGGCTGTGTAAGAAGAAAGTCCCGGGATTTTCCCCTATATTTTCCGCTCCTCAAATAAAAAGAATATGACAGACTGTACATCAGGCCAGTAGTCCTGATGAACTTAAACAGGCTTCAAACTAGAAAAAAAAATCACCACCATTTCGACAAAGCGAATGATGTTAGATGAGCTTGTTCGGAGATCATCTGGTAAACCACGAATCCTCCTTGGACATTCCTGTACCACCATACTGTTACGTGAGTAATGCGCTGCTTACACTGCAGGCTAATCACAAAGTAGATTTGGAAAGTGGTTCCAGCGCTGGAGAGTCCGGCTCCGAGCTCGAGCAGCAAGTGACCTTCGTCCTCTTCGTCGGGCGCACACGCGCGTCGACAATATGCATTCCGGCAGCCTACATGTAGCATAACCCCGTCGCCAAAGGCGCCGTATCGGCGCATCTAGACGTCAATTGCATAAGGTCAGTGGCACCGCTTCAGGCGTGTGACATATGTGATGTCGCTGGCCTGAGCAGTAGATAAATACGATGAGGTAGCAGGAACAATTTCATAAGTGACGGGAGTAACCACACAAAGCATTGGTATGGCCCTGTGTACTGAGAGAGCAGTTTGTGAGACAGGCCAACGTGCCGGGTCGGAGACTGCAGCATAACCAATAAACCGGGCGAAAAATTACACGTTGCCGTGTCATTGATTATATGGACGCCATTAGTTTTTAGCAGGTCATTGGGCGAGTACGATCGGCTGCACGTGCATGGGTGGTGTGGCTTATGGCGTCCAGATCATATTTAGTGGTCGGAGCGGCTGGCAACGGAATGAGTCTATCGAGTGACAGTGTGGGTTGGAGGCCAAACAGCAGGAAAATTGGGGAGTAACAAGCTCTGTCGTGGCGCGAAGAATTCTACGCATATGTCACGTACGGTGGAGCAAGGTCCAAATCGGAGTGATCTGAGTAAATATATTTTGAAAGCATGTCAGCTAGAGTTCGGTTCAGATCCTCCGTGAGAACATTTGTTAATGAATGGTACGACTTAGTGAGCATGTGCCATGTTTCACATGTGCGCACGATGCCCGCCATTACTGTCGATTGAAATGTGTGGCCTCGGTGGGTGATCAGCTGGCGTAGAGCACCATGCTGCAAGATCACGTCGTCCAGAAGAAAATTGGCGACGTTTGTGGCGCATCTTGTTGGAAGAGCGCGTGTGGTAGCATAGCGTGTGGCGTAGTCTTTGGTCACAGCTATCCACCTGTTGCCAGCAGAAGACAGGAAAAAAGGGCCGAGTAGGTGCAAACCGGCGCGAATTAGGGGCTCAAAAGAAATGTCGAGTGGTCGAAGAAGCCATCAGGAAGCGTTGACGGTGTTTTGCGGTGCTGAAATTTCTCACACACCGCGACGTATTTTCTGACGAAGCGTGCGAGACCTGGTCAATAGAAGTGACGGCGGATCCAGACATATGTGCGGGACACGCCGAGGGGACCGGCAGTCAGAACGTCGTGAAGTTAGTGGAGTAAAGCCGAGTGCAGGTGTTTGGGTATAGCAAGCAGCAGAGATGGGCCATCTGGATGATATTGTGGTGGTATAGTGTACTATTTTGGAGTACGAGCGAGCGATAAGATTAGTCTGATGGTGAGGATTTGAGGCGCTCGATGATGGCCCGTAAGGGTGCATCGCGGCGTTGCTCGTCGGCTATGTGGGTCAGTTGGTGAACGGAGCCCACGCAAGCGTCGTTCTCAGAGATGGTGTACGACTCACCAACCAGATAGCGAGAGAGGCAGTCGGCGTCCTGATGCAGGTGTCGAGACTTGCGTGTCACTGCAAAGGTGCACTCCAAGCAAGTCTCACAGTTGCAGAGCCCAGCCACCAAGTCGACTTGTGGGATCCCGTATTGATGAAAGCCAGTAGAGCGCGTGGCGGTAGAGTACATGATGAACAAGGGAGTGCAATATAAATATGGTCGGAACCTCGAGACATTCCAGCCAAGTGCGAGGCATTCTCGTTCATTGATTGAATAGTTGCGCTCCGCTGCCGCAGGTGCAAGGAGACCACTACCATAGGCAATAACGCAGTAGTGTCCGTGTTGGCGTTGGGCGAGAACGGCGCCGAACGCGTGACCACTGACATCAGCTTGGACCTCAGTCTTGGCGGAAGGGTCAAAGTGGGCCAATATAGGTGGCGTCATCAAAATTCTGCTGAGGCGAGCAAAGGTGGCAGCTTGAGTGGACTCCGACGAAAATGAGACGCTTTTGTTCAGAAGATCGGTAAGTGGTCAAGTGATTGCAGCAAAGTCTTTTACGAGCCGCCTGAAGTAGGAACAGAGTACACAAAACTCCGGACATCTTTGGCGGATTGGGGCACTGGGAAACTTGAAACGGCACGAATTTTTTCAGAGTCCGGTCCCACACACTTGGAGCATCAACAAGGTGGCCCAAAACTGTAATGTGTCGGTGGCTGAAGTTTAAGGAGTTTAATTGGAGTCCAGCATTTCGGAAGACGTAGAGAATGGCCAACATACTCTCTAGGGGGGGGTGTCAAATGTAGGTAGAAATATGAGGACGTCATCTAGAAAACACAGGCAAGTTGACCATTCGAACACTTGCAGCAGAGTGCCCATCATACGCTCGTACGTGGCTAGGGCATATAGACTGAAGGACGTGACCTTGAATTAGTACAGGCGATAGGAAGTGACGAAGGCGGTCTTCTCTTGGTTGTTCTCATTCACGGCAATCTGCAGACAGACAGAGCGAAAGCCGATGGATGAAAAGTAGCATGTGCCATTGAGACAATCGACAGTGTCGTCAAAGTGGGGCATAGGGGACACGTCTTTTTTTTTCGTAATTCAACATAGATGCTGGTAATCCATGAAGAAATTCTATGTGTCGTCCTTGATTTTAACCAGGACGACAGGTGACACTCAAGGGCTTGATTGGGGCTCAATAATTAAATTTTTTAGGTATCATCTTGTTCACTTCTGCTTGAATAATCTCGCGCTACCATGGGGATACCCAGTACGGTCGACATTGAATGGGAACAGCATGACCTGTGTTGAGGCGGTGCTGTACAAGAAATGTTTGGCCAAGTGTTCCAGCGTCAAGATCACAGATGTCGTGGTAGGAAGCCAAAATGTAGATGAGGGTGGCTGATTGCGCTGGGGAGGTGTCTGGGGCGATAATGGCGCCTGGTGCCAGCCGAGGCGTGTGGCATCGGGTGGGCGACAAGGAAGACTGGAGCATACGTCTGCTGCAAAAGTAATGACGTGGTCATCGACTAAGGACCGCAACTTGGCGATTAAGATGCCTTGAAGAAGACTTGCATTGTGAAACAGGAATTAATGACGGGGAGATGTATCCAGTTGGCGCCTATAGCTATGACTCAATGAAGGACAGTGGTGTCACGTGCCAGAAACACATATGGAATTGGCGCGAAAATTATTACCATCATTTATAAACGAAGTCATGGCAAATTCGGTGAATGTGCTTTAGAGCCCAAACATTCACTTTAGATCCCCAACAAGAGGGGCCTGGGACGATTCTTCAATTGTGTTATGAAGACCAAGCGCCAGTAGCTTGTCGTTTGAAATATTCCGTGGTCATCTCTCGTGGCTGCCTTGTAGGCCATTCTGATTATTTGGTTTGCTTTTTCTTTCTCTTCCCCGTTCATAATTTGATATGGAAGCGAGTATGTATTCTACTGATGATGAGGCTTTTGACCAATCTTAGGGTATCTTGTTCTCACATGCCTTTACGATTGTTTGTTATTCGGGAGATCATTCGTGAGATCTGCTGTGCTGATGTTTTGAGTTAACTTAGTGTGTGCAGACTTATCTGATTAGCTTGAAGCCACATTCCTAGTATTCGCGCGGTATCTTTCTCCGGGATTATATTTCCGTCAAGCCTGACTTCCTGGTTTAGATTTTGGTCAATCCTTCGTGCTTTTCTCGTCGTGAAACGAATGAGCTCTGACTTTTCGGCTGAGCACTTCACACCCCGTGTCCTTGCGTACTCTTATATGGCGCTAGTTTCCTGTTGTAACCCATCTTCTTTCTCTGCTAGGCTTCCTGTGGTTGTCTATGCAGTGATATCGTCTGCATATATTGCATGTTGTAGACCGGCAATATCTTTGACTTTTCCTGCAAGGCCTGTCATGGCGACGTTGAAAAGTGTCGGTGAAATGACCGCTCCTTGGGATGTTTTTTTTTTTCTTTAGAGTTCGAATGATCCCAGATTCGTAATCTCGCAGCTTGATTGTTGCAGTCCTGTGACTAAGAAAACTTTTGACGTAATCGAACATTCTTTCTCCACAGTTAGTTTCCTCCAAACCTTCTAGTAATGCTTTGTGACTGATGTTATCAAAGGCTCCATTCATGGTGATCTCGCTACTCTTTTGTCAGAACGTAGCTAATGTGTATCGAATATTGAAAAAAAAGAGCTTGTATGTGCTTAGCTAGACCAAAAAGCCCCGCCAGCCGGTGACACTTCAAGATCAGCGAATACCCCACACGCACAGAACGTTCTATGTGGTTAAGGGCTTGGCGCAACTGACGGCAGAATCGAGGGGGCAGTGCATGACGAGCTTGGATCTTGTTCAGGGCCACTGAAACACAATCAATTTCATTTTCGGGAACAATGTTGGTATTTAGTAGCTATAACACCAAGTTGTGTTTACCTACAAAAATAGACAGCCTTTTCTATATCGCTAGTCTTCAATTGAAACTGAACCAACGCTTTGCCTACTGGCAGTCTATTTTAAAGGCTGCCGATACTTTGATGTAATTAGCTTACACATGCCTTGCAAAACAGATCGATCATGTGTGTAATAATTAAATAGGAGCATACTTTACCTCTCATCATTGGCGCTTGTAACTGAGTCGAGCGATACGGCTGACTCAATTGCATTTTAATCATCTGCAACACATTTTTTGAAAAATTATCGTCAGAATATATTGTTATGTCTTCTATAAATACTTCTCAGTACTTGTAAATTTAGACTTGAAGCACTTGTATTTTGATATTCGTACTTTCAAAGTACTTTTATGAGTGTCTCTGCTCCGTCCTGTTTTATGCCAACAGACGCGCTTCATTGCCTCGCAGCTATGCAGAAACAGCATTACTTTGTAACATTATGGCTCTCGTGAAGAAAAACTTCCTCTGCTCTAATGATATTCTATGCGACACTCACAAGGAAGAAATGAACACGATATTTAATTCGTCTGTGTCATAACGTACTTGGGCTTGGACAGAGAGCAAAAAAAAAAGCTCAGCCAAATGACCTAAAAGTTTGGGTTTGTGTTCGTTCTTGTAGCTTTTGAAGAGTGTCCTTGTGTAAATTAAAATGGTTTAACTCATTAGGAGAAAGGCGCCGCAGCACCGCCTAGTGGTTTCCGTAAAAACGGCCTTACCGAGAGAATAGCTCTCGTCCCACTACCACTATCTAGTTCACTGTAATGTTGGGAAGGGGGCACGGGGCAAACCATCGGAAGAAACCCATCGGGGACAAACCAACCGGAGAAACCCATCCGAGGGAGGGTTCCCCTCCCTCCGTTGGGGAACCCTGCGCGCGTGTTCCCGTACTATAACCACTGAGAAGGCACTCCGAACTTACCTTCTTTTGCGACGATTTCTCTCGCTCGCACGTCAGCGTCGTCCCAACTGTTACCTCGTACCTCGACGCGCGCCCCTTCTAGCTGCAGCTTCTCGACCATGTGATGTGGAACGTTGTTGGAGATAACCACCACACACTCCATTCCCAGCTGCCGCGCGCCATACGCCACCGCCATGCCAGCATTGCCACCTGACGCTATCACCACTTTGGAGGCACCTTGCCGCTTAGCCTGCGAGCATTAGGCAAGATGAAAAATTCGACGATTTGATGCAGATTCATTGTGCTAACAGCTTGGAGGCCGATTAGTAACCAGATAAGTTTCTACAAGTCCTTCAACTATATAGGCCTAAGATCTGCCCCAAGCCGCGTCTGAAGCAGCTGGATAAAGTTGTCCTTGTCAGGACTATGGCTCACTAGGCAGTGAAGGGGACAGACCAAGGTGCGTTTCCGAGTGCGTTGATGTGTTTCAGAAGTCGCCGGGGGATTCAAGGTGTTCAAGATGGTTAGGACCTTTGATTGAGTTCTGTGCTAATTATAGTCTGCGCATCCTTGAGTCTGACAAAAGAAGGGTGTTTCGTCATTATACTGAGCACTAGTTTCTAGGAGAAGCAACCTGAGCAATTGAGTAGAGTTTTCGTGAGGTTCGCGCTGACCTCCTTAGGAATAAATCGCATGTGACTTTGTTTAACAGGGTAGGCTTAACAAAAATCGCAAACAGTATCAAGCATGCAGATGAAGCCTTTTCCCAGACGAGAAAAAAAGCCTCATCTGCATGCCTTCTTTGGTGTAAAACACATAGGCGGGATTAATTTGTCAGGACCATCGTTTTGGAAAGAAGTTGATGGTTATATAATATTTCAGAGTACTTGCCGACTCACCTCGCACAGACTTACTTCGCGCAGTGGAAGGACCCTTTCATGGTCGTCAGTTCAAAGTATGTAGCACACTCTCTAGAGAATATTATTCCCAAGAGCTGCTTAGAATTGAGCATAGATATATAATATTTTTATTACTCTCTCCCGCACACACAGCTATTGAAATTCGTGAAGGGCTGCATGCAGGGCCAAAGTAATGAGTTAGGTTTTGTTGAAAATGACAAACTTTAGTTACTGTATAGAATACAGGCGTTACACATTCGGCACTTGGGCCGACAGCTTAGGAACTCGAAGAGCCGAGATGTCTTGAGACCCTCTAACGCAGTCGTCTTCTCTCTGACGCATAAGTCGGCTGCTTTGCATCGCACCACTTGGTTTTTGTTGGCTCTGGAACCCTGACGTCAGCAAAGTCCAATCAGAATCTTTGGCGCGGTGCCAGAATCCTCCAATCCGGAACCGCTGAGCTGGATTACATTCATGAGCGAGTGGTATTGCCACACGTTGCATAAAACTCGCTAGACTTGGATGGCACCAATTGCATTATCGGGCTGCATTGGGCCCGTGAGTTGAGGGAGCTCGCCGAGCGTTGTACAAGACACACCAGCATTGCTGGGCTAGATGACGTCGTCAGGTGGGCTCGCTCGCTAGCATTGACGCTGGTTGCCTTTGCAGAAGCAATGACGTTCGGCCTGGATTCCCAGACATAACAACACCACCACGGCCAGACAATGCGCCGGAAAGACGATCTGCATAACGTGGCTCAGATGTCACGCATGCCCGTTCGCCAGGTCCCTCCAAGTTCGCCTACAGGGCCATGGGGAGGATGTGGCTCCAGGTTCAGTTTCGTGCACAGATCCCATCTTTGAGGACGAATCCAAGCTCTACTGGCTTGTTGTCAAAGCTTGTCGACAAGCTTCGCTCGTCTCTTGTGACGATTTTTGGTCTTAGTACTTGTCGATGGTTCTGCAACGTGTCAAGAACGGTTCGACAACAGACAACACACGACACAAGCAAGTGCCCTCAATTACCCGACAGAACACTCGACACAATGTAATACAGTATATATTTAGCTACGTAACAAATCCAAATTTTGTTCCCTCTACATCAATATGCACATGTGGGACACAAAACTTTTAAAATGACAACTCAAGCTTTTAAACAAAAAACAACGCAATGAAGTAGTGTACAACATATTGACACCTTGAGATCACTCTGGACGAGAGCGCTCAGCTAAGGCCGTGATGAGGACACAACTTTGCCCCGACTCGCCAGCAAAAAACCGAGAGTTGGAGGAGGTACTAACTAAAACACACTGCTCAACGCGTCTGCATTAGCATTTAGCTTTCCTTTCTTGTAGTAAACGTCTAAGTTGTGTTGTTGGAGTATCATGCTCCACCTCAGTAAGAGGCCACTTTTAGGTGACAAATTATTTATCCAGGCTGGTGGACAGTGGTTTGTTTCTACCACAAACCTCGAGCCAAAGACATACCAGGCTAGCTTTGAAACGACCCACAAGAGGCAAGCGCATTCTTTTTCAGAGGTATTGTTATGCTTCTGTCCTGCCGCTCAGTTTCTGACTTATATACAAAACTGGC
This sequence comes from Rhipicephalus annulatus, assembly GCA_013436015.1. Taxonomy (NCBI): domain Eukaryota; kingdom Metazoa; phylum Arthropoda; class Arachnida; order Ixodida; family Ixodidae; genus Rhipicephalus; species Rhipicephalus annulatus. Next base: position 874,761 of record WOVY01010833.1, read on the forward strand.
CTTTCGTTACCTGCGCTGTCTTTCTGGTACAGTCTAGTTCGCATACCGTGATCACTCGCGTCGCATTGGATGACAAAGCCCTTAGAAACGTCGGGTAACATGAAAACGTGCTTTTGGCTTAGGGCTTGTTTCAGCTTTCAAAACGCATTCTCTTTTTCCGAGTTCCACACCACTCTAACTAGATCGGACTTTCGAAGGGCGTTAGTTAGAGGGCTGGCAAAGCTAGAGTAGTTTTGAACGTAACGCTGATATATCCAGCTCGGCCGAAGAATGCCCTTATCTTAGATGTCGTGGTTGGTCGTGAATAGTTCACGACGGTGGCTACTTTAAGTTCTGAAAGTCTACGCCGGCCACGCCCCACAATGTGACACAAGTAAGACACCTCACCGCACCATAGGGGACATTTGGCAAGTTTCGCGATGAGACCAGCTTCTTTCAACCTGTTCAGCACGAGTTGTAAATACTCTACATATTCTTCTCAACTGTTCAAGAAAATGGCGACATTATCAAGATACGGCAAAGCGAACTCGGAGAGGCCATTAAGAACGCAGGTCATTACGTCTGAAAACAAGAGGGCGCATTTTTCAATCCACAGCTCAGCTTAATTGTACGATACGTTCTGAATGGAGAAACTAATACGGCATAGCGGCTAGCACACTCCGTAACGGCGACTTGCCAATACCCTCGCACGAGGTCATACATGGAAATATAATTAGACTGTGACACACATTGTACTCTCCCCTTCAATTTTCGTATCGGGTAAATTTGGTCTTGAGTTATGGCGTTAGAACACTGATAATCGATGCATCGCCTCGGATCTTTTCCCGGCAGTTGAACCAATATTAGAGGGGATGTATAGTCACTGTTGCTGGGTACTATGACTGCCAATTCCAGCACTTGATCAATCTCCTATTTTATGACCTGCTTTTGCACAAAAAAACATCCATATGACTTTCTACGGATGGGCTCCTCACAAGTTAGCTCGCTATCGTGTTCAGTCGCCATCTTTTTTCCAGGACGGTCCGAAAAGACGTCTTTAAACTCGAAAACAGTCCTCCTCAAGTCCTCCTGGTGGACTTCACTTAAAGTAGATTCCAGGCTCAACTGCTCCAAGATTACCTGTGATCTCCTTTTGATTACAACACTAGAGGTGAAAATTTCTGCTCCTTCGTCTTCTGAAGCAATCAAAAACAGATTTACAACCGCTTGACGTTGAACGTATGGTTTCATCAAGTCACTACGATAAATTTTGTTCAGCTGCCTTCTTAATTTCACTTCATAATTGGTATCGAAAAGTTTTGATATTGCTTTGGCGGGCCCTTCCAAAGAAAGCTCAAGCTTGTTCTTTTTGGACGGCCGCAGCATTACTTGACTCCCAACTACTAGGGTGCGTTTTTTCGCCGATTTGTTGTAGTATTCCTTTGACAACTCTTGTGCAGCCTTCATGTGGCTTTGCACAACATCTTGTAAATTTCCAAGCCTCTGAAGGAGGTCAAGACCATACGCAGCTACATCAAGGGCCTCATCAAATCCCTCCCAGGATTCACGCAGCGTTCGCAAGAGTGTTCTGAAGCTCCAGCCAAGCTCTACAGGGCTAAATTCGGTGCTCACATGAGGAGCTGATTTCAAAGCGAACATAACGGGAGGAATACACGCTTCCCAGTCGCATTTGCGCTCGTAGCAAAGGGCTCTCAGTGTCAGTTTCAGAACGGAATGCGTACGCTCAACCGGATCGGATTGGGTGTGATGGATCGAGCTGTGCACTACGTTTACCGCATTGATTCTGAAAAGTAGAGGTAAGGCGGCTGGTGAAGACACTTCTGTTGTCGCATTGGATTTCAGAAAGAAATCCGACGCGTGCGAATATAGAGAGCAGACCACCCACAAGATGAGGAAATATCGCCTATAGAAATTTTGTGGCTACACAGAGGCCCGGATGTACCGACAATCTTGCCTTGACTTGCCGGCGTTACCACGCCAGGCGCCGGTACTGCCATATACTCGCAGGCGCGCCACGCTGCGCTGCTTTGACGCATGCACGTTTTAGCGCGTCTGACGTCCCTCCGCCACAAAAAGAAGGAGACTCAGTGTTGTCTAGGTAGCACATCGGCGCCAAATGCAGCGTGTCACATTGCGCACCGGTTACCGCCGGGCCACGCCGACGGACGCTGGTCGCGCCTGGCGTCAGACTATAGAGTGCTCGCGTTTGGTAGCGTAGCATCGATTTGCCCAGCTTGCGCGCGCGTCAACGCTACATTGGAGTGTATTGGGCCCTTCATGATGTGCTTGCGGCCGTTTTGCTAGCTCCACATATACCGAATTTGGTGTTACGTGACGTTAATGGATGACGAAATATATGACTGGTGCAAACATCATAATCCTGACACGCGTGTCATGTAAGAACATGACAACATGCCACGCTCATAGCATGCTCGCGGTCGTTTCGCTAGCTCCACATATACTAAATTTGGTATCACGTGACGTGAATGGATGACGAGTGTAAACGACACATCCAATGATGATAACCATGCCAGGGACGTCATGTACGGCATCATTTACCTCCACCTCTTAACGTTGTGCTAATTTTAAAGTGAAATATTAACATTTCTCATTCGTACTTCACATATCATTGATTCCTACTGTACGTTGGATTTGCCTTTTTGTTAAATAGTAATTTTGTGGGCTTTAGCATGAGCCTAAAATCGCGTGTTTTTTATTCGGGATAAACTTCGTACGTACGTCCTGGCAGAGGACGCCCATTCCTCTGATCTTGAAGGATCCCGATGGCTGAACGTTGTCCATCTTGATGTAGACTCGTTGCCCGTAGATCTGCGACAGCGGAAGGCTCTCGAGTAGCGGCGTACGCACATGCAACGGTCGCGACTTATCGACCGCTGAAGATCGCTCGCTCGCCTCGATGTTTGCAGACTCCATGGCGACGATGTAGAAGCGGGTTGTACTTACTTTGGCTCACACCCACTATAGTGCTCTGTTGAGAAGCGCTTTTTGGGCATTTTTTGTAATTGTATTTATTTATTTATTTTACTTGTTCATACTGTCAACCCTAATGGAGGGTCATAACAGAGAGGACATACATAAAGAATGTACAATGTAGAAAAAGTTGCGTAATATTTTGACAATTCACCATGAAAACTGGTATTCTCTTAAATAACAATTCAGCATTCAAAATAACGATTCAAGATCAATTCAAAATTCACTGTCATTTTTTAAATAATTTGCTATGAACATGAATTCGCTTACATCACTTGGCACTGAAAAAGAAATAAGTTCAACAATCAAGTAAATGTGCCTCTACAGAAGTCAGGAACGTCTTTTAAAACAACAATATCGTTTGGAAGCTTGTGCCACATTTCTATGAAAAAAGAATATCGAAACGTGTCAGTAAATTCGTTTGGTCTTGTTTTATGACGCAATCACGGTCAGTTCTGGAGTTTTTTTTTGCCTGAAGCGTTTAAATATTTGTGCTTGTCTGTCTTAAGTTTATCATACAATATTTGGAAGAATACTTTCAGCCTGTGTTGACTGCTACGTTGCTCGAGAGGATCTAGGTCGCATCTCTGCAACATCAGCACGACTGTTTCCTTCCTCCAGCACGTCAAAAGAATTAAGCGCGCTGCTAGTGTCTGTATTTTTTCCAACTTCTTCTTAATAGTAACTTGATGGGGACTCCAAACAACGAATTATTATTCTCGTAATGAAAATGGTGTGTGCAAAATGTTTTACACCATCTGATGCATCTTCCAGGTTCTTCCTCTATAGATATACCTTTTGATAGGCTTTCGTGCAAACTTTATGCTCATTCCATGCTAATATTGCACAATTGTTACCCCGCGGTACTTTAACTGCGTCGTATTTACCAACAAGTGTTCACCAATGCTGTAGAAAAAGGAATGAATGGTTGTAGTTTTGCTAATGTAGATTCGTAGATATGTAGAGTGTAGATGTTGATATGTAGATTTGGAATAAGTTATTGCAATTTTTATTTCCTACACCAGTTATCTAAATTTTCCAAACAGTTCTAAATTTAGACCTAGTCGTCTAGTTTGGTAATTGTTGCATAAACTTATCAGTCATCTGCGAAAAGTCTAACGTGAACACCCTCTTCTGCCACGCTGCTGATGTCATTTGTGTACAGGAAAAATGATAGTTGTCCCATCATAGAGCCTTGAGGCACTGTCGAAAGTACAGCTAAGCGTTGTGATAAATTTTCATCCAGTTTCGCTACCTGCGTATGATTTCTGAAATATGCTTCGATCTATTTTATGACGAGTTCAATTATTTCTTCATGATGTAATTTGAATATCATTGGAGATGGGGTGCTTTACCGAACGCTCTCACAAAATCCACGCAAATTACATTAACATGTCTTATATCTGTAGCACCCGAGAAATCATGAATTGTTTCTAATAACTGCCGCACGGTTGATAACTTCTTCCTGAAGCCATGTTGGTAAGGGTATTGTGGCTCGACATAGCCGATCCTGTAGCACACGGCAATAAAAAACTCAGAGCATACTGGACACAACTACGATTAATGGCGACAGAAAATTCAATGAAAACAACACGTGCGAAGTGGGTTAGCCCTTTGCTTCCTTTTCTTTCCTAGGTGGCTTTTTTTCTATATAACGATTTTTTTCAGTCCAAATTTACTTCGTGTTTGTAAAACCATAGGTATTTTACCTAAAAATCCTGCCACACGGTTCTTGGCCGATCCCCCTTTGTGGGTGTGCGCTAGATTAACAAAGATCAACATCATCATCACCATCATCATTATCGTTATCATCATCATCATCTTCCGGTGCCTCAATTGTGGTAGCAGCGATCTCTAAGTACTGTATCTTCTGCGCGGGTCTTTTAAAACTTTTTCGTTACCCAGGCGTAATAGGCAAGGGCGAACAATTCCGTCATTGCAGGGGTAAACTTCAATTCTTGCCAGAGGCCACATAAACTTCACTTTGCTGGGTGTGTCTACAATCACGATGTTCCCAACTGCCAGATTGAGGGAGGAAGATCCAGGAGAACGATGTGCCGATGGTAGAGCGAGGATGTACTCGTGCTTCCACGATCTCCAGAAATCATCCAATAAATTTTGCCGTTGTTGTAAACTGCGTAAATAATCCGTAGCACTGCTATGTTTCTTTGAATCTTCTGTTGAGTCAGCATCCGGCAAGGTGGCGAATCGCTGGCCGATAAGAAAATGTGCTGGCTTAATCGCGGATGGCTCGCTGGCTTCGAGGCAGGCGAAAGTAAGTGGTCAGGAATTGACCACAGCCTCGACCTCGGTAAGCAGCGTACCGAGTTCTTGAGCAGAAAGGCTGCTTCGTCGAAGGACTTTCTACAGGGACGTCTTCACCGATCTAATCAGTCTTTCCCACCAACCACCCCACCATGAAGCAGTGTCCATGATGAATTTCCATTTAATCCGCTGTGTTGTGAGAAATGACTGGAATCTGGTGTCTTCGATCCCGTCGACAATCTCTTTTGACTCCTTTGAAGCTTTTTGAATAATCGAGCATTGTCTGAGTACATGACGCTGGGTAATTCTCTCCTAGCAGTAAATCTTCGGAATTCTAGCAGAAAGTCTTTCACCGTCATATGTGTCACCAACTCCAAGTGCCCCACCCGCGTTGATACACAAGTGAAAATCGCAATATACGCTTTTTGGTCACATCGTCCGTCTGTTTTTGCAAAAAGTGGTCCCGCGAAATTCACCCCTGAAGTATCGAATGGCTTAGATTGTTCAATCCTACAAGTCGGAAGTGGAGCCTGTGGCGGTGACTATAGCGGGCACATAACGCACAACGGTGTACCATGGTTTTCACTGTTCGCCGAGCTTGTATCACCTGTAAGGGCTGTCTCAAGTAGTTTAGCGTGGCGGTTACGCCTCCAGGCATTATGCGGACATGAGAATATTGAACTTCAAGAAACGTGAAACAGTTATTGTCAGGTGGCACTATAGGGTGTTTTGTACCAGGCCTTTCATGGAGGTTTTGTAGCTGCCTAACAATTCTAAGCACGTTTTCTTCATCTAAAAATGGTTGCAAGTCAGTCACCTTTGAACTTTTAAAGAACAACCTGCTTCTTAAGAAGCGCGAACATTTCTTTACCAAAGGCTTCAATTTAGGCTTGGTGTATGCAATAACGCTCCGCTGCCAATACTTCCTTGGTCTTCAGAGACCCATATCTCGGGCAACTTTTATTAGTGTTATATACGAAACGTTGTACCCACGCCGCGACTATCAACAGTTTGGAGGGAGAGCTGTGCCTTGTTACGTCAAAGATTGGTGCTGTTCTCTCATGCGTTTTGTCACCTACTTGAAGGGCTACCTGTGCCGAGTCAATTATTACATGATCCTCCTCAGCGGCTAAGAGTTTCCTCTGAGGCCATTCAGATTAATTTAGCCGCAGCCAGCTTAGTCCTTGCCACCAAACGTTTTTCTGTATCAAGACGTCTATCGATTCACCTCTTGTTGGCTAATCCGCAGGATTTGTATCACCTGGGTAGTGCTGCCTGCTGCAATTATATTGCAAATATTATATGTGTTACTGCTTTGATTTCAGTGATTCGATTTTTAACGAAACCTTTCCGTTTGCAAGAATCTGCTTCAAGCCAATTAAAGACAATTGTAGAGTCTGTCCACATGGAAGACAGTTGTCTGTCAATAAAGGGGGGCATATGCCTCTTCTACATATTTCAGCACTCTGCTGCCTATTAGTGCCCCCATTATCTCGAGGCGTGGCAACGAGAGAAGCTTCAATGGGGCGATTCTTGCTTTCACAGCAATGAGACTCGTGCTGACGTCACCGTTACTAGCTGAGCGCGAACATTTGCGCGTGCTCCACAAGCTTCAATGCAGGAGTATACAAAGACGTGTATTTGAACTTTAGGAATATCATCTACGTCTGACGTCAAACGTCAGTAACATTGACCTTGGGAAGGTGAACCAAATCATTCCTCCAGCTCTTCGACTGCCGTACTATATCATCTGGTAGTTCTTCATCCACGTTGACGTAACATCTTCCCTCGTAACATGAAAGAGCAACAAGTCTCAGTGGGTCATAACTCTAGATACTGTTTGCAGTAGACATCGCTTTGTATCTTGAGCTTTCTTCCAGAATGATAACATATTTTGGGATCTGTATGTAAGGCTGTCGGTCTCCCTGTTCCATGTCATTCCGAGGACTTTCGCTTTGAATGACGCTTGTCCACCGCTGTTAGATAGAGTTGGCTCGTTTGAGTCAAATATGTCCTGCAGCTCTTGAGAACTTGCTGTCCACTTTCTGGGTGGCAGTCCAGCGTCAGTCACTATTTCTTTAGCGGTAGCGTATAGCTCAACAGCTGCTTGTAGATTATCTTACCCGAAAAGCAAATCATCTACACAGAATGGCTTGGCCAGTTGTTGAGCCACTCTCTGCTGCTTGTTGTCTACACATATTTTGAGGTGATGCTGAATGGTCGCCGTTAGCATGAATAAACTGAACGTCGACCCGAAAAAGTACTCTCATCATTAGCGAGACCTGTATGTCGTGCTCCCTGAATGGTAACGTTGGCTTCTCAGCACACCACAAGAACCTAAAGAGATCTCGGTCTTGTACACTAATACCAACCTGCAGAAAGGCTTTTTCTACGTCTGCAGTCATTGGAACCTTCTACCAGCGAAATTACATGAGGACAAGTAGTAGCTGAGGATTCAAGTTCGGACCAGTTTGTAAGCGATCATTCAGCGATTTCTGGTCTCTTGCGTGCGATTAGGCATCGAATACCACCGTCAGCTTCAGAGTGAACGATTCTTCACGAATAACTTCTCGGTGCGGCACGTATTACCCATGTAGTATGTAGTTTCCTTTTGGAGACTACTTCTGCGTGGCCCGAGTCAATATATTGTCGGGTGGCATAGTTCTACCGCTCCAGCAGGCCCTCTTTGGCTGAAATTCTGCGTACAAGACTCTGAAGGCAGTTACGTGCTACAAGGTAGTTGTTTTCGATTAGCTGTATGCCAGGTTCCTTGCACAGCACTTCAACTTCGCATCTTCAATCTTTCTTAGGAATATTCTTTATGAACCTGGACAAAGTGCTTGAAGAACTGAGCTGTTTATTTATTTATTTATTTATTTATTTATACAAATACCCTAAGGGCCCAAAGAGGGCATTACATAGGGGGGGATGCAAGTGAGTTTACAAAAACGAGGTGTGTACATATAATGGTAAAAAATGCACACAAAACCATGAAATACTTTAGGTGACATTATAAAAATAGAGCACAATGCGAAGCGGTAACGAGAAAGTTTGGGACAAAAATACACAAGGCAAATACAACAGTAGTGACAAGTTTGCGTTTAGGCAATTTTAATGTGGGCGATGTTTTTGTAGTTTTTTTTTTTTATTATTATTATTTTTTTTTTTACAAGATATGCGAATATATTAGGCTAAGGAGGGTTTCCATCGAAAAACACTGTTAGGGCAACTTGAAATAGAGTTGGTTCTGTAAGCGACACTAGAGATGAGGGCAAGGAATTCCATTCTGTAATTGATAACACTAGCGGCGAATTTTGATACAAGTTCGTTCGCGCAAATATTGGTTTTATTTTATGAACATGGTCTCGCCGAGTAGATACATTGGGAGCAGGCAGAAGGTTAGCTCGAGCAAATGTGGAGTTTCCATGATGAAGATTATGAAAAAACACCAGACGTGCAAATTTTCTGCGTGAGCCAAGACTGACAAGATTTAGCCTTTTCTTCAAGTCAGATACACTTACGTAATGAGAATATGAAGACATGATAAATCGGGCTGCTTTATTTTGAACTGATTCGAGTAGATTGGCCAAGTAAGCGTGATGTGGGTGCCAAATTATAGAGGCATATTCCAAAGAAGGCCTTATGAGTGAGATATACGCACGAAGCCTCGTATCAGTGTTTGCGACATGTAGGCGTCGTTTAAGGTATCCTAGTTTTTTGCATGCTTTGGAGGTGACGTGTTCAATGTGCGCATTCCAGTTTAAGTTTGACGTAAAAAGTACACCAAGGTATTTAATCGAGGATACTGAGCCAATGTTAGCACCACGTATTTTATATTGATTAGCGTTCTGGCGAATAGTTGAAGCGAATTGCACGTGTTTAGTCTTTGAAATATTGATTTCCATTTGCCATATGTTGCACCATTCTGTTAGCCTATTTAGGTCTAATTGTAGAGAAATGACGTCACTGTTGCTGGTTATGGGTTTGTAAATGACGCAATCGTCTGCGAAAAGGCGTATTTGAGATGCGAGATTAACGGCTATGTCATTTATGTATATCAAAAATAGTAATGGGCCAAGGACGGAGCCTTGGGGAACTCCCGAGATGACGTCAGCACGGGTAGAAAAGCAATCTTGCAAACTGATTACCTGAAATCTATTACTAAGGAATTCTTCAATCCATCGCGTACAGTTGTAATCAAGTTGTAAATTTCTGATTTTAAGTTTGAGGCGATTGTGAGGTACGCGATCAAATGCTTTAGAAAAGTCAATGAAGATGGCGTCTATGTAAAGTTGATTGTGTATTGAAGTGTGAATATCTGTGACGAGTTCGAACAGTTGAGTTTGACATGAGCGATGTTGACGGAATCCATGTTGGTTGTCAAGAAGCAAGTTGTTTTGGTTGAGGTAAGTTATAATGTGGGTATACAAGACATGCTCAAGCAGTTTGCAGGAGATGCATGTTAGAGAAATTGGTCTGTAGTTGGTGGGATCTGTGGAGTCACCTGATTTAAAAACTGGAATCACTAAGGCAGATTTCCAATCTTCTGGTACGCATCCTGTATCCAGCGATTGTTGAAATATTAAAGATAGCAATAAAGACGAGTAATGGGACGTAAATTTTAGAAGTTTGGCGCTTATACCATCCGGACCGGGGCTGGTTTTATTAGGGAGCCTGTCAATGGCACGAGATATGCCATTTTGTGATATTACGATGGGCAAGAAAGGGTACTGGATGAGCGGTTGATGAGATATATGAGCATCATGAAGTGCGTGTTCCCTAGTAAAAACGTCGGAAAAACATTTACGAAACTTGTTTGCGCTATCTATAATGCTCAAAGTCACGCCATTTTCAGTAAGTAAGGGAGCTGCATGATTATGTTTGGGGTTTACAACTTGCCAAAACTTTTTTGGGTCAGTTTTCAGCATATTTGGAAGGATAGAGTTGAAGAATTCGTTTTTGGCATTAGCAATAGCTGTTTCTGTAAGACGTGATATGTTCTTGTAGTTTTCCCAGTCTGTTTGAGTCTTTGTCCGAGAAAACTTTCTGAAAGCTCTTTTTTTCTTGTTTATGCATTTTTTTACATCGTGGTTAAACCAGGGGTCGTTCTGCCTTGAGGTGATGGTTATCTTAGGTATACAGTTAGCTTCAACTTCCTTCAGTCTGTCTCGAAACAAACACCAATTGTCATTTGCAGATCTATTTTGAAATTCATTTGAAAAGTCTGCGGCAAATGGTGCTAAAATGGCAATCATTTTTTCAGTATTAGCGCGAGCGTAACTGAGAATACACTTCTTCATTTTCTTTTGTACGGTGGATTTCAGTGCAAACGAGCAGTGCACGACATTATGGTCACTTATTGGATCAAGCACTCGGACTTCACTGAATTCTGGATGATTTGTCAAGATTAAGTCTAAGATATGATTGCCTCGTGTTGGTTTTTGTACAACTTGAGATAAATGATGAAAATGCAGAGTATGCAAGAAATTAACACATTCAGATCTATTGCTGTTTTCTTTCAGAGAAGAGTTTGACCAGTCGATATAAGGGTAGTTAAAGTCTCCCCCTACTATCAAAATGCATTTCGGATATTGAGAAAAAATATGTTCAATGGCGGTATTAAATAAGTGTACAAAGTCTGACCGATTGTCAGGCGGGCGAAGACGTTCCTCTGGGGAGATGCCTGTGACGTCCAAATTCCTAAAGCACTGCAGATCATCGTTAATCTCCTCTTGCGCATGTATATCTGTCTTTAATACTGCCACGTTCCATTTCTCAAGTTTTGTTATTGTTCCCAAGTAGTAGTCGTCATCCGGGTTGTCGGGTGGTGGTTGGTCGACAGGCGCACGAGAGAGACAGTCGGCGTCTGAGTGTTTCTTGCCGGACTTGTAAGTGACAGTAATGTCATATTTTTGAAGTCTCAGGCTTCATCGTGCGAGGCGAACCGAAGGGTCCATCAAGGTGGCTGGCCAACACAAGGCGTGGGGGTCGCTCACAACTTTGAAGGGCCTGCCGTAGAGGTAGGGGCGAAATTTCGACGTAGCCCTGATGATGGCGAGGTACTCCTTTTCTGTTGTGGAATAATTGGCTTCTGCATTGGATAACGATCGGCTGGCGTAACTAATAACCCTTTCAAGTCCGTGAGCCCTCTCCACAAGAACGGTGCCAAGACCTACGCTGCTTGCGTCAGTGTATATTTCTGTGTTGGCGAATTCGTCGAAATGGGCAAGTAACGAATGCGTCTGTAGGCGATGTTTAAGCTCCTGGAAAGCGTGTTCCTGCGGCGTTTCCCACTTGAACTCCACGTGCTACCAGTGCGGCGAGGCCGGACACACATACCGCCGTTGCCAGTACCTACAGATGGGACAACATGGCTTCGCCGTCGATGCACCGTGTCCGCAGCCAGAAGAACGCCCGCGTGACATCGCCGACTACCTGACAATAACTCAATGGACATCACGAAGTCCTTCCCGTTCGCCGTCACCCAGCCGCAGCATGTCACCGCACCCCCGGCAGTACTCTGGCCCAACGCGGGGCCGGTCTTCTAGCCCGTATCTGGGAAGGGCAACAACCGATGGAGGTGCGGCTGCTGTGTGACAAACTACCGAAGATCCTCCGATGACGACGACGCCGCGACGGAGCTTTCCGAACACAACGCCAACCAGGAAAAGACCTGACGGCGAAACCTCACTTACCGAAGGTGACCTGACGACGCAACACGGAAGCAGCGGCACAAGTTGATGCAGCCGTGACCCGACGCCACGCCCTAACTGTAATGCGAGACGGCGAACTAGCGACCTGGACGTTCTTATCGACGGCCACAGTGTGACCGCTCTCGTCGATAGTGGAGCCGACTACTCCATCATCATTGGGTCGTTCGCCGCGAAGTTAAAGAAAGTTAGGACAGCTTGGGAAGGCCCTGAAATCCGCACAGCCAGAGGTCATCTCGTAACGCCTGCAGGAATCTGCACAGAGAGAGTCACCATTAACAGCCGTATTTATCCCACAGACTTCGCAGTCCTAGAACGTTGCTCGAGAGATGTCATCCTTGGCATGGACTTTTATGCCTCTATGGTAATGTCATCAACCTAAGAACAAAGTCGATAACGTTATCGACAGAAGAAGCACTACCGCCGCACACGCCGTCAGGAAACCATGCCTTGAATGTGCTGGAAGAACAAGTCACCATTCCGTCTCGCTCAAGCGTCATTAGTTCAGTCGGCGCTAATAAATTACCTGACTTGGAATGCGTCGTTGAAGGCAGTCAGCATCTTTTGGTCACCCGAAATATTTGCGTCGCAAGAGGAACTGCAGAGCTGCGGGGAGGCAACGCAACGGTTAGGCTCACAAATTTCAGCAATGAGTAAAAACATGTGAACAAAAGAACAACGGTCGCATACATCGAAGAAATGGTCGAAGCCACCAGTGCTTTCGCCCTCACCGATTCTGCGGAACCTGCTCAGAGGAACCAAGCCCTTCCGATAGCTTTCGATGTCAATCCCAGACTTCCGAACCGTAAGCGAGAACAGCTCAAGGCCCTGCTCCTGCAATACGAAGATTGCTTTTCGTCGTCATCAAAAATTCGGCAGTACCCAGCGCCTCCACCAGATCTCACGGGGTCGTGACGTGGCCGAAGACAGGAGACTTTGTGTTGGAATTTAACAGTTTATTTGGGCGAACCTGTGCCCGGTAAACGAAAAGTCCGATTACAGTAGCAATCTTGGACTGATAGCGGCGAACGGAGCGTCGGCCGTCGATCTACTACTGACAAGCGGCGAAGTGCGTGGGCATTTATACTCTTTCCATCGAATGTTCTAGCGTTATCGCTGGCGATGGCGTAGGTTCCAGAATAATCTGTACAGTTCGCAGAGTGGGCGTGATCTTATCGAAATGATCTACTAAAGTCCGGAAGCTTCTCGAAAACTGCACGCGCGTTTTGCGCTGAGAATGGCGTAGTGTTTTGTGGTGATAACAAAGCTTGAGAAAGGGAACGTGGCAATACGCATACTATAGCTGTAGATGGGCTCAAAACAAAGCTCCGTTTTTTACGGGCCCTTGCAACGTCTATCCCGATATGGTGTTATTAACCACTAGTCCTTCAATTTCTTGGCTTTTATTAGCTTCACCGGTTGTAATTCTTTATATTTCATCTCATTCAATAAGCAAGCTTATTTCAGGCTCAGCGTCCGCCATGGGGATAGTAAGCTTGTCCGCTAATGCCATCTTCAGTGCACGTTGGTTCTTTATAAACGAACAGACACTATACGTTATTGCGACTTCTTGACGAATAACCGGTATAGCGATAGCTTCTATTATCTGTTCTTTTTCGCCAAATTGACTTCTCACGTGAGTTTCTACTATTTTACTTCGCCTTGATTTGGAGGGTACTTTAGACAAAAATGTATTGATTGCCAGCTTCATTTCGACGATTACATTTAGCTGCAAACGTGCAGCGAGTTCTTCCTTTATAAATGTGCGCTGGTTGCCGCTGTCTAACATTCCTGTTATGTGGCAAGCTTCATATTCTTCTCCCGCCCAACAACGGAAGGTTTGTAGGAACACTCCTTCAAGTTGGCAGCTTGTTACGACTGTTGCATTTTCCCCCTTACCTGACTGCGTTTCGTTGACGAATGTTGGTATAGTGCTCAATTTCTTATCACTTCTTTCCTTTGCGTTGGGTTACACATACTTGTTGTGTGCCTTTTTTGCAAGACTTCCATTCTATGCGTATTCTACAATCTCTGGCTAGGTGTCCTGGTATAGTGCATTTATAGCACCTCATACTTTTGCTTTGTCAATATTTTTTCTGTTCAAGCGTTAGAGAACCGCCGCATACTTCTGTTTCAAGTCTGTTGGATTTGGAGAAGAAGCACTCACCATATTCTGCTTTTGCGTATGCGCGGTATGCAGCACAGATGCCGAATGAACATGCTTGCTGTTGTAAGTGCGTTCAGACGAGCCCTGTGTCCCGGATTGCTCTCGGCTTTCGATTTTGATGCGGGTAAACTGTATCAATCCCTCGAGCTCTTGACACGATGACGCTGCTCCTTCATATGTACCAACCGATGTTCAAAACATGACCTCAATTACACGGCGCTGGCATTGAGAAGAAATGACGATCTCTTGTGGCAGTGCTTTTAGGAGTATATCATAGAGCATTGCAGAAAAGCTCTTTGTCGGCACCCCGAAGGCGTCGAGACCACGCATGTTCATCTGAACTTGATCGTATAGCTTGCGCAGCTGTTTTACATCAGATGCCAGTCCCACGCATCGAATTTCTCTCAAGGCTCGTAGATGATGTTGCTCTATTTGCCGTTTGTCTCCATATCTGTCTTTGAGTAGCTGCACAGCATTTCCATAGCATGCGTTTGTAGTCGCAAACCCAGCGATTGCTGCAGCAGCTACCCCTCTCAAGTGGTTCCGAAGGTAATGAAACTTGTCTGACGCACTTAGTACAAAATTTGAATGGACGGTACCAAAAAACTGCTCCCATAAAGAGGTCCACTCACGTATGCTTCCGTTAAACGGATTGAGCTCAAGTGGGGGCAGGGAAGGACCGACGGTCACGTTGCCGACGTTCGCAGGAGCATGAACGGTACTTGCGGAATTACCAGCGTCGACGGTTCTTTACAAGTTGTTGATGTCCTCGATTCGGCACTGAAGGCGTGCAAGTATCGCGACCACTTGATCCTCGCAGTCTGCTGCTGCAGCGTATTCATACGCGAGCTCCTCCGTTGGGATGTACTCGTCCATTTCTTCGGATATCTTTTTAGGTTCTCATTGTTGGGTATAAGCCACTCCTTCAATGAGTGTCGCTCTATCGGCGCTGTCGCTTCCCAAAATAGCGGTCGCCTTGTTTATTATCTTGGTATTCTGAGCGCGTGCCGATTTTCTCTTTTCTTTCAAACGGTCAATTGCTGCAGTGTACTCACAGGAAGCCTTGGGCTTGCGTCCACTCATTGACGTTGCTGGGTGCGGCCACCGACGAGGCTTACAAAGTACCGACGATTATTTTTCAAGGAAATCATTCTAGTCTATGCTTCCGTCCGTGTCGCCGATTAGCCGCAGATCCCGGGTCTTCGGCACTATATATTGTGGCTCCTGTAGCACATGGCAATAAAAAAAAATACAGAGCGTACTGGACAGAACTACGCTGTAATGGCGACAATGAATCCGAAAAAAAGAACACGTGCGTAGTGGGTCAGCCCTTTGCTTCCTCTTCTTTTCTAGGTCCCAACAAAGGGTACAGCAAAGCGTACAGAAAGCTGGGCTGAACTGATGAAAAGCGAAGCAAACGTTACGAGCGTGTGTACATATGTTTTGCAGTAAGTAGACCGTTGGAACTCCTTATGGAAGCACTTCCATCTTATTATCTTTCTGGAAGGTGTGCATACTTTAGCCACTATGGGTCCGTAAGGCGTCACGCTCACCTATTGGCCTACACACTTTATTCATGCCATGGCTGATGATGAGGATGGTGGAGCTGGTGATTGCGTGAGAAGATGACTTGTTTTGAACACCTTTGAAACGAGTAAGAAGCCTTTCGTCAACCACTTGTTGCGCAATTCTCATTACGCCTGGTGCGACGTCTTGCCCGCCGCGGTGGTGGGGCACTCGGCAGCTGACCCAAAGGTCGCGGGTTCCATGACGACCGCGGCGGTTGCATTTCGGTGAAATGGTAGGGACCCGTTTACTCTGCGATGTCAGTGCACGCTGAAAGATCACAGCATATCCACAGAGTGCATGATGATCAGTGGGCGAAGTGCCCCGCCGCGGTGGTCTAGTGGCTAAGGTACTCGGCTGCTGACCCGCAGGTCGCGGGCTCGATTCCCGGCTGCGGCGGCTGCATTTCCGATGGAGGCGGAAATGTTGTAGGCCCGTGTGCTCAGATTTGGGCGCACGTTAAAGAACCCCAGGTAGTCGAAATTTCCGGAGCCCTCCACTACGGCGTCTCTCATAATCATATGGTGGTTTTGGGACGTTAAACCCCAAAAATCAATCAATCAATCAATCAATCAGTGGGCGAAGCGTCCGTCAGCCTGTCGGTGCTTCTGTCCGTCCATTTACGCGTCCTTACGTCTGTACGTCTGTTACTGCGCTCGTCTGTGCGTCCGTCTTTCCAAGCGTCCATCCGTCCGTCCATGCATCTGTCTGTCCATCCCTCCGTCCATCTAGTGAACACTCCAAGTAACGCCATCTCACATCTTTTCATCATATATTCAGCATATAGAAGTACCACCATCCCCAGGACACAACAAGGACTAAACGAGAGGAAGCACTCGCGCACTTTTTTACAGCCTGCACTTCGTTTCTACTTCTCACCTTTCGCCGCCTCTAGTTTATGGCTATATACTGGCTTACTATATTCATTGCATTGACGGCCAACCTTCGCAAAACCTTGCTAAAACCAAGGAGGTTAAGTCCGGCTAGTTTAACGTGGCAATTCTTTCTGGTCAGATAGTGCTCAGAGTGCGTCCTTCTGATAAGCTCGTTAAGAATTAACGAAATCGGCCGTCAAGTCACTCTGCTGTTTTTCTGATAGTAGTTTTTTTAAAGAAGCATCAAATACAAGGGAAATTTTATTGGATATTAAGTCAGCAATACTCGTCTGTGTAAGTTATTTCATCAGGAACAACTATCTTTTTGTTTATGAATAATGTGCGCGGGTTTCCTTTTCAATTGAAAAGGGTGCGCGCGTGCTTCTCCTCTAGTGCAGCCGTGAAGGTGGCTACCTACTACGACGGCGACTACATGCATCAAGGTCGCACGAGCCATGGCATAGGGAGCTTCACACCAAAAACTTCAGGTCGTTGATTTATTCCGGAGCTCTCCCAAACGGCTTCCGCGAAAGTGTCGTGGTTGTGGGACGTAAAACGCCAACTGTAATAATAATAATAATAATAATAATAATAATAATAATAATAATAATAATAATAATAATAATAATAATAATAATAATAATTCATATTATTATTATTATTATTATTATTATTATTATTATTATTATTATTATTATTATTATTATTATTATTATTATTATTATTATTATTATTGCTGTTGTCCTTGCTGCTGCTGTGGTTGTTGTTGTTGTATTTACTTTATTAGTTTTTTGATAAAATAATTTTATGTTTAGCGCTTACCCTCTGCACTGTTTTCTTCTAGTCTCCTCCTCTCAGTGTTGCCTTATTTTCCGCTGTCGAGGTAAACAAACTGTCGTCTACGGTGTATATATGTATATAGTATGTTTTAAAGTTTTCTCTTTTTTTCTTAAATTTTCGTATTTTTATCTTGTAATATATTTCATATTTTGCCGAATATAAATAAATAACAAACAAGTCACCTAGCAGAAAGTTGTATTGATGTCACAAGTAATAATTATTGTGTGTGAAAATCCTTGCGGAATATTTATCTTGTGAAATATTTCATATTTTGCCGAATATAAATAAATAACAAACAAGTCACCTAACAGAAAGTTGTATTTATGTGACAACTAATAATTATTGTGTGTGAAAATCCTTGCGGAATATGTATGTGTGTTAGGTACAAGGCAATACATACTATAAGATATTTCAATTATTTTGTTATTGGCGAGAGAGAATTAGATAAGGAGTGCACTATTGTTCATCAAATGCTGAAAATGGGCCCCATAGACAGGGACGCATGGAAGCTTATATTTTCTAGGAAATTTACTGAACATTGGCACTTTCAAAACATTTTTAGAATGTTTTCACCACGGTTCTTTGCTGTCTTGTACATCTACTGCACAACTTGACCAACATTTTTATTGTGTTGCTTCCTGTCCCCACGTATCAAACGCATTCTTATCAGCATCCAGCTTCCGCCATAACACGAATGCGAGCTGGGGTTTAAAATCACGTGCGCACAACCTCGGAACTAGTACAAGGTGCATCACAATGACAGCAACATATCCTGAGTCATTGTTTTTGTCCTTGGCCTAAATAACGATGCTGAATTGTGGGTTCGTGCGTAGGCCCAATATGGGCGTGACCACCATACGCGTACACTGTTGGCCCTTCTCATGCTTTGTCGCAGGGCATGCACATGGCGCTCCGCGAATGCCTGCTGACGCATCTGTTGGGCCGAGATCCCGAGGCTAGCCTGCGCGTCTCACCGGCCGCCATTGAAGAACTCTGCGCATGGACCAACGTCACTGCCGCAGACAGCATACACACGGACCTGGATGCAGACAAGGTGGGACTCTTTTGTGTGCGTGAGCACTATGCTTCTAGGAACGCTTTCACACTCACCGCAATTATGTCGTGTTTGCGATAGTGAAGAGCAGTCGTGCTCTTCAGCATTGTGATTATGCACGTTCTTCGCTCTCTTCTTCACGGACTACAAACCACAAGCTTCATCACTTATGCGAGACAGCCATGTTTGGCCTGGTGCCACAAGTTAGATAGAGTGCGAGACCACAACAGCGTCCGGCTTTCCCTCAGCGCTCGAAATCAGCACGTTCCCAAAGCCGCTGTGCTGGCCGCGTGAAAAGGGTGGTTCCGCAGCCATGTCAGCTTTTTTTAAGCGGCAGTTCAATTCAAATGTTGTAGTCTACAGCCGTGATTACTGGTGTCCAACCGCTTTCACGCGCTGTTTTCGAAATGAATGCATATAAAACCATTGGGGCAGCCGCACGCGTTGTTACAGCTCTGGCTGAAGACTGCGCTAGAATTATGCGCTGCGGCGTTTAGTGTGACCTGAGTACTTCAATACATTTACGGGTCGTGAAGCTTCGGCATAAGTTTGATATAAGGAGGCCCGTGTGCTCACATCTGGGTGCTCGTTTAAGAACCCCAGGTGGCTGAAATTTTCGCAGTCCTCCATTACGGCGTATCTCACAATCATATCGTGGTTTTGAGGCGTTAAACCCGAAAAATCAGTCAATCAAGCTTGATATAGTGACCGTAGCAACCGCTAGGGGCACCCTTGCTCACGGCGGGACATCAGAGTGGCCACGTCACTGCAATATCCTTTTTCTTAGTCCGAACAACACCCGAAGTGGAGGTCACTGAAATCAAAGCTGGTGGCTCTTGGACTCCGAAATTGTCCGCCACATGCCGGTAGGTTATCTCAGAGGCCTGCATTTGCGCCTCTCTATGGGGCCAACCTTTGAATGTTTGTGGCACCAGATGTCACTTGGTGCGGGCGTGTCGTCGTCTTTTAGTCACAAAAAATCATGTCAGGTGCCTCCTCGAGGTCGGCGTGCGTGCGCACACTACCTCTTTGGAAAAGGCCCATTTTACGGCACGCGCTGGAACTGTGATACGTTAATGATGATAATATATGGTGTTTTTTGGCGCAAGGGCCATTTGTTGGCCAAAGAGCGCAAGTTCATCTTACTAAATATATAGACAATGATTGTGATAAGCGGCTGTATAAGGGCCGTAAAATTCCTCGCGATAAGGCGGGTAAGAACATACAAGTAATAAAATGATGACCATGCCATGAAAGATGTGTGTGGTGTGAATAGATGACAAAAGTTGGTGATAATAAAGACGATGGTGGATATGTATGGCATTAGCACAAGTGCCTCACTCGTTCATACCCTTGCGTCCAAGGGCCGTGAGGCAAACTGTGATACGTTATTAAATGAAGTCATGAAGGTTGAATATGTTTTCACAGGAATGTTATCTTCAAGGAAATTCGGGAAAGCTCTAATAGGGAGTAATGTAGCGTCGAATGAGACCTTGATGCTAGAAAATTGACGGCATTCTGATTCCACTGAAAGATAGGCTGTCCCTGAAAACCATGCTTACTTTTCCTCTTGAAGCATCTAGTGAGCATTTGTGTACAGTTCCAGAGTTCTTCAACGACTCTGGTTGTACTTAACGCGTCGGGGAAGTGCAATGGTTGCAATTGTTGACAGCTCATATGCAGCCTTCCAGGTGATATATTGTCACGTGCGTCCTACGAGCAAGACGAAGGTGAAAGTGCATACGCGCATCTTCACGCTTTTATGCAGAAAGCAACAACGAGAAAGACGAGGAACTCTCTGGCACGCGAAAAATGAAAAGACTGATCCGCTGCTGCTTTCTCACGTCTTCAAATACGACCTCTGTCTTCACGTCGCGACACTGGTTGAGGTGCTGGCTCGTGCAACCTGATGCAGGAAAGCGTTGTTCGGGACAGTACACCAAATACGCAGCCTCCACATCTTGTTACAACTCCAGTAAACCGATTCAGCTGGCGCCTACTTAGCCTCAATACGGTACTCTTGACTGCGTCACCTCTTACCAACATGGTGGCCCGTACAACGTTTGCGAATCTTCCTCCTGCCCATACGACTCTTCCTTTCCGGGTAACTTTTGAGCCTCCTCGTATTCCGAAAGTATTCCGTGGAGAAGCGTATGAGGATGTCGAGGACTGGCTCGACCAGTTCGAGCGGACCGCTGTGTTGAATCGCTGGAGCACGCAAGGGAATCTTGGCTGTGCCTACTTCGCGATGAAAAATAGCGCTCGGACATGGTGCGAGAACAGGAAGCCTACTTTCCAAACCAGGTACAATTTCCACCAAAAGCTTCTCGAGACGTTCCTGAGCGCAGACCGACGGGATCTCGCACATCAGATAAAATTGAAGCCCGCGTGCAAAAGTCGAACAAAAGCGTCGCCATGTTCGCTGAGCATATGGCCCGACTATTTTGCCGCACGGACCCTGAAATTCCTGAGGCAAGAAAAGTTTGTCACCTGGTGCGAGGAGTTAAGGAACCAGTTTTCTCCGGCCTTGTACAAAATCTACCAAGAACAGTGCATGAATTCGTCAAAGAAGCGACTGTCATCCAGCGGGCGCTCTGGCAATGGTGCCGCCATTCTGACTGCCTGCCCGACTAAAGGCTTGTAGGTGCCGCCACTCAAAACGCTGCCGTTTCCGAAATCTCTATGCGGCAAATGATTAGACAAATCTTGCAGCAAGAATACGGGCCCTCGGCCTTCCCTTTAACGAGCCTCCAGTCGCGTCTGTTGTGGAAATCGTGTGCCACGAACTGCGGCAAACCTTTCCATCACCGGCGCCACCACCTGAACTACGTCCGTTGACCTGTGCTGATACCGTTCGCTGTCATCTTCCTCCCTCATTATTATTATTTGATTTGCATACACAGATACACAAGAACACAGAGTAAAGAGGGAGAGAGCAAGCTGGCAACTGCCACCTGGAGGGGCACAACGCCTGCTCACTCTTTCGGGAGAAGGGAAGAAACAGAAGAAACAAATAATAGAGGGGAGAAAGAGGAAAGAAGTTGAGGAAGGAAAAAAATAATAAAGAAGCACCCTTTCAGCCATGGCCCATTACCTTGTCTTGGTGGCAGCGCGAACCTGTGCGGCGACCACGAGTACACTGTACCGGCTTGTGGCGCACTGCCGACCATCGACCCCTTTGTTTCCACTGCGGCGAAACAGGCCACATCTCGTGCTACTGCCGCCATCGAGAAGCCCAGTTTGGAAATTTTTCTCATCCCACCTCTTTTTATTTTGAGAACCCTCATGATCATGTTGCTGATCACATGCCAACCAACCGAGCTTCTTCACCACGTCGTCACTGGCGGTCTCCCTCACCTACACGAAGTCACACTTACTCGAATCGCCAAAGTTACGCTGACACAGTCAGAAACCGCTCCCGAGCCCGTGCCAGGGAAACTAAATGCCACGACCTCCGGGGGCAAGGTTGCCAATCGCTGAGACGCCAAAAATACTCCCTTGCCTCCACAGAAAGATGACATGATGACGGTGAAGGCGAATACGACGACAACCACGAGTACTAATGCCGACGGATTCATACGTGCCGACCTTAGCGTATTTATAGAGGGACACTATGTAGCAGCTTTGGTTGACACTGGCGCTGACTTCTCTATTATGCGACAAGAGTTCGCCGACTGCCTTAAGAAGGTCAAGGCGCCGTGTAGTGGGCCAAGCAAGCATAAGGAGTGCTGGTTGACAGCTAATGGCGCCAACCGGTAAATGCACCACTCGGCTTGGGATCGGCGATTCGAGCTTTATTGCCACATTTGTGATTTTATTGGACTGTTATAAAGATCTAATTTTGAGTATAAATTTTCTGCGAGAGTACGGTGCTGTTATCAACAATCCAGAACGTACCGCCACTTTTTCCGCCCATTCTTACGTCGACGCTGGCACTGAAGAACAACTGCAGCATTTACGTGTAGCCGATGATGTGATGCTCCCGCCGAGATCTTGCTGCCTTGTGCCGGTGTTATATAAACGAACGAGCAGTAACGAGGTTATAGCTGAGCGAATAGTCACGCTATTGCTTACGCAAGGTGTTTCCATAACGAAAGGCCTTTTGGCACTATCTTTTGGGCGGGCAGAAGTGCTCTTCACCAACTTCTGCAACGAGCGCCGTCACATCCAGAAGGGCACCGCAATTTCCCACTACGACGATGTGGACCAAGCCAGGGATTCCTTCGCTTTGCAACCGGACGAGGCAACCATCCCCGCCTCGACACCTTTGTCTGTCGACATTTGCTCTACCCTGTCACCCTCGGGTAAACAGCACCTAGTATAGCAGTTACACCAGTTCCAAAATTGTTTTTTGTGCACGTCGAAAGTCAAGCAAACACCACTTACGCGGAACCGAATCATTGTTGAAGAAAATGCGATACTGATCATGAAAATTCCATACCATGCATGTGGCTCCGAAACAGCACGAGGAGATTCAAAAGCAAGTTACGCAGCTGCTCTAAGATGACGTAGTACAGCCTTGAAAAAGTTTCTGAGCATCCCCCGTGGTATTGGTTAAAAAGAAAGACGGCACCTTGCGCTTTTGTACAGATAACCGAGGGTTAAACCTAGTCACAAAAAAGACGTGTACGCACTGCCAAGCATAGATGACTCTCTTGATCGGCTGCGGCATGCACGCTATTTATCATCAATGGAACTGCGAAGTGGCTATTGGCTAATAGAGGTCGACGAGAGAGACCATGAGAAAACTGCCTTCATGGTGCCCGACGGTCTTTATGAATTTAAAGTACTTTCATTCGGGTTTTGCTCAGCGCCAGCGACATTTCAACGTTTAATGTATACTATGCTATCAGGACTGGATTGACAGTCATGCTTGGTCTATTTAGACGACGTTATTGTCATGTCATCTACATTCGAGGAACAGCTAAGTCACTTATTCGCAGTTCTACAAACCATATGTTCGGCTGGTCTGATTTTAAAACTATGGAAGTGCCATTTTGATTTCAGTAAACTTTGCTTCTTAGGCCACGTGGTCAGCCACGAAGGTGTTTGACCTGATCAAGACAAAATCGATGCTGTTGCAAAGTTTTCTGCACCGCATGACAGAAGAGCAGTGAGGTGCTTCTTAGTCCTGTGCACCTATTAACGACGACTTATCGCCAACATTTCGTCTATTGCGGCGCCTTCGACACGGCTCAGACGAGAGAATGTCCCCTTCCTTTGTAGCGAAAAGAAACAAACTGCATTCAGCGAATTATGCCAACGCCTCCAAACACCTGCGGTTGTTGCGCACTTTTACCGTTAAGCGCCAACAGCACTCCAGACCGACGCCAGGAATGTAGGCCTGGGCGCCGTACTGATACAATGGCAAGAAACTTTGAAAAAGTGATTGCCTATGCCATTAGAGCTCTCCCTGGCCCGGAGGAGAACTACTCGACTACCGAGAAAGAATGCCTCGCCATGGTCTGGGCGGTTCTCAAATTTCGACCGTATCTGTACGGCCGCTCATTCGAGGTCGTCAGCGATCACGACTTGCTTTGCTGGCTCACTAACTTGGAAGACCCATCCGGCCGTTTGGCACGCTGTAGTCTTCGGCTTCAAAAGTTTGATATGACCGTAATTTATAAAACAGGAAAGAAGCATACTGACTCAGATGCGGTCACCCGTCAAACCTGCCGTTAATATTGACGACTCTATGGACGCCGCATTCCTGAGAGTCATCAACGTGGTCATTATTTCACAAGAGCAGCCTAGGGACCCCGACCTGCTTAAGCTTATCAACTTCTTAGAAGGACGATGTGAAGACGTGCCGCAAATTTTCGCAAGAGGACCACCGTCTTTTTGTTTAAAAAACGACGTCCTGTACAAGAAAAACTTTTCTTCCACCAGCAGCCCATACTTGCTCGTCATCCCTGCATCACTGCGAAAAGGAATTCTGTAAGCCTGCCATGACGAAGTCAGTTCCGGTCATCTCGGCTACACTCTAACATTGTTCCGACAGCAAAGCAGTTACTATACTGGCCGAATTTACCTGCTCCTGTAAAACATCATGTCCAAACCTCTGCCGACTGCCAAACACGCAAAGCACCCCCCGGCAAGCCGGCAGGCTTATTACATTCCGTCAAAGTACTAGCAAAGCCATTCGCCCGAATCGGAATAAATTTCTTGGCTCTGTTCGCAACTTCTGCCACAGGGAACAGATGGATCATTGTCGCCACCGATTACTTGTCTCGCTACGCAGAGACTAAAGTCACGCTGAGGGCCACCGCAGCAGAAACGGCTCATTTCTTCATGGGAAACGTCGTCCTTCGGCACAGTGCTCCAGCAGTTCTCATCACGGATACAGGAACTGCGTTCATGGCAGAACATTTGGAGCCGGTTCTCAGGCTTAGCGGTACAGCTCACTGAAGAACAATGGCGTACCATTCCCAAACGAACAGACTAACGAAGCGCCTTAATAAGACCCTCGCAGACTTGCTCTGCATGCATTTCGATACAGAACACATGAACTGAAATGAAATTTTGCCTTATGTGATCTTCGCCTATAATACCGCCAGGCAGGAAACTACCCGAATGATGCCATTTAGTTTAATACACGGGCGCGAAGTCACTACAACGTTGAACGCTATGCTGCCGCACGCTATGCTGCCGCAAGCAACAACGAGAAAGATGAGAAACTCTCTTGCGCACGGTAAATAAAAAGACCATCCCGCTGCTTCTTTCTCAGCTTCTTCAAATACGACGTTTGTCTTCATGTCGCGACAATATACATTCGGTGTTTGTGTATACGAAGATATATTAAAATTTCCTCGCACCTAATGAACGAACGGCCAGTGTGAATGATTCAGAGTTTTTAAATAAATAAGTGATGAATATAAAACAATACTTCATAGAACATATGCCTCGTTTTCTTGTTTTGTTTTGCGTTAATATCATTTAGGTTCCATAGCGCGCTCAATGTTCTGTTGGCCATGCAGTGTACTTTCTCGGTCCGTCACTCTACTGTGTAGCTTATGGCGCATTTGGTTAGCCGCTCTGGTCTTCTGGCTCAGAGTTACAAGATGCAGAAGCAGCTCGAAATCAGAGAGCGAGAGGCAGCGCATGGACTGAATACATCGGCAATCTCAGAGCGTTCAGAGCAGCTAAAGTCTCTGAAAAAAAATGGGGCCCGTATCAGCATGTTAATCTGCAAATGTCTTCGAAAGTCTTGCGTTTATAAAGATTCAACAAAACGTTTATTTGTTGTTCTGTGCAAAAAAATCGGTGAATGGTATTCTGGAGGCGCTGCGTTCGAGTGCCTCGAGCGTGCAGTGGAGGCGAGCCAGCGCACCAAGTCACGTCGCACGTGAGACATGGGCGCTATTTGGCAGCTATCTGGAAAAACGAAACGCGCGGCCCTGAGACTGGCGTGCGCGCCCGTCTAAGAGGTGTTAAGGGGGAGAACGTAAGGCGACGAGTAGGTGCCACCACCGTGTCGTCTTAGCAAAGCGTTGGAAACACTTCCCTTTTTGGGCAGGCTATGCATGGTCAGCGCCGCGTCATAAACGCTGCAGTACTTAGAATAACTTTTGTAGGCCTTTTCTAGTAAAAGACGCAGATACAGAATATATACGTCTTGTTAGGTGCCTCAGATATGTGCGATAATTGTTTTTAATTGACAAACGCACAGGTATGAACGCTGAAGCTTAAGCAACATTGGTTGGCGCTGCGGATGGGGTTGACCATTTGGTTATCCGCTGGAGCCGTTTGAAGTGCCCGGTACGTCAAGGGTAGACAGACAGACAACTGGACAGACAGACCAAAATTTTTCTGTTTAAGGTCCCCAAGAAATACTATCGCCTTTAAAAACCAAAGTAGTGCCAGCCTCACCCCTTCGCCACTGCCTCCTCTTCAAGCAACCACAGCCACACCTCTAGAATGTCCATCAAGAAACTGCGAACGCTGCGAATGCGAAAGCACGCGGGCGCACTGGATGTGCCGGGCGCTTGGGCAGCTCGGACACTGCTAAGCCGTGTGTTCATCGAGCGGCCGTGCCTCGGTTATGCTGAAAGGGTACACCCATGGCGTCTGCTCGTTGAGCGCGCACTAGCGAAAGTGAAAAGCAAAATGGCCATTTGTGATACCTTCCCAAAAGCTATGCAAGCGGGGGGAGAGAAGCCTGCATATTGACACGAATGGCGCTATTTTAGTTTATTCAGGAATTTTAAGAGTAGCGCGCTTGTAGCGCCACCATGCAGCCAGCGTAGGAAGCTGCCGGGTAAAGAGTGCTGCGCCTGCGCCGTGTCAACCAATGGTGACGATCTATTCTATTTGTGGGGTTTAACGTCCCAAAACCACCATTTGATTATGAGAGACGCCGTAGTGGAGGGCTCCGGAAATTTTGACCACCTGGGGTTCTTTAACGTGCACCCAAATCTGAGTACACGGGCCTACAACATTTCCGCCTCCATCGGAAATGCAGCCGCCGCAGCCGGGAATCGAACCCGCGACCTGCGGGTCAGCAGCCGAGTACCTTAGCCACTAGACTACCGCGGCGGGGCCAATGGTGACGATCAGTTCAGTGAATATCTCTGTCATGTTTGACCTTTCCCTTATTCTTCCTTTCGTTCTCTCTGACATGTCTGGATGTAGCAAAAGCCTTCTGAGCTCAGCACATAAATTTGGGGATCGTACTCGTCCGAGTGCTATCTTCAAGGCAAATCACGGGACTGTCTTCAGGCTGCTGTAACGACAACATTGACGTTTCCACGGCCTCGCCAGGCGCCTTGTTAATCGACATGGTTAATTCATGGCTTATAAGTTGTGAATTATTCCAATACACGCTCGAAAACGCCACTAACAACGCACGTGCTTGAACTACTACGCACCCGGCAATGCCCTTTTCTTAAATGCACGCTTGCGCTTCTCACCTGGTTCATCTACCGGCAGCCACGTAACTGGCCGGCTTGTGTCACGTGATTCATCCTCCCGGTCAGATCGTGCCTTGCTCTCACTTCGAAGTCAGAGCAGTTGGGAGTGCTCTGAGTCAGAGGCTTGATTATTCTGTGGCCTTTAGCGTCCCAAAACCACGATATGATTATTTGAGATGCTGCAGTCGAGGGATCCGAAAATTTCGACTACCTGGGGTTGTTTAACGTGCACCCAAATCTGAGAACACGGACCTACATTTCCGCCTCCATCTGAAACGCTGCCACCGCAGCCGGTATTCGATCCCGCAACCTGCGGGTCATCAGCCGAGTACTTTAGCCACTAGACCACCGCGGCAGGGCTGTTTGCAACACTTACTCTGGTGCGAACTAGCCGGCTCATACAACACAAAATCTCGACTTATCGGTTCACCAGTAATGAACGAATAAACTCCGGTCTTGTTCAGAGCTTAGTGAGCCATAATTCATTTCTCATAACACGTGAACTCTGACAACTGCCAGCGCATGCAACGCCAGTTTACTTACGCTGTACAGTGCACCATCCATGCCTGTCGGTTGCCTGTTTCGAGCATTCGAATGCGAGTTGCTGGAATTTCACTGCTGCCATAAACTCCTTCACGTTCATTTACTTTTGTGGTATGGAATCAAAACGCGACACAAACTAACAGCCTTCCATAGGGGTGCAATCACAAACGCGAGACGTTTCGCACGCGGATTGAGATACTGGGCGAGCGCGACGTTACCGGCACCTGAAGGGAAAGAAACGGATACCCACGAATATTTCAACAAGGCGAGAAACGAGCACTGTTGTTTAAGGCAGAACTTTACAAGCCTACATGTATTGTCACTAAAGATCTCTTTTCTCGCATTTTTAGACCTCTATTCACAAACGCTCCTTCGCTCAAAGGCTCCCCTCGACTTGACGAAGTCAAGGAGGAGCGTGCTCTCCACTCAAGGAGCCGCTGCATTTCATGAACGCTCCTCCGCACTTCCTTTGCCAAGGGAGGCCTCGGGAATGCTCCCTCCACTTGAGTGAACTGCATGGGCTGAGAAAAGCGCCTGATAACGAGAGTATTCGCTATTGTGGTTAAGAAATGCCTATCTTTGTATAATAAATGAACGCTTTTCTTACTCATTTTTTATAAATTAACATTACAGCAAAATACATGCCTTTAGAGTGGTAGCATTGTTTCCCTAAGCCTTGAGCTGATAGAGATAGCGAAACTCCCGCTTCAAGTCTGCCAACAGTTGCGCCCAGGCAGCAGCTGATGGCGTCTCGTCTGCTGCTGAACGTTTCTACGTGCTTAGTTTATTTCGTATCGTGTGCGTCTATTATATGCAGCTTATATTTACGGTAGTGTCTGAGTGGGTGTTTAAGACTCTGCTTTTGCAGGGGTGACTAACGAACTACCTGAGTGATGGCAGGAAGCAGAACATATGGTTTGTTGCTTTGTTTACTTTCGCTTTGCTGAGAGCCTTCTGCTCACTAGTGTAGCCACCGAACGTGTAAAGCGGTGGAGTCAGTAATTTCTACTCTATATCACATTATATTGTTGTGCTTTTAGAATTACCTCCGAGAAAGATTACTTGCACGTGTATTAATTTTCGCTGCGGCAATGCGTGAATAGTTACTGATTTAAGGGGACTGTGCTATGTTCATTTTTCTCATTTACTGCGACTTTCAACGTGGCGCTTTCATAGTTGTTCCTCTGCATGTAATAGAAATTTGGGAAGACAATGCTCGCAACTTATATTCAAGGTTACACCAGAGTGGCGTTCATTTGATTGATATGTGGGATTTAACGTCTCATAACCACCATTTGATTATGAGAGACGCAGGGTAGCGTTAAAAAGTAGGCATGGTACACTCGTGGCTGAGCGTTTGAATTAGACTGCTATGCAAATTAAGAAAAGCGATCGTGTGCCTTTCTTCAACTAATGGCGAAAACATCATTTCAAATTTGATTGATTTGTGGGGTTTAACGTCCCAAAACCACCATTTGATTATGAGAGACGCTGTAGTGGAGGGCTCCGGAAATTTTGACCACCTGGGGTTCTTTAACGTGCACCCAAATCTGAGTACACGGGACTACAACATTTCCGCCTCCATCGGAAATGCAGCCGCCGAGCCGGGAATTGAACCCGCGACCTGCGGGTCAGCAGCCGAGTACCTTAGCCACTAGACCACCGCGGCGGGGCCATCATTTCAAAGTTGTTGTTTTCTTCAATTAGCAGCATATATAGTCGGTTAGCAATGCGTGTTTGTGTTTTTGTGTTTTAACTTTAAGATTTCGATCTTCCATGGATGTCTGAGTAAGCAGTTATTTTTTCCATCTTCTTTTCGCCCTGCATTTGTGGTTGCTCTATTATGACAGATTCGAATAGACGTAACCTTTAAATCTCTGTACCTTCCATTTCCATGTTCAGATAGCACTCCGTCTTAAAATTTTTGTCTCGTCTCCTTTATCTGCAGGCTCAGAAGCATATTCGTTAATGAACGAATGACCTTTGCACTAATTTTTTGGCTTTCATTTGTAGAATATGATTTCCAGAAATACCTCTTGAAAATAATCGTGGTTTCTGTGCTTCAATCTAAAGCCTCAGCACTACATTATATACGGGAGATGTTTTATTCTTTTGGAAATGATAAAATTGAAGGCGCTTTTGACTTTGGCGCTGTTCTGTCTTAAAAACAACAATGGTGGTTCACTGAACCTTAGAGGAAGTGTCGTCAAGAAGCAGAGTATTTTACTCTGCTGATTTAACGAAGACCAGCGCAACAAATTGGTCAAAAATGCTCAAGAGCATTCGAGACATCGCGGATATTTCTGTTCAAACCCCTGCAAAAAAATATCCGCTATTGTTGCAACATTAGCATGTCTACAAGCTAAGACCACGCCATCTCAGTTTCATGGAAGGGGAGTGGTGGTGGTGTATATAAAACAAGCTTGATTTTTGTAGAACTGCTCTCCTGTAGAATCGGAGAAGAGGTTTTTGTGATTCTGTCTCGTCCTGAAAAGACGAACATGACGATAATTATGTATTCAAAATAAACACATTATATACTACGAATGGCAAAAATAAACCTTTCTTACATTTGGCTGATGAAGAGCCATGTGGCAAACACAAGCGTGCAACTGCAAAGTGTGCACTAATCAAGCATATGCGGCTGACACACTGTCGAAATAAGTTTCGAGATTGTAAGACATCATAAATAAGATCGAGGTAATAGACACCACAGCGTGTCTTATGCAGTGCAGCGGCACGCATTCACTGCAGATTGTGTCCTTTTGTATACAGTCGTGCAAACTGTGCAATGCATTGCGAATACGGCACGTTTTAGGAAGCCTTTCCTCTGTGTTCTTCCGTCGGCAGCCTGGCCCCTGCACAAAAGAGGCAAGACATAATATTAGAAAAACGTAATAGCTATGACACCAAAGCTGCATTTTTTTTCTCGGGATGCACTCATTCACTATATTTCTTGCGTTAAAGAACCGACATGGTTGAGTTATTGAGCTTTGCCTATTTCGACACATGTTTGGCTCAGGCACTTGGGCAGCTCACCAGGCATATGGTTATGTAATTCGATAACCTAATTGCACGAAACAATGGCGTAGCCAGCAATTTTTCTTTGGGGGGGGTTCAACCATAAAAAACAGTCTTATAATGTATCCGCTTTATTTCTATTTCGTATGTTTCCGTCTTTATACGACGCTCTATATATTCTTGCGTGCGTGCACGTTTCACAGAGCACAAGCCTCTGCTTGATTCACTAAAGCTGGGTGCGGTTGTTCATTGGTATTGCGAGCTGCGTAGACACTGTATATCGAAGCTATGTTTCACGCGTAGTAGCAACAACAGCACACTTATTGGGCCAAATTGCATTGTGTTTTGTGCTTCCTAAATGGTCTCTAATAGGGATCTGACCTAAGCATGGCGGATAATGAACAAGAAAGAGGAAAAAAGAGAAGTTACCTTTTCGTAGATATAGACGATCATTTCACGAAAGTATGCTTCGCCGTATACCTTGACTAGGGTAGCAAAGATTCACCAGAGAGGAAGCCTCTCAGGAGTACGGTGAATGCAGCACATCGAAATTTTGCTATTACGTTTCCTCTCCACTTGTTGATCAAGTTTTTGCGCCAAGATTGAACGTACGTGGTGTGCGAGCTTCATCAAAACACGTGAAACCACTGGCGTTCGCAGTAAGTCATGGAGCACTCGCACGATGAGTATACGCTTACCCGAAGGTAGAGAATCCACTGGCTCATGCACGGAATACAAGACATCACGGCACTGGTGAGCGCTCCTTTTGACACCATGCCCGCCTGTCCTGGCGCCACAGTAGCCGTTGTCGAAGCGTTCGAAGACAGCTACGTAGTAAATGCGTACAGTCATTGTCGAAAGAACGTGACGGTGGCAGCCTAATTGATCGAGAAACGAGGTCAAAGCGAGACATGCTCCGCCACGGAAGCGATGTTGGCGCAGAAACTTCACTCGAGGGACGATTGGAGGTAGCTTGATTGCTTTTTTGACAATCTCGAGGAACCGCTCGAGATTTTCTCAAGTGAAGAAAGCGTTTCAAGTGAAGGGCGGTTTCTGAATAGGAAAACGCCACTCAAGGTGCGCTTCGTGTGAAGGGTCGAGTCGAGGAGCGTTTGTGAATACGGGGGAAAGTCACTGCCCGAAATTTGCTGAGCGCGTTGCTTCCTAGCAATGCGAAGTCACCCCCTTGAATTACGCTGCCTACCCGTTTTGCTTCATAGTTCGTCTCCTGGGTAGATCAGCGCCCTTCTATGAGACTTGGTGGTTGCGCCGAAATGCCATACAGTAAAACGCATGATGATTACTTCCCGAAAGGTGACGTTGCTCTCAGTGCACACTTGACAGTTGGCCAAAATGAGGCTGCCGCTTGTCACAGGTAGGCAGCTTCATCGAAGTAACGTGCCAGTGGCTACTGTTGAAGAGCACTTCAGGCTTTTGGTATGTTCACATTATCTGGACTCTTTATTTGCAAGTTCAGTGTGCGTTTTAAAAGGCGTCAGCACACCATGAAGATGCTTTCTTCCCTTCTGCCGCAAAATATAGCCACATCTGCCACTCTTCCCACTACCGAGGAGTTTGCTGAGGTGTACTCGAACATTATCCCAACTTCAGCATTGCAAGGGGAGTTAGCAGAATGTGCTGCGAATTGGAAGCGAAAGAAGTGAGAAACGTTGAGCATATCTGCGATTCGAGCAGTTGCCAATGGCTCAGAAGCGTTCTTCCCAAACGTGCACCATCTTCTTAAGATTCTAGCAACTGTGCCCGTAAAAACACGTGAAGCGGAACGCTCTTTTTCTTCGTTGAGGTATAGGTTGAGGTATATATATATATATATATATATATATATATATATATATATATATATATATATATATATATATATATATATATATATTGCGGCAAAGCCTTCGAACAGTGGGTCGTCTTCTCGAATGCCTTCTAGTGGGTCACCCTTTTCATAAGAAGAAGAGCAGCTCGTGCAGAGAGTCAGTCCCCGCATTGACTGTCGCTGTCGTGAATCATCAACGAGTGTCCGCCAATAAACGTCTTAACAATTTGGTGGAGAGTGCTGTCCCCTTCAAACATCTTTGGTTCGCATTCGATGCCCTTCGAGCTGCGATCCCGTACCGTGCCTTCTACCATGCACCAGGACGCCGCTCAGCAAACGCTCCCTCCTACACCGACGCCATGTCCCGGTGTCCCCCGCATCCGCGACCCTCCTGTCTTCACCGGCGTGGATGGCACCGACGTCGAAGACTGGCTTGCCATGTACGAACGTGTGAGCGTCCCCAATCATTGGGATGAGGCAGCTAAACTCGGTAACCTGTTCTTCTACCTTACGGGTGTGGCCGGAATGTGGTACAATAACCACGCATCTGATTTCCCGACTTGGTCCGCTTTTAAGACCGCTGTCGTTGACGTGTTCGGCCGCCCTGCCGTTCGTAAACTGCAAGCCGAACAGCGTTTACGTGAACGAGCACAGCAGACTGGCGAGTCCTTCACAAGTTACATCGTGGACATCCTTGACTTGTGCAAGAAAGTCGACCTGAACATGTCAAAGGCTGACAAAATCACGAATGTTCTAAAAGGCATCGCTGATGATGCCTTCACCATGCTCCTGGCCAAGAACCCTCACACTGTGGCAGAAGTCATTACATTATGCCAAAGTTACGACGAGCTGCGGCGGCAGCGCTTGATGACCCGTCGATCGCCACCACGTGATGCTGGTCTCTAGGCTTTGTCAGCGGTTCCTGACCACACAACCTTGCTCGCCGAAATCAAGTCATTCGTGCGTGAGGAAGTTGCCCGCCAGGTCTCTTTACTGGCTTTTGCTACGCCGCAACATGCTCAGCAGCCATCAAGTACACTTGTACCTCCGCTCCGCCGAGCCATTCAGCAGGAAATCGCGCAGGTCGTTCCAGAATACCACCAGCCGCCTCCTGTATCTGCGCCACTCAGCTACGCCCAAGCTGTAGCCAGGCCGCCCCCACCGATTTCTGTGGATTGCCCTGTAAGTTACACCGAAACCACCGCGAGGCCCCACGCCTTCGGAGAAACTGTGTCGCCTACATACGCCGACGTCACCCACGTGCCCCGAGTGCCGCCCACCATGCACTCATATCAGCAGCCGGCTCGCCTAACGCGTTCTGCGACATAGATGGGACCCGCGAACAGATGGCGCACTGCTGACAATCGCCCCATCTGCTTTGCTTGCGGTCGCGTCGGTCATGTAGCATGCTATTGCAATCGTGTGCAGCAACCGCAGGTCGCCTCAAACTTTCCCAGCCAATCAAGCTGCTCTTATGACCAACCGCCAACTATGTCACCGTCGTCCCGCCCCGCTCCGTCTACCCGCCGTTCACCATCTCCGCGACGTCGCTCACTGTCGCCGATGCGGCCACGTCCACTCGAGGGCAACCAGGAAAACTAGTCGTCGCAGTCCACGAGGCAAGGGCTGCGACGCTGTCGAACTGCGGAAGCCCTCAGGAAAGCCCATCGAACGTGATAGACGTACTTGTGGATGGCGTTCGTGCATCTGCCCTTGTAGATACTGGAGCCGCCGTATCCGTCATGATCGCAAAACTTAGCCGATTACTGCGCAAAGTGACCTCGCCACTCTCCGGGCTCTCCCTCCGTACAGCCAGCGCCCAAAGCATTCACCCTACGGCGATGTGCACAGCCCGCCTTATGATTCAGGACGTGATGTATGCGGTCGAATTCATCATAATTCCTTCATGCTCTCACGACGTCATCCTAGGATGGGATTTTCTCTCCCGCCATGACGCCGTCATTCATTGCGCACCAGCAGAAATAGAACTCACCAAATTCTCTTCTTTGACGCCGGCCGACAGTCCATCTGCCGCAAGCAAGTTACTCGTCAGAGATGACACCCAAGTGCCTGCAAACTCGTCCGCGACGGTGTCGGTCTACTGCGCAAGCCTTTCTGACACCGCTGCACTCCTCTCGCCATCTCATCGTGTTTTCATCAGAAAAGGCTTGCTGGTTCCTTTCGAGACCGTGCAGCACCACTATTTTTGCAGTGAACTCATCTCCGTACAGCGTTACGTTGGTGCGAGGGGAATGTCTCGGCAGCGTGGAACCCATCGAAGACGAACAAGTTATGGAACAAGTTATAGATCAACCCGATGACATGCACTGCTCAAGTTCCAGTATGCTTAGTGCTGTTTCGACATCTGCTTCATCATCCGATGATGTATTCGGTCCCTCCGTTCCCGACAACCTTACGCCAGGCCAGCGTTCCCAGCTTCTGGGCCTGTTGGAAGAATTCCGGTCTTCTTTTGATGTCGCCCAACCTTCTCTCGGCCGCACATCCACCATTACGCATCGCATCGACACAGGCACACAGCCACCACTGAGACAGCGTCCATATCGCGTATCTCCCACAGAACTCCGTGTAATCAACGAGCAAGTCGACGACATGCTTCGCCGCGATGTTATTCGTCCCTCTAGCAGCCCCTGGGCATCTCCTGTCGTTCTCGTCACGAAGAAGGACGGTTCTGTGCGGTTCTGTGTGGACTACCGACGCCTCAACAAGATCACTCGTAAGGACGTGTACCCACTACCGCGGGTAGATGACGCTATTGACAGCCTGCAAGGAGCCGAATTCTTTTCATCCCTCGATTTGCGCTCAGGATACTGGCAAGTACCTATGGCTGAGGACGCTCGACCGAAGACCGCTTTTGTCACCCCCGACGGCTTGTACGAATTCAACGTCATGCCGTTTGGGCTGTGCAACGCGCCCGCCACCTTTGAGCGCATGATGGATACTGTTCTGCGTGACCTGAAATGGAACACGTGCCTGTGCTACCTCGATGACGTCGTAGTTTTCGCTCCGGACTTCTCGACGCATCTTCAGCGCCTACGGCATGTTTTAACGCGTCTGAGTGACGCCAGTCTGCAACTGAACCTAAAGAAGTGCAGATTTGCAGCTCGGCAGCTGACAATACTCGGCTACGTTGTGTCCAAGGATGGAATTCTCCCTGATCCAGCTAAGCTTCGGGCCGTGTCCGAGTTCCCCAAGCCGACATCCGTCAAGGAACTGCGCAGTTTCGTAGGGCTGCGTTCCTACTTTCGGCGCTTCATTCGAAACTTCGCGACTATCATATCGCCGCTGACGAAGCTCCTTGGAAGTAACGGGCCTCTCCATTCGTGGTCATCACAGTGTGACGGCGCTTTCACAACGCTCCGTCGTTTGTTGACGTTGCCTCCCATACTCCGCCACTACGACCCTACGGCCCCTACAGAGGTACACACGGATGCCAGTGGTGTCGGCCTTGGCGCTGTCCTTGCGCAGCGCAAACCAGGGTTCCCGGAATATGTCGTGGCGTTACACCACGACATATTCCGAGACTAGTTACACCGTCACAAAGAAGGAATGTTTGGCAATCGTCTGGGCCCTTACGATGTTCCGACCTTATTTGTATGGTCGCCCATTTGATGTCGTTACCGACCATCACGCACTATGCTGGTTGTCGTCATTGAAAGATCCCTCAGGCCGTCTCGCCCGGCGGGCACTTCGCCTGCAAGACTATGATATCCGCGTGCTGTACCGCAATGGAAGGCAACATGCTGACGCCGACGCCCAGTGACGCTCTCCCTTGCCTGACGACAACGCCCACAACTCCGCGTCTCACCTTGCCATTTCTTCCATTAGCACTCATACCATTGCTACTGAACAGCGCAAGGATCAATGGATCGCCTCACTGATCGACTTTCTGGCTGATCCATCCACTCCATCCACTCGCGCGTTGCGTCGTCAAGCCCACCATTTCGCCATTCGCGACGACCTCCTCCACAGGCGCAATTACAACGGTGACGGCCGCCAGTGGCTACTAGTCATACCTCGCAGTATGCGCTCTGACATATGCGAGTTTTTTCATTCCGATCCGCAATGTGCGCACTCCGGGGTATCGAAGACTTACCACCGCATTCGCCAACGGTACTTTTGGCGCGGCATGTACCGCTACGTGCAGAAATTCGTTCGCTCCTGCATAGATTGTCAACGCCGAAAAGTTTCAACGCACCTATCACCGGCAGGTCTGCAACCTCTACCTTGCCCCGCCAGGCCCTTTGGGCGCGTTGGCATCGATTTGTATGGGCCACTTCCACTGACGTCGGCTGGTAACCGCTGGGCCATTGTCGCTGTGGACCACCTCACGCGATACGCCGAAACGGCCGCTCTCCCCGTGGCTACAGCGAGCGATGTGGCCTCCTTTCTGCTCCACCGATTCATTTTGTGACACGGTCCACCCCAGGAACTGCTCAGTGACCGAGGCCGCGTCTTCCTGTCTGAAGTCGTTGAAGCCATTCTTAAAGAGTGCAATATTGTTCACCGCAAAACTGCTGCTTACCACCCGCAGACAAATGGCCTCACCGAACGCTTCAACCGTACGCTCGGCGACATGCTCTCCAAGTACATCGCCGCCGATCACACAGATTGGGATTCCATTCTACCCTTATATATATATATATATATATATATATATATATATATATATATATATATATATATATATATATATATATATATATATATATATATATATATATATATATATATATATATATATATAAAGGTATATAGGGGTATATATATATATGCAAGTAATACTTCAATGGGCAAGTTAGCCATCGTAAAGGTATGGGATATGGCACAACGGGAGCTTTGTCCACAGCGATAAATATATTTATTTCCCAACAGTTTCGGGAGGGTTCCTCCGTTCGTCAGGGGATGAGTTATATAACTCATCCCCTAACAAAGGGAGGACCCCTCCCGAAACTGTTGTTAAATATATTTATCCTTGTTGACAACGTTCCCGTTGTGCTATGTCCCATATATATATATATATATATATATATATATATATATATATATATATATATATATATATATATATATATATATATATATATATATATATGTGTGTGTGTGTGACGCTACAAAATGGAGACACGTCGTGGTCCAGATGCCATGCGTTTATTCTAATGCACGCGCGCTTCCTCTTCGTCGGCTTCTCCTAGAATCACCTTGTGAATGCGTCACACTTCCCCCTCCCCTCGAGAAAGTCTCAGTTCAGAAGGTTCAAAATAACGCCGCAGTTTGCTAACATGCACAATGTCAGAGTTTCTACGTAAGGGTAGCACGGAGCGGTTGATTTCATAGTTCACTGTTGAGACCTTGCGTAGAATCTTGTAGGGTCCTTCCATGACAGAACTCAGTTTGCCGTTGTTGGGATACCATGGTGTCTCGTAAAGGACAAAGTCACCGACTTGGAACTCAATCGGTAGAAATTTTCTATCATAAATGACTTTGTTCTTATTATGGTAGGCAATAGAATTGGTAACTGCAGTTTTTCGCGCTTCTTCGACGGTTTCTTCTCGTTGTTCCAGTACAGTAGGATAAGATGGAATTCCATACAATAGGAAGGAAGGTGCGTAGCCGGTCACTTCGTGGGGTGTTCTGTTGTATTCGTCAATTACCTCCGGAAGCAGCTTAGTCCAAGACTTCTGTGGTTCGTCATTGATCTTACATTTAAGTCTCGTTACGATAGTCTGGTTTGTCCGCTCGTTCATGCCGTTGCATTGTGGATGATGAGATGAGGTGAATAGTTGGTGTATACGATTATGTTTTAAAAACTGCTTGAGTTTTCCTGCGGTAAATCCTGTTCCACGGTCTGAAAGGAGCTTCCGTGGTTTTCCCGAAGAAAAAATTGTTTTTAAGCATGAAATGTAGGCGTCGCTGTTCTCACTTTTATGAGCAAACGCCCATACGTAGCGAGTCGCATGATCAATAACCAAGGGTATAAACCTTTTTGACGAGCCATATCCAGAAAATCCTCCTATGGTGTCGATTGCAAAGAGGTCGAAGGGCTCTTCAGCTGGAGGCAGTGATTCAAGCGTCCCAAACTTTTTTGTTTTCGTCTTCTTGCATCTCTGGCATGTATCACAATGCCGAATGTAAGTGGAAACATCGGTTACCATATGCGGCCAATAATATTGCGGAGACAGGAGTGATAGCGTCTTCTTCACTCCGACATGCCCAAAATGTTGATGTGCATTCTTCAGAATGGTTGGGGTAGTTCATGGGGCACGTATATTTTCCGTAGTCCTTTTCTTTTAACGATGATGATGTTATTTTCCAATGAGTGCGTTCCTTTTGGACGCTCATTGTTGCATCGCTGAAGGTCGTCGTGTGATAGAAGATTAACTATTGGGGCTCTGGAGAGTGCATCTGCTTCGACATTACTTGTGCCCTTTTGATGTTTGATGTTCACATCATACATTGACAGTTTCAAAGACCACCGGAAGAGACGACCTTGAGGATTTTTAACATTCTTCAGCAACTGGAGTGCAGAGTGATCTGTTACAACAGTAAATGACTTTCCATGAAGGTAGCAATGCCATTTATCAATGCCATCTACAATGGCAAGACATTCTCTTTCTGTAATAGCATAGTTCACCTCATGCTTAAGTAGTTTGCGGGAATAGTAAGCAACAGGATGTTCTTTGCCTTTGTCATCAGGTTGTTTCAGCACTGCACCGATGCCTTCGCCAGATGCGTCACAGTACACAGTACATGGTCTCGAAGGGTCGTATATGCGAAGCACCGGTTCTTCAGTTATCCGCTCCTTCAGTTCACGAAAGGCTTGCTCGCATGCTTCTGTCCACACCCACTTGCTGCCTTTGTGGAGTAGTTTTGTGAGTGGAAGAGCGATATCGCTGAAGTGGGGGATGTACTGACGGTAGGTGTTTACAGTGCCCAGAAAACGCTGGAGATCTTTTTCTCGTTTTGGTGTAGAAAATTTGAGTATGGCAGCCACATTACTTTGCTTAGGTGTCACTGTTCCTTGTGAAATTTTGTGGCCCAAGTATTCAATGCTGCAGCGTGCAAATTGGCACTTTTTTCGTTTGAGTTTTACGTTCTCGGTTTTGAGAGCTTTCAATAGCGCCTCAAGGTGTCGTATATGATCATTAAATGTCTCTGAGTATACGACCACATCGTCAAAGTAATTAATAACTTTGGTGAGCTGATGTTTCGCTATTATTGATTTCATGGCTCTTTCAAATGTAGCTGGAGCGTTCTTCAACCCAAACGGCATTACCAACCACTCAAAATGACCATCAGGCGTGACAAATGCAGTTTTCTGAACATCGTCAGGATGCATTTGCACATGCCAGTATCCCGACGTTACGTCCAACGTAGTGAAAAACTCCGCCTTTCCTAAGTGGTCAAGAATATCATCTATACGTGGAATTGGTTGAAAGTCGGGTACCGTTATGGCATTGAGTTTCCGGTAGTCAATACATAGGCGAGTGCGTCCTTCACCTTTCTTTTCTGCTAAAATGGCAGGTGCGGCGTAGGGCGATAATGAAGGCCTCACAACACCTTGCTTGAGGAGAGCGTTAACCTGTTTGTTGATCTCCACTTTGTCTGCCTGTGAACATCGGTATGGTGCTCGACGAATAGAGACAGCATTGGTAAGTGCGATCCTATGTTTCTCAGTAGTGATGCACCCAATATCTGTCTGAGATTTCGAAAATATCTCGTCATACTTGCTTAAAAGAGAGTCGAGCGCCACAGACTCATGCTCTGATAAGTTTTCTGAAGTCAGGGTTCGCATCACCGGGGCTTGAATGGTTTTCTTTTCATTGTGATGCGGAAGGTTCATATTCTCACGTGCTTGTGTCTCTGACTTGCTTTCCAGATTTACAGAAAGATTGAAGTATGAAGCGCTGTCTAGGCGAAGAATTAATTGCGTTCTCATGCCTCGCAGCACATGTGCATAAACTTTCTTGATGACGTTCCCAATTTGTAACTGAATGTTTACGCGACCCAAAGTTCGAATGCTTGATGCAACTTGCTGGACCATGATGCTGGAGTCTCTCATCAACTGAAGCTTTAGCTGTTTGTACACATCCTCGCTGATACAAGTAATTGTTGCTCCTGTATCGAGAATTGCATTTACTGGCTTTCCATTGATGAGAGCACTGAAGTGTATTAATGAACCTCTGGGTCGCCTTCCTCGTTTCCCTGTTCAGTATCAATAGCGGACACATTGCCGCGACGCGGACATTCGTTGTGCCAGTGAAACTGTCGTGGGAAACCAGCAGCTGAGCAGTATCTACATTCGTTTTGCGGGGCACGCGGTTGGAGAGTTATTGTCGGTTGCTGCGATCTGCTGAAGAGACGTGGAGCTCTTGATGCGATACTAGCGTTACGAGTAAAAGAAACTCCTCTCACCCGTTTTAAAGATGTCTCGACCCGTTGAGCAGCGGTGAGCCACTCTAATGACGAGTTGAAAGACAGTCCAGCGAGCGCCAGTTCTACATCAGGAGGAACACCATCAGTCAGCCCAGAAATGATGTGGCACTCTTTCAGGTCAGCCAAGGAACCCAGTCGCTTTTTCTCGTCGTAGTAGTCCTTGATGGTCTGCCCTCCTTTCAGTCGGTAGTGAATGAAGAGACGGAAGGCATCTCCGTCAGTCGAAGCAAATCGGGCTTGCATGTCACGCTTGATATCGCCCCAAGTTGTCTCGCCGTTGCCGAAAATCTCTGTCAGGTACCACTTGAACGCTTCCCCTTCAATGTATTCGTTGAAGTGAGTGACCCGATCGCGGTGAGTCCATGATGCCTCGGCTGCCTTCATGTCGAAAAGAAGAAGCCACTTGTCGATGGGGACGTCTTCTGGTGTTCCCTTGAACTTCTGTATGTTGAGCGGGGGCTTTGGCTTAGCCATGGCACGTTGATGAGGTCGATCCTGTCGGCTTGTGTGACGCTACAAAATGGAGACACGTCGTGGTCCAGATGCCATGCGTTTATTCTAATGCACGCGCGCTTCCTCTTCGTCGGCTTCTCCTAGAATCACCTTGTGAATGCGTCACATATATATATATATATATATATATATATATATATATATATATATATATATATATATATATATATATATATATATATATATATATATATATATAAATAAGTGTGTGTGTGATGCTACGATGAATAGGAGATGTGTCCATCTCTCTTCTTCCTCGTCTACTTCTTCTAACTCCTAGCCATCGCTACCTTCTTACGTTACAGGATTCCCCCTCCTCCCCAAAAAAAATCGCGCGTTGCAATACAATGCATGATGAACAAGCAGTCTCAGAACACACAAAAGAAAATGTTTAAATGGGCTGTAGTTCCACATCAGATTGAAGTTCCGTAAAGCCACACAAGGATTTCACAGGAAAGGGCAGCAATCCGGGGTTGGTACACCTCTGGTGGGCGAGGCTGACTGTTACGTTCTGGGAAACACAGGTACACCTTGAGCGTAGAAACTGATGAAATAGCTGCTATTATTGCGAGGAGTGGATGCCGTTTGAAGGCCTTGCAGTAAATCGGTCTTCGGCTTCGTTGTTCTTCCTGCGTGCGTGCTCGTTGTCGTAAACTAATGTGTTGGTGTCTGAATCCTTGCGTGGTAGAACTGGTGACTTCTTGTTTCGTTCGGTGTTTCCTGAGGTTTCGGAGCTGTAATTTTAGGCTCAGTCTTGATCTTTTGGACCAAATGCGTTTCTGGCGCCGATCCCTTATGCGAAGATGCATCGCTTCTTGAATTTGCTTTAAGGGGCTTGCGTCCTCGTCCTTGTTGGTGTGGCCGTTGTAATTCCTGGAGTTCGTGGCGTTGCCTTTGTTGAAATTGCTCGTTTTGTTGCGAAAGTTGGTCAGATGGGCATCTTTCAGGAACATGAGTCTGCTTTTCTTCGCATGGTGATGTGATCAGTAGATAGCTGGTAGTCGATACTGTACTGCTGGGCTTGTCTTGTGATGAAAGCATCGTGACAGACTGATGAGAATGCTCCCAAGATTGTTGTGAGTCATCATTGATCGTAAATGCTTCTGTCAGTTGACAATGCGCCGGCGTTGGCCGATTAGAAATTCCTGCAGTGCTTTGACTCAAATGTGTGTTATCACTTGACGATGAGAGCACAACAGAGATAGCTTCGGGTGCTTCTGATGGCATACGTTTTTCTTTTTGCAGCGAGATGAAGCTGAGAATGTCTGTCAAACGACCCTCACCATGTATTCTGGAACAACACGGAAATCACCGCAACAACCTT
Organism: Rhipicephalus annulatus; assembly: GCA_013436015.1. Classification (NCBI taxonomy): domain Eukaryota; kingdom Metazoa; phylum Arthropoda; class Arachnida; order Ixodida; family Ixodidae; genus Rhipicephalus; species Rhipicephalus annulatus. Next base: position 917,821 of record WOVY01010833.1, read on the forward strand.
GGTCAACAAATACAAAAACGGGTGGCACCACATGTGTACCAATCCAAACAAAAAGCACGATGCCTACGCAAATTATGCTGCTGGTGCTCCAAAGCCTTGACACCACGTTCATTTCTCACAAGAATACAAGCAGTGTCATCATGAGTTTCCATGCTCAAGGTGTACTTGTGTTTTCCAGAACGCAACAGTCAGCGTCGCCCACCAGAACTCCAGTATTTCCGGACTGCTGCACTCTCCTCTGAAGCTAAAGCTTGATAGTTTGTTTACGGAAACTTCCAGAGACATGGAATAATCTGCCTTTTTTTACAATGCTGCCTTCTAAGCCATGCATGTTTAGTATTCTTTGCTGTTCGTCGGACGCGACTTCTTTTGGGGGGAGGGGGAATGGTGTGACGTAGGATTCCAGAAGGAGCGCCACTACAGCCATCTCCTGAGCAGCACCAGCAAAGCAAGTAAAACCAAGTTCACAAACTCAGAAGACAGCAAGAGAGACTGCAACGAGGACATCGACGAACGCGGAATTCAATGGAAGTGAACTCACCAGTTGAAGGCATCGGAAAATAAGATCTCTATACCAAAGACCAATTCAAGACGTCAGACACTTTCGCACAAACAAAAGTCACCAGAGGCACTCCCTGCCCCAGCTAGTACACCGACTGCACCACCAAAGAAAACGCCGTGGAAAACGCGGAAGCATTGATTTCACACCGCAAGCACTCAGGCACTTCGTCACAGTCTGTCAAAAAGCACGAAAGCAAGAAGCACTGGGATTGCATTAATCACGACGAAAAATACAACCCCGACGACATCCGAACTTCAAATGCTACAGGCACTTCCAACCTTGTCCGTTCCTCACAAGAACACAACGGATGTCATCACCAGTTCAGATTTACAGGGCGTGGTTATGCCATCCAGGACTCAACAGTCAAGCTCGTCCACCAAAGTCGTCATAAAAATCCCCGGACTTCTCCCTCGGCCTTGAAGATTTAGTGAGATTGTGAAACTCTGTCGGGACGTGAAACTGTGAATTTGGCCATTATTTTGTTCAATCTTTTCATCAATTTGGTGTAGTTTATAATCGGTGCCATCTTTCTAGAGGAGGGTTATCCTATGATGTAGGAAGGCAGGGATGGTTAGAAGGAGTATATGAGGAAGAATTCAGAATAGAATAAACATGGCGTATGAGTCAGGCCACACACACACACACACACACACACACACATATATATATATATATATATATATATATATATATATATATATATATATATATATATATATATATATTGAGACGAGCATGTAGTGGGTTTCTCGCTGTTGCGTGGCTAATCATTACTTGTGCGCGTCGAAGGATTTGGTCAGCAAAAAAGACAACGACAAACTCGCGCTGCATGATCGAAGCTGTTCCACTGTTTGCTACACTGTTCCTTGCAATAATTTTGTTACCGTGACAATCTGGTGGAGGTGCTGGGTACAATCCCAATTCGCTAGTTTTGATTCAAGCCGCTTCAAGCTTTTGTCACTATTTCAACAATTCCGGAGGAAAACCTGGCACTTCGCCTGGCCGCCGCTTGCTAAGAATACGTCCCAAATTTGGTTCCTTGAGCTCGGCAAAAATGACCACCAGAACGGCAAGTCAGACGCAAGAGAGGAACGCAGACCAACTCGCATCCACCCCAAGCGTCGTCTACACAACACCCACCCCGAAGCCGTTTCATGATGATGTATTCCAGGATGTAGATGACTCACTTGACCACTTCGATCGGGTCGCAGCCGCCAATGAATGGAACGACACCAAGAAGCTTCACTACCTCTATTTCGGACTTGAAGACTATGCTCGCATTTGGTATGAGAACCATGAGCCGTCTATCACCGACTGGCAAAAATTTCAGCGACAGCTATGCCAGGCATTCAGATATCCCGAAAGGAAAGAAAATGCTGCGCAAGCTCTGCAGTGCCAGGCTCAGAAGCCAAATGAAACATGGCTATGCTTGTCGAAGACATGTCACGCTTAAAAGCGCACTGACCCAGGGATGGATGAAAAAAAATGTTCCACTTCTCCTGCGCAGTGTCCAGGTAAGATAAGATAAGATAAGATAAGATAATATTTTTATTAATTCAATAAAAGATAATACATAGGAAAAATGTTATACAGAAGGAGGTCCCAAAGCTCTAGGCTGCAAGGGGACCTCCTGTGCTGGTTACATAAAGAAAACAAAACATGTAAAGCAACTCGGCAAACAATAGAATAAGTTTAAAGGAATCAAGTACATTTCATTGCAAAAGAAAGAAACAGTAAATTATTGAAAAATCGAAACACTTGATAGCAGATGAAATCCATCAGCAAATGATCAATAACACCTGGCAGCAGAAGAAATGAAACTTGAATTGTATATACACATAAGTGCATGTTAGATAATAAATGATCGATACAAATATCACATGTGCTGAGTAGTAATAGGTAAAAAAAAGAAAAGTTAAAAGTGGTATGTCTCAAAGCGGCAACAATGCCAGACACATGTTATTCATCTAATTTGGTACAAAACAGAGCAAACATAATGAACGATTAGTTCCGATTGAGCAGCATAAACAACAAAATTATTTAAACATTAAGTAAATAGGAAATTAGGCGTTTTTTAAAACTGCCTATGTTTGGAGACATTTTTACGTCACTTGGAATACCGTTCCAAACGGAAATAGCTGTGAAGGTAGAAGTGAATCTGCCATAGTTAGTTCTAACTTTCGGTAACAGGAGGTTATTATTTGATGCAAATCGAGTTATATTTTGATTAATGAGTTGTTCTTTATGGAAGACCATGAAAGGCATGTTTGAGTGAAGAGAATTGTATGTAAGGGTTGCCATGTTGAAAAGAAAAAGTTTATAAATTGTTAGAATACGAAGCCCTTGTAAAATAGCAGATGCGCTACATCGTGATGGTTGATATGTGATAATGCGAATGGCCTGGTTTTGAACATATTGCAAAGGAGCAAGATGAGTGCTATATGTATTGCACCAGGATGCAATGCAGTAAGTGAAGTGACTGTGAACGAAGGCATAGTAAAGAGAAAGCAAGGTATTTAGACCAAAGTATGGACGTGCTTTGATGAGAATCCGGATGCCATAAGCTGCTTTTTGCTTTAGGTGTGAGACATGGGAAGTATACTTTAAATTTGCATCAAGAATCACTCCTAGAAATCTACACTGACTGGAGGCTTTGATAGGATAATTATTGACCGTTATAGACGGATATTCAGTGACCTTTTTTTGAGTGGGGTGAAATAGCACAAAAACTGTTTTACTAGGGTTAATTTCCAGTGAATTATGACGACACCAGCGAATTATATTTTCAAGATCACTGTTTAGTTTAAAAGTAACAGTATCGATCGAGGTGCAAGCAGTTAAAATCGTAGTGTCATCCGCATACAGATAAGGTAGACAGTGCGATAGGTGAGAAGTTAGATCATTAATGTAGATGGTGAAGAGTATTGGGCCTAGAATTGATCCTTGAGGTACTCCCCGATTGATTATTTTAAAATTAGAAAGATGATTGGATATGCTAACAGCCTGTTCCCTGTCAGTTAAGTAGCTGTGAATGAAGTTCAGGGCAGGTCCTACAACACCGGCCGCGTTTAGCTTGGTAATTAAAATTTTATGAAGGATTGAATCGAACGCTTTCGTGAGGTCAATAAACACTGCTCCAGCATATTTACCTGAGTCAATATAGTGTTTAATCGTATCCGTGAATGAAAGAAGCGCGAGGTTGGTAGAGTAGCCTGCACGAAAGCCAAACTGCGAGGCAGACAGAATGCTAAATTTAGTTAAGTAATTTGTTAGTCGCTTTTCAAAGCACTTCTCTATAACTTTGCTGAGCACAGACAGTATTGCAATGGGGCGATAGTTAGAAACCAAACCCTTATCGCCTTTTTTAAAGACAGGAACTATTTTGGCTCTCTTTAAATCAGATGGAAATGTGCCATTTTTAAACAAAAGGTTAATTACATGTGAGAGGGGATCAGCGACGATATCAGCGACATATTTCAAGTGAACTGGTTGAATTTCATCAAGACCCGCGCTTGTTAATTTTAATTTCTTGATCACATTGTGAATTTCTTCTGGTATGGTAGGATATAGAAAAAAGGACTGTGGTTGCCTTTCAAGCGTACCTTCAAAGCTATCGGAAACGGGTGTGTTATTAACTGTAAAATAATTATTAAATTCATTCGCAATGGCTGTTGGTTCTTTGTAGGTGCCATTAATGCTAGAAATCTCATTTATTAGTGTTTCTTTTGAGTTCCTGTTCAGAAAAGAGTTGATGAGCTTCCATTGTTCAGTGATACCAGTGGCTTCATGAAATTTAGCTTCGTAATACCTTTTTTTGGCGTCTCTCAATAATTTATTTAGGATATTTTTGTAACAAGAATATCGCTGCTGCAATTTGTAGTTAAATGGACAACGTTTCGTCTTTTTGTACATATTGTCTTTCTTACGCATACACTTCAGTAAACCATCAGTGAGCCATGGGTTATGGGGTGCAGGATACCTTTTGTGGCATCTAACAAAAGTGGTTGCTTCGCGAATACATTGCCTCAATACTGATGAGAATGCTTCAAAAGCTAGCTCTGCATTTGTTTCGGATTTAATTCTCGACCAGTCAAATGATGATATGGAATCTATAAATGAAACTTTGTCAAAGAGGGCTTTTCGAAAAGAATGCTTCGTTCGTGACAAGGCCGACGACAAGTGACAAAAAATGGCATAGTGATCGGTGATATCGAGGGGTATTATGCCACATTCATTACTTGATAAGTGGTTAGATAGAATGTGGTCAATAAGCGTGTTTGAGCCACCCGTAATACATCTTGTCGGCAACGTAAGAAGCTGCTCATAACCAAAGCCTGTAAAACAATTTGAATATTCAACCGAACCTTGATTGGAATCTTCTAATAGATTGATGTTTATATCTCCCATAATAACAACGTTTTTCCTTTCTCGTGAAATTCGATCCAGGGTTTCATGCAGTGCCGAACAAAACTCTGGCACGGATGATGACGGTGAGCGGTAGACGCATGCTAGAATAGTTTTTTCTGAATGGGGCTGTTCAAGATTGTCATCGATTTCAATCCATACAGATTCCGTGTTATCAGCTAGAATGGCGAGATCGTTACGACGCTTATATCTTACTGAAGATGATATGAATATAGCTGATCCACCATGACTGATCGATTGGCGGTGACAATATTCTGGAGTGTAGTGTGGTAAGCAATATAAGTTTCGGTCGTCAGACGATAGCCACGTTTCAGACATACAGATGAAGGAAAAGTGATGTGCAAGGGATGCTAGATAAACACAGATGTCGTCATAATGTTTTCTGAGACTACGCGTGTTGAAGTGGATGGCCGATAATCCTGGGCTTTCGAAAAAACGTTGAAGCTGGTTAGCGGAGTAATACATTTTGAGGCGTTTTGAAGGTTACTCAGCAATTCAGTTGATTGCCAGACACCAACTAGGAGGCAGAATGAAACACAGAAAGGTCTGCATCCTTCGTAATGCGGTATACCCGACTGTCAACTGATTTTCGTGCTTTGATCTGACAATTGTCGGTCCATAGGAACTTCCAGCCATGTTCCCTCTTAAGCTTCAGTGCCTTAGCGAAAAGTCCTTTCTTTTCCAACGTTAGATGATCATTTACATAAACAGGACGACTTTGCGAGCCCCCAAAGCCTAGTTCATTGGTGTTCAGTTTAGCTTTTCGTGCCTTAGTAATGAAATCTTGTTTCTTAGTACGTGAGCAGAACCGCGCGATGAGATTCTTGTCCCCCGTTCCAACTTTCCCTCGAACGCGATGAACGACGTCTATGTCCCCATCTGTAATAACGCAATCAATTTTTGCCCCTACAGCCTTCAAAATTGCCGTACAGTCTTCTCCCTGTGTACACGGAACATTCTTCAATTCAATGTTATTTAGCCGTGAGTATTGCTCAAGTTCAGCTACTCTGGTTGTCAAGGCATCATTCTGTGACTGCAGAGCTTGATTGACTGTGCGTAAACGGTCGCTTTCTGACCTCACTTCTTCGACAATAGAATTCAGCATTTCGACACTGGAGACCAAACTGTTGACTTCGGCCTTCAATGCGTCAATTTCAGGTTGCGTTGCGGAAGCTTTTTGGTTCATCTTCGCAACCAGCTTTTCCACTACATCATCCAGTTTACCTTCGGACCAGGCCTCAAGCGACTGGATTCTTTTCGTTAGTTCAGCTACAGTTGGCATAGTAAGACAAGCTACAAGCCATACACTACAAGCTACAATACACTGGCAGCAGCAAATGCGGTAATATGTTTATGAGCACGATGCAATAAGAAAACCCACCAACCTGCAAAGGCAAGTAAGTTCGTTTAGCTTGCGTTCCTCCAGCCGCAGGTGCTGCTGCCAAATGAAGCCGGGTAGCCTCCCGCACTACTTTTGTAGTCTGTTGGTATCAGCAGTCTTTATCACCAGGCGATGTTTCCACGGTTGACACTGGTCACGCAGGCGCGTTAGCCACCGACAGACCAAATCAGATGACCAGGTAGAAAGCGTACGCACCCGTTGAACAGTGAGCACGGGCACCCAGCGAAGCCCAGGCGAACCAGCGTCGTGTGGTCAGCTACGTAACCAAGTTGGGAACGTCGCAGAAAGCCCAGGTGAACCAACGCTGTATGGTCTGCAAAGGCAAGTAAGTTCGTTTAGCTTGCGTTCCTCCAGCCGCAGGTGCTGCTGCCAAATGAAGCCGGGTAGCCTCCCGCACTACTTTTGTAGTCTGTTGGTATCAGCAGTCTTTATCACCAGGCGATGTTTCCACGGTTGACACTGGTCACGCAGGCGCGTTAGCCACCGACAGACCAAATCAGATGACCAGGTAGAAAGCGTACGCACCCGTTGAACAGTGAGCACGGGCACCCAGCGAAGCCCAGGCGAACCAGCGTCGTGTGGTCAGCTACGTAACCAAGTTGGGAACGTCGCAGAAAGCCCAGGTGAACCAACGCTGTATGGTCTGCAAAGGCAAGTAAGTTCGTTTAGCTTGCGTTCCTCCAGCCGCAGGTGCTGCTGCTGCCGCAGGTGCTGCTACCAGGAGCAACTTTTTGCTGGACTCATACGCAAGCCCCCAACCACTGTCGATGAGTTCATTGCGGAAGCTACTATCATGGAACGGGCACTTCAGCAACGCTCTCAATAGTACGACTGCCAACCTTTTGTTGTCGCGGTGTCACCTTTCACCTGTGGACAGGACTTATCAGCACTCCGCGAGCTTGTGCGGAGCATGGTCCGCGAGTAGCTCGAAAAAGTCCGTCCCACTTTTGCTCACCCAAGTGCGACGATTCTGGGAGACATTATTCGCGACGAACTCAGAGCTGTGACCCAACCATTGCTCCCAATGCGTGCGGAAGCTCCTGCTCTCTCTTACACAGAGCATTGAGGAGTTTAAACTTTCTACCGGACGCCGGCTACCCTCTACTTTCTCACCACCACCCTGTCAATTCGCACCTGCAAATAACTACGAGAGTACTTTCCAGTATGACGTTCCGCGTGATGTCACCCGTAAATCTGACGTATGGCACACCTCTGACAACTGGCCTCTTTGCTACCACTGCGGTGAAGCGTGCCATCTGCACCGTTAGTGTTCGTATAGCAGGATGGGCCTTCCGGGTTTTCACCCTAACGCGCGTCGACCTAGCAACGGGGAGCATCCTCGCGAGATTCAGCAATACCTAGCAGCGCAGCAGCCGTTTCCTCCTAAACAAAGCTACCAGCCATGCTCGCCTTCTCCTCGGCGCCTCGGCTCACCTAGTCATTATTCCACGTTCTCTGGTGTACGAAACAAGTTCCAAGTCCTGGCCCACGCCAGCAAAACTGAGGCTAGCGGCTTCTGGGAGTAGGGCCGGTGTTGACCGAACTGACTAACATCCTCCGCCACGACACGTTGATGACGCCGATATTTCTGTGAAGGAATTTTTTGAACGTGACGTAGCAATTTCCGCCGATGTTTCTATAACCGTCGAGAATAACTCAACCACCGCACTCGTGGATACTGGCACTGACTACTCCGTTATGAGTGCTGACTTCGCGGCTGCTCTCCGAAATGTGGTGACGCCACGGAACGGTCCGCAGCTCCGTACCGCGAGCAGTCATCTAGTGACGCCGGTTTGGAGGTGCACTACCCGAGAACATATTAGCGCTTCGACCTTCATCGGGACTTTTGTCGTACTTCAGGATTGCTCCAGGCAGGTCATCTTGGGATTATACTTCCTTCTATATTATGGGGCTATTATACATCTCCGAGAATTGCTGGTGACGTTTTCACGTAACGAACATTCTCAGGACTCTAAATCACGTATGCCGGTGTTGCGTGTATCCGACGATTCAGTGACAGTACCACCCCGTTTCAGTGTTCTGGTTAATGTGCTGAGTGACATCAACCGAACGGCTCTCGGAGTTGTGGAAGGCAATGTGTCCGTGCTCTTGTGTTGTCAAGTATGCGTCGCCCGTGGTCGCATAGAATTGATACGAGAGCCTGCGAAAATTCTTATGTAGTGAAGAGGAATGTCCACTACTGCAGCGACATCGACACGTTGGCGCGAGGCACGAGCTAAGACTGTCTGGTTGCTGCTGCGACGCTGCCCGTATACACGACCTCCTCTTGCTGCTACTGTACCGACGCCGCTACCGCTGTTGACCTTGCATTTACATTATATTTTGGTGGAGAGTGCTGCGGTCTTCCCCAGTCCTGGAACTGCGTAGCCGAATGCTGCCGTCTGTCATGCCTGACGACGCTGTATTCACACCCCTACCGGCTTCGCCACGCAGGGGCTGTCCCGGTGCCCAGCTCTTGCGAGAACCAGACATCTTCAGCGGTGCCGATGAAAAGGACGTTGAGGATTGGCTGGAACCTTATGAACGAGCAAGTGCTACTAACAAATGAGACGATCCCGTGAAGCTTGGTACCGTGATGTTTTATTTAACGGATGTTGCCAAGCTATGGTTCAGAAACCATGAGGCGGATATCCCCACTTAGACGACCTTCAAAGCCTGCATCGCAGATGTTTTTGGACGCCCTGGTGTGCGGAAACTTCGCGCAGAACAACGTCTACGAAGCCGGTCCCAACGAACTGGTGAAACATTCACTAGGTACATCGAGGACATCCTTGACCTCTGCCGGCGTGTCGACCCGACGATGGCGGAAACTGATAAGGTACGACACATCATGAAAGGCATTTCCGACGACGCCTTTCAAATGCTGCTCTCGAAGAACGCTGTCACTGTCTCTGAGCTCATCGAGCTGTGTCAGAGTTTCGACGAGCTCCGACGACAGCGTCTCCTCACGCGACGCCCCAACGTCGCGGATGACACACTCTCAAGCCTAACCACCACCTCTGACCTTGAGTCCCTGCTATCGCAGATCAAGAAGTTTGTTCATGCTGAAGTCGCTCGTCAGCTATCACTGATAACGACAGTCGGCCAACCACAGTCACCTCTTCCAGCAAAACTTCGCCCGGCCACCCAGGAGCAAGTTTGTGCGGCTCTGCCATCTGCCCGTGACGCTTCGTCGTTGCCGACCCCCGTTGCCTGTGCCGAGGTAACTGCACCTCTAAGCTATGCTGAAGTGGCCGCTCGACCACCTCTTCAGACATTTACGTCACTGCCATCAGCCATGCCACCGCGACCTACTCCTCAGTTTGCTCAGCCAAGGTCCCTCCAGAGTACTGGACAATGGCGTACAGTCGACAATCGGCCATTATGCTTTGCCTGTGGCCTACCTGGCCACATAGCGCGATACTGCCGTCGACGCGTCCCTATCTACCACCCCCAGAGCTACCACCAGAGCTTCGAACCTGCCCCTTATGTGTCATCGCGCCCTTCGTTCACAGGATCTCAGCCTCCTGACCAGATGTCATCGTACGCCGACCACCGCCCCCTTGACTGAACTTCTGCGCAGTGACTCGAAAAGTAACGCTTGGTCACCCACCTGCGACGATGCTTTCGAAAAGTTGCGCCGCCTGTTAACCTCACCGCTAATCTTGCGTCACTTTGACCCGACTGCTCCGACTGAGGTACACCGATGCCAGCGGTGTTGGACTCGGCGCAGTGCTCGCACAGTGCAAATCAGGATTCGATGAGTACGTAGTCGCATACGCAAGCCATACCCTCACCAAAGCGGAGAAGAACTATTCTGTGACAGAGAAGGAGTGTCTGGCAATCAAATGGGCTCTAGGTAAATTTAGTCCATACCTATATGGTCACCCCTTCGACGTAGTCACCGATCACCATGCGCTTTGCTGGTTATCCGCTTTTAAAGACCCCTCCGGCCGTTTAGCTCGCTGGGCTTTGCGGTTGCAAGAGTTCGACATGCGTGTTGTCTACAGGTCTGGTCGACGTCACACTGATGCCGACGCCCTATCACGTTCACCTGTGTCCTCCAAAAGCTCTGCATGTCTATCTGCCGTGGACGAAATGGTGTCGTTCCCAGAAAACTGTGACATGGCGTCTGAGCAACGTAAGGATGACTGGATCAGCACTCTTCTGCGATTCCTTTCAGACCCGTTGACTTCTCCATCTTCTCGAGCATTGCGCCGTCAAGCGGCTCACTTTGAGGTCCGCGATGGTCTCCTTTATCGCAGGATCTACAAGTCCGACGGCCGAAAGTGGTTACTCGTCATACCTCGCCATCTTCGTGCTGCAATATGTTCAGCTTTCCACACTTACCCTCAGTGCGCACATGCGGGCGTCTTTAAAACATACGCTCGGCTTTCCTCCCGGTTTTATTGGCAGGGCATGTACACCTTTGTGCGCAAATACATTCAGTCTTGCCCTCAGTGCCAACGACGCAAAGCACTCCCTCATCACGCCTCTGGTCCGATCCAGCCAATTCCTTGCGCAGCCAGACCTTTCGACCGCGTTGGAATCGATCTGTATGGGCCTCTACCATTCACGGCTTCCGGAAACCGTTGGATCATTGTCGCTGTCGACTACTTGACGCGATACGCGGAACCAGCCGCTTTGCCTGCTGCCACAGCACGCGACGTCTCAACTTTTCTCCTGCGGAACTTCATTCTGCGTCACGGCGCACCACGTGCACTTCTCAGCGACAGAGGACGTGTATTCCTCTCTAAAGTCGTCAACGCACTCCTTGCCGAATGCCGTATCATTCACCGGACTACAACCGCCTACCATCCGCAGACGAATGGATTGACGGAAAGATTCAACCGTACCCTAGGTGATATGATATCAAAGTATGTTGCCTCAGACCACTCCGACAGCGACCTCATTCTGTCTTTTGTGACATACGCCTGCAATACTGCTCCACAGGCGACTACGGGCTTTTCACCATTTTTCCTGTTATACGGCCGAGACGCTTCCACCACACTAGATACCATTCTGCCCTAGCACCCCAATTCCTCCGAGTCTGCGCCCATCTCTGAAGCTGCCCGCCGCGGCGAGGAATGCCAGTAAGCTCGCCCAGTCGTCCCAACCATCGACCAATGGAGACAAAAATCTCGGCGTGACGATAACCACCCGCACCCTTTGTTCCGGACACTCTTGTTTGGCTTTGGGTTCCCTCTGTGCCTACAGGCCTTTCCTCGAAGTTTTTTTTTCAAAATACCAGGAACCCTACGGCATTGTCTCGCAGACTTCACCAGTTAACTACATCGTCGAACCCGTTACGCCATCCACAAACTAGCGCTTTCGGGGACGTGAAATTGTTCACGTACAGCGGCTGAAACCTTATTACGACCCACTCGTACTCTCTTCACCGTGAGTCGCCAGGATGGCTTCTTTTTCGACTGGGGACGAAGTGTAGTGAAGAGGAATGCCCACTACTGCAGGGACATCGACACGTTGGCGCGAGGCACGAGCTAAGACTGCCTGTTTGCTGCTGCGACGCTGCCCGTATACTCGGCCTGCTCTTGCTGCTACTGTACCGACGCCGCTACCGCTGTTGATCTTGCATTTACATTATACTTATAACAAATTACATTCATGAATACCAGAACTTCATGAGGCGGTGTGTCGTCGCTTACTTCGAAGAAATCGGAGACTTGAAAGCTAGCTTCTCACTCGCGCAACTCTCTTCCGGTCCTCGCAACGACAAATAGTCTACGGTGAAGCTTGACGTGAACGGCGCATTGTCGACATCACAGCAAGAGAGTGTTCCCTCCTTCCTGTTTTCCTTCTGGGAATGTTTTGCCACGACGTCCAAAATTAGACACCCATCGCAAAGCACAGAATCATAACAGAGCCCAGCGAAAGGCCTATTCGACAACATGCTTATCGAGTTTCCCGCAGAGAATAACACGCCATCTACGACCAAGTAAAACAAATGCTTGCTGAGGACATCATTCAGCCATCTACAATCCCATGGGCATCACCGGTCGTATTGGTGAAAAAGAAAGATGGCACATTGCGTTTCTGTGTTAATTATCACAAATTTAGTACCGTGACAAAGAAACACGTCTATCCGCTTCCTCGTATCGACGACTCACTCGACCACCTTAGTACCACCCGATATTTTTGATCCATGAATCTACGCAGTGGTTATTTGCAAATTAGGGTCGATGAGCGTGACCGGTAAAAAGCCGTTTTCATTACTCCTGATGAGTTCTTCAAATTTAAGGTGCAGTCTTTTGGACTGTGCCCTGCTCCCGCGACTTTTCAACGAATGATGGACACAGTTTTGTCTGGTCTCAAGTGGCAATGGTGTCTTGTCTATTTAGATGACGTCGTCGTTTTTTCATTGACGTTCGAGCAGCACATTCAGCGACTTCGTGCAGTACTTGCGCTACAAAAAGCTGGCCTGTCGCTCAAGCCCGAAAAATACCAATTTGCCTACGAGGAGCTCAAGTTTCTCGGCCATGTCTCCAACAGTGACGGAATTCGCTCAGACCCCGAGAAAACACTGGCTGTCGCTGCCTTCCCAACTCCAACGAACGAACACGGCGTACGCCGTTTTGGGGCCTTTGTGCGTACTATCGTCGCTTCGTTCCGAATTTTTCCAAAATAGCAGAACCCTTCAACCAACTCACGAAAGTCAACGTTGCTTTTGTGTGGGCCCCAGAACAACACGAAACATTTTGCGAGCTACGACGATGCCTCGAGACTTCTCCAATTTTGGGTCATTTCGACGAAAATGCCGACGCTGAAGTGCATACAGATAAAAGTATGGTTGGCCTCGGAGCCGTCCTTGTCAGGAAGGTATCGAGCGAGTGATCGCCTACGCTAGTCGTACGTTATCATCGGCTGAAACGAACTATTCCACCACAGACAAGGAATGCCTAGCTGTCGTGTAGGCCATAGCAAAGTTCCGACCGTATCTGCACGGGCGACCATTCAAAGTAGTCACCGCCCACCATTGCTTGTGCTGGCTTGCAGGCCTCAAAGACCCCTCAGGCCACCTAGCTCGATGGAGTCTTCGCTTACAAGAATTTGACGTTACAGTGGTTTACAAGTCAGGACGCAAGCACACTGATGCTGACTGCCTATCACGTGCCCCAGTCGAGTTGATTCCTCCTGACCAAACTGACGACGAAAGTTTCCTCATGGCCGTCACAGCCTCCGACTTGGCTCAAAAACAGCGAACCGCCATACTGGCCGTACCGTCTGCGACGGGAAACGACATCCTTAAGGCGTGCCATGACGAACCATCTTCCGGGCATTTAGGGTTCGCGCATACTCAGGCACGTATCCGCCACAGGTACTACTGGCCTAAACTGCCCCGTACGGTCAAGCACTACGTGAAAACATGCCGAGACTGTTCTCGTCGCAAAACGCCGCCCATGAAACCTGCTGGTCTTATATTTATTTATTTATTTATTTATGGTACCCTCAGGGCCCGAAGGCATTACAGAGGGGAGTGGCAATACAAAATAATACAGCAAACGGCAAAACGTAAAGGAAAAGAAGGGAAAATACAAAGCGGTTGGCAAAAAACACACAGTAACAAAGAATTAAATGTAGCAGCGGGAATACATGACAACGATTTTGATAAAAAAAAAATCAATGTAGCGGTAACGATATTACAGGTAGTACATAGTCAAGAAACCGAAGTGAAGAACTACAACAATGATTAGCCAAAGCACTACAAAAAAAAAGAAAGAAAGAAGAAAGCACGACATATATAACACGAAGCAGAATCAAACATCGCAAAACATGTTTTGCAAAAAGGCCCTAAAACGTGATGTGTCGGTAATAGCCGTAGCTGATTGTGGTAGTAGATTCCATTCGGATGTGGTTCTTGGAATGAAGGCATGCGAATAGGTTACGGTTCTGCAGCGGGGAACATGAACTTTTTGTAGATGGTCCAATCTGGGTGATATGAATGAGGGGGGTTTAATAAACTGTTCACGAAGATTTTTGCTATGATAAAGTTTATGAAGGAGACTGAGTCGGGCTATTTTACGCCGAATGGCGAGTTCAGGAAGGTTGAGCTGGGACTTCATTAAGGTAACACTGGCCGTGCGGTTATAATTGGCTAAAATGAAGCGAACTGAACGATTCTGGACTGCTTCTAATTCATGTGTAAGTGTAGTGCCACCAGGATCCCAGACGGATGATGCGTATTCAAGTGATGGACGAATATAAGTAGTGTAAAGAAGTTTCTTAAGGGATGAGGGCGCCATGTAGAAGTTCCTGCGAAAATACCCGAGAGAACGGTTAGCCTTGGCGATGATGTGCTCCACATGGTGGTTCCATGACAGGTTACTGGAAATATGAACACCTAGGTATTTGTAAAATGAAACAGACTCGAGGTGGGTATCGTTGAGATGATAATCTGGATACGCAAGTGAGGTGCGGCACACACGCATTGCTTTGCATTTTGAAATGTTTAGTTCCATGTTACATAATTGACACCAGGTAAATATGTTATTTAAATCCGTCTGGAGCGAGGTAACATCATTTTGGTTAGTTATTTTCCGATAAATTACACAGTCATCTGCGAATAGGCATACCTTTGATGAGACATTAGTTGGCAGGTCGTTCATGAAAATTAAGAACAGTAAGGGTCCCAACACAGAGCCTTGGGGAACACCCGAGAGCACCGGCTGGACGGGGGAATCAATATTGTTAGCAGAAACAAACTGTGTTCGGTTGGAAAGAAAGGCTCGAATCCAGTTAAACACGTTAGGGTCTAGGTTTAAGTGTTTCATCTTAAGAAGTAGTAACTGATGACTGACCTTATCGAATGCCTTAGAATAATCTAAAAAAATACAGTCAATGGTGAATCCAGAATCGAGTAGGACATGCAGGTCGTTTGTAAAGACTAAGAGCTGCGTTTCGCAAGAAAAATTCTTGCGGAAACCGTGTTGCGAGGGTGTGAAAAACTGGTTAGACTCGAGAAAGTTAACAAGGTGGGTGAAAATGATATGCTCAAGTATTTTGCACGGGACAGATGTCAGTGAAATTGGACGGAAGTTTGATGGATTGTGTGTTAGCCCTGATTTGTGAACTGGCACTATCTTACCGACCAGCCAGTCTTCCGGAAGGCTAGAATGCTGCAGGGACTGTGAAAAAATGCATGACAGGATAATAGAGGAGTATTCAACAGTGTTCTTCAAGAATTTAGTATTGATACCATCAACTCCACATGATGATGAGTTTTTAAGTTTCTTAATGACCGCACGAATACCTTCCGAGGTAACGAAAATAGCGTCCATAGGTAGGTAATGGGGTGACGGCAAGGAGATTTGGTTGTTGATGGTCGCCTGGTGAGAGAAAGCTTTTATGAATGTGTCATTTAGTACAGATGCGCATTCTACGTCGGGCACGGGATGCCCTTCAGCTGTCAGCAAGGCTATAGCGCGGCGCTCGCTGCCACGCACGAAATTCCAAAACTGTCTAGGGTTATTTTTCAGCATAACCGGTAGAGTGTGATTAAAAAAGGAAGACTTAGCTCGTTTCACTTCAGATAAATAGGTTGTGGCAGCAGATTTGTAAGTAGACCAACGTTTATCAGACGGGGATTTGACAGCAGCACGATAAAACCTTTTCTTACGGTTTGAAAGGCGGTTTATGTATCTGTTGTACCATGGAGCACGTGTATTGGAAAGAACTTGTTTTATAGGGATATGTTTAACGGTTAGCTCTGAAACTTTAGCTTTAAATAAGTCCCAGTTGCTCTGCACCGATCTTTCAGGGTAGTTGGGTAAGAACTCATCTAGGAATGTGCCCAAATCCTTGTTAATTGAGTCAAAGTCAGCCTTTCTGTAATCCCGTATAGTTTTAAGCTGCTTACGCATGCGTGAGAATGGCAGTAATATATTTGCTTGAATAATATCGTGATCACTGATACCAGGTACATTGGACACTGAAGATACAATATCTGGTTCTGATGTCAATATAAGATCAAGAATGGATGACGTAGTATCGGTAACGCGCGTAGGAAAATTAACAAGCTGCGTCAAACCAAAATCTGAACAGATGCGAATAAAATGCTGTGGGGCCACCCCGAGAACCCTGTGGAGCCACCCCGAGAACCATTTCAACAAGTTGGCATGCACTTGCTGGGTCCATTTCCAAAATCTTCAGCGGGGAATCGCTGGATAATAATTTCGACTGACCATTTAACCCGCTATTGTGAATCACGAGCACTCCAGTGCCGTACGGCAAGTAATGTCGCGGATTTTTTCATTCATCATGTCGTCCTCCGCCATGGTGCACTGGCCATGCTTCTAACAGACACAGGCACGGACTTCACTGCCGTGCCTCTGTGCCTCTGTGAAGTGATGACACTAAGCGGCACCGTATATTGTCAAACGACAGCTTACCATCCACAAGCTAACAGATTAACAGGACGGCTCCTTAAGACCATCACAGACATGATTTCCATGTATGTCGACGTAGACCATAGAAACTGGGACAATGTACAGATTTTCGTAACTTTCGCATATAACACCGCCGTGCAAGAAACTACAAGATTTACACCTTTCCGCTTGCTTCACGGCCGCGAAGTTACTACGATGTTAGATGCCATGCTCTTACCTGACGCATTTACGACCACCACCGAAAGTGCTGACCAGTGTGCGCAACGCGTCAAGAAGGTCGACAGCTAGCTCGCTTGCGTATTCGCTCTCAGCAACAACATGATGCTCATAAGTACAACTTTCGGCACAGAGAAGTGACCTGCCACCCCGGAGAAAAAGTATGGCTCTGGAGTCCCGTAAGCCACTCTTAGAAGCTCTTGCGTCTTTATTTTGGCCCTTACCGGGTTCTTCAGCACCTCAGCGATATAAACTACGAAGTAATCGCAGAGCACAGCGTGCAGTCCTCCCGTCGTGGTGCCCAGCCAGACATCACCCACTTGGCTAGGATGAAGCCGTATTACTCACGCTGAAGACTTGCTCTTCAAACATTTGAAAGCCTCGAGTCGATGCTTTTCGAGAGGAGGAGTAATGACACGAGCATGTAGTGGGCTTCTGGCTGTTGCGTGACTAGTGTCATCATTACTTGTGCGTGTCGAATGATTTGGTTGGGAAAAAAGATGACGACGAACTCGCACTGCTAGATCGAAGCTGTGTTCTGCTGTTTGCTACACTATTACTTGCACTGATTTTATTACCATGACAGTATATATATTGCTACGGGTAACTTATTTAATAAATTAAATACGATGCACCGTGCTCGGCGAACAAGATGGCGACAGTTCATCAACAACCAGCCACCAACGTCTTCCTTCTCTTTCTTGCAGCCAGGCTGTGGCGGCTGTTGTGTATCATAACCCCCCGGCGGTATAAGCACCGTCTCGGTGCTTGAGCAACTCGGATGCCGTAGAAGGAGGGTGATAAGGCTTGAGTCGAGCTATCTGCACGATGTCACTCGAAGGTGACGACGATGGCGTTGAATCAGCTGGAACGATCTCGTATGTAACGTCAGTCACCTGACGAATGACACGGTATGGTCCAGTGTAGCGTGACAGCAGTTTTTCAGAAAGCCCTACAGGTCGTGTGGGGGACCAAAGGAGGACAAGGGAACCCGGTGAAAAGTGCGCGTTTCGATGATGGGAATCGTAGAGCTGTCTTTGGTGCTCCTGTGAGGCCTGCAGACGGCTGCGGGCGAGTTGGCATGCGTGGTCGGCTCGCGCGATGGCTACGCCGGCATACTCAGTGGCCGAGGGCAGCGAGGTGTCAAAAGGTAGGGCGGGTTCTCGGCCGTATAGAAGATAGAATGGTGAATAGCCGGCAGTGTCGTTGCGTGACGATTTATATGCGAACGTCACAAATGGCAAGTGAACATCCCAGTCCTGGTGGCCGGCCGCTACGTATTTAGAAAGCATGTCGGTTATAGTGCGGTTGAGGCGCTCCGTAAGACCGTTCGTTTGCGGATGGTACGAAGTGGCAAACTTGTGCTTGGCAGAGCAAGAGCGCAGGATTTCATCAACGACAGCTGATAGGAAGGTCCGGCCCAGGTCAGTGAGAAGTTGACGGGGAGCACCGTGTACTAAAATAATATCATATACCAGAAAGTCCGCCACATCGGTTGCGCAGCTTGTCGGAAGTGTGCGTGTGATAGCGTACCGTGTAGCATAGTCAGTGGCGACAGCAATTCGTTTGTTGCCTGAGCTGGAGATTTGGAATGGACCAAGCAGGTCGAGGCCAACTCGAAAAAAAGGTTCAATGGGAATGTCGATCGGCTGAAGGAATCCAGCTGGTAGGAAAGATGGCTTTTTGCGGCGCTGGCAGGGCTCACAAGCGGCGACGTAGCGTCGAACAGAGCGGGCAAGACCAGGTCAAAATAAACGACGACTTACACGGTCGTATGTGCGAGAGACGCCCAAGTGGCCCGCCAAAGGAGCGTCATGAAGTTGGTGGAGAACAGTCGCACGAAGATGTGCTGGTATGACGGGAAGCAAGTCATGGCCATATGGATCGAGGTTACGGCGATACAGGATGCCGTCTTTTACCAGGAACATTTGTAAAGATGCGTCGCGAGGCATTGACTCAAACTTGTCAATGATGGTTCGCAGGGAAGCATCCCGGCGTTGTTCGTGGCCAAAGTTGAGCAGCTGCGTCACAGACAGAAGGTCTGGAAAGGTGTCAGTATGGGCAGCCTCTTCCACAGGGTAGCGTGATAAACAATCCGCATCTTGATGTGACCGCCCTGTTTCGTACGATACGGTGAACATGGATTCTTGTAATCGTAGGGACCAACGAGCGAGGAGTCCTGTGGGATCCTTGAGTGAGGCCAGCCAGCAGAGCGCGTGGTGGTCGGTGACAACCCGGAATGGACGCCCGTATAAGTATGGGCGAAACTTGGTGACTGCCCACACAAGAGCGAGACGCTCACGCTCCATGATTGAATAGTTGCGCTCGGCTGTAGATAGCTGTCGGCTTGCATATGCTAAAACACGGTCATGTCCGCGTTGGTGTTGCGATAGCATTGCCCCGATGCCATGCCCACTAGCGTCAGTTCGAACCTCGGTTGGAGCAGATGGATCAAAATGAGCTAAAATCGGCGGTGTTGTAAGGAGCGTCGTGGGCTGGAAAAAATATGAGCCTTGATCAGCGCCCAGAAAAACGGGGTGTTCTTCTTCAGGAGGTTTGTGAGTGGGCGTGCAATGATGGCGAAGTCCTTAATAAACCGTCGAAAGTAAGAGCACAAGCCCACAAAACTGCGAACGTCCTTTGTTGACTTCGGAACAGGAAAGTCCGTGACGGCGCGAATTTTCTCGGGATCCGGGCAGACTCCTGCGACATCGACGATGTGGTCAAGTACGGTTAATTGACGACGAGCAAAGTGGCGTTTCGACCAGGTCAGTTAAAGTCCGGCTCGACGAAAAACTTCAAAAATCGCCGATAAACGCTTGAGATGGGAGTCGAATGTGGCGAGAAAACGATAATGTCGTCTAGATAACATAAGCAGGTTGACCATTTAAACCCTTGGAGCAATGATTCCATCATTCTTTCGAATGTGGCCGGCGCATTACAGAGAACAAAGGGCATAACTTTGAAGTGATAAAGCCCGTCAGCAGTGGCGAATGCGGTCGTCTCACGGTCCATCTCGTCCACAGCGATCTGCCAATAGCCAGATCGAAGGTCGATAGTGGAAAAATACGTAGCACTGTAAAGGCAGTCTAAGGCATCGTCGATTCTAGGCAACGGGTAAACATCTTTCTTCGTAATTTTGTTGAGATGCCTATAATCTACACAAAAGTGCCATGTTCTATCCTTCTTTCTGATCAGGATGACAGGAGAAGCCCAGGGGCTACAAGAGGGCTCGATTATGTCTTTTACAAGCATATTTTCGACTTCTTGTTGTATGACTGTGCGCTCGGACGCGGAAACATGGTATGGAAGTCGGTGAATGGGACTCGCGTCACCAGTATTGATGCGATGAGTAACAACTCTCGTTCGGCCTAAAGCCGTGCTGGCGAAGTCAAAATTGTCACTATAGGACTCCAGGACGTGACGAAGGGCTTCAGCTTGATCAGGAGCGAGGTCTGAAGGTACTATGTGGTCAACGTCGATGCCCGATGAACGTGATAGAGTTGGTTCATGGTCTGAGGTGCAGCAATCATCCACTCTGAAGGGTTCAACCTTATGGTCTTGTAGAGCAGTAATTTCGGCCAGGGAGATACCTTGTGGAAGAATTCGGGCAGTGAGGGCAAACTTGACAATAGGAAGGCATGTGCGGTTGTTAACGATTGTCAAAATGGTGTGCGGAACGGCGACGCCATGCGTAAGCATCACGGCATGAATTGGGGCCACCATGTAATCGCCGTCAGGTACAGGTGGTAATCGAGACAAGTGCCTGTAATCGAAACAAGCGCCTGGACCTTTATATAACCGCAGTACTGAAAGATATACTACACGAATACCACAGACAGAAAGGAAACCGAGAAAACTTGACAAAATCTGAAAAAATGAGTCTGAGAAATCTGGCATCTAGGACAGACATAACAATAAAACCAACTGACAAAGGAGGAGCAATTGTAGTCCTTAATACAACCAACTACTTGCAAGAAGCATACCGCCAACTAGACGACTCAAGATTTTAAGAACGCTTCCCAGGTGATCCGACAGACGAATACGACAAACGACAGACGTATCGTAACAACAGAACTAAAGAAACTGTTGGATGCAGAAAAGATAACCAACACTGACCACAAATTGATGCGAGCAGCATACCCTCGTCCAGGTCGCTTCTACATCCTCCCCAAAATTCAAAAACCTGGTAACCCAGGTCGACCAATCATATCAGGCATCGGTACAATAACTTAACCCACATCAGGGTACGTGGACAAATTAATAAGCCACATTCCATGCACCCTCGCGTGGTACATAAAAAACACCACACATTTTCTTCAAGACATTGCATGTCTGTGTGTGCCGAAAAACTCGTACTTCGTTATTCTTGATGTCTCTTCATTGTATACAAATATTCCTCACGATGACGGCATAGCTGCATTTCAAAACATGTACACAAACCATAGACAATGTAACACCCCAGATTTTTCTGCCATCGCAACTTTGACGAAGATGGTCCTCGAAATAAATTCATTCGAGTTTAACCAAGAGTATTTTCGACAAATCAGCGGGATCGCTATAGGCACCAAAATGGCACCCAATTATGCCAAAATATCTATGGGAAAGCTAGAATCAGAATTTCTTGCACAAAGTTCCTTAAAACCACTGTTATACAGAAGATACCTAGACGACATCTTTCTTATTCAGACCCACAGCGAGGACGAACTTCTCAGTTTTATCGACACCTACAATGCTGTACATCCTAACACACACTTCACACCCACATACTCGCAAGTAACCGTAAATTTTCTTGATGTCACCATAACAACAGAAGACGACAAGCTCTCTACAACTCTATATCGCAAACCAACGGATCGACAACAATACCTCCATTACCAAAGCGATCACCCGCGCCACTGTAAAAACAGTATCCCATACAGCCAGGCTCCATAGCTTCAGCGAATGTGCTCAAGAAATGCTAATTTTGACACGAGCTCACACAGGCTAAAACTTATGCTCGAGAAACAAAAATACTCTTCACAAGTAATTGATGACGCTGTTCAGAAAGCGAGAAAATTGAAGCGTGATGACTTACTTATGAAGCGACCACCACAAGAGGACCCACAACAAACAAACATCTGCTTGACTTACTGCACAAACTTCCGCAATGTAAACAAAATCCTTTAACGACATTACAACATTCTGGAACAAAGTGAACGTCTGAAACGCGCATTCCCATCCGCTCCAGGCGTCGTTTACCAATGATCACGCAACCTTAAAGACACACCTGTCCGCTCTCAAATTAATACCTCACCCCCCAATAATTCATGGCGACCTTGTTTAAAGTAATGATGTCTTGTATGTAAGGCGATGCGAAAAACACACTAAGCAACCAGCACACAATCCAAGTTTTCGATTAACATACGAGGAAACCTAACATGCGATTCCTCTAATGTGGTATACCTACTCGATTGCAACGTGTGTAGTATGCAGTACATCGGACAAACAGAAACACCACTTAGGATTCGCTTCGATAATCGCAGAGCCCATGCGAAATCAGCCCCAAATTTACTCCTATCAAAACATGTTAATCTTCCCGACCATGCATTCGACAAACTATCAGTAACGCTCTTAGAGTCGGGATTTAAATCAAACCGAGAACGTGAACAACGAGAGTCATACCTTATCCACCGATTCAACACCCTCGATAGAGGAATAAATCAGAATCCTGGTACACTTGCAGCAATTAAAGCATTAGAAAACAATAATGGCAATAAAAAAATAGTAACTGAGTTCACGGCACTGCAGCTGCGAAGGGCACTGGACAACTCAAAACAATTCCAAGTGTAACTACTTTTCCTAAGTAGAACTGTCATCTATTTTCTGTTTTATTTTAATACCCAATCAATTGTGCCATGCATGACATGCCCAACTGCAACCCTGTGCACAGCCGGGAGGCCCCTACTGCACGCGTAATCCAGAAGCGGGCAAGGAATTCGCATTGCACCCGCTTACCAGCCTTTGCCGCAATACGCCGCAACCCTCTTTCTACGACGAAATGTTGACGGGGCGCCGAGTAGTTAAAGGCTTAAAACTTCCTAAAAAGCCCACTTACCAGCCTCTGCCGCAATACGCCGCACCCCTCTTTCCACGACGAATTGTTGATGGGGCTCTGAGTAGTTAAAGGCTTAAAACTTCCTAAAAATATCTTTTTTGTCCCACACCGAACCACCTGAGCCAGGAAGCGCCATCTGGTCGGGAAGAATGCGTTAGTGAAAGGAAGCATACACAAACCGCTGACATCAGAAAGGTGAAGGGGAAGAAGGGGAGAGAGATGACGGGGAAGTGGAAGGAAGAGTAGAAAGGGGGCGCCCGGGGAGAGTCCACCTTATATTCTTTTTTCTTTTTTTTCATTTTTCCCTTTTTCTCTTTTTTTCCTTTTCTTTCTTCTTTCTTTTTTTAGTCTTTTTACCTCTTTCCCTCTAATTTAAGATTGTATAAAGCTGAGCACTAACAAACTGTACCTTTAATCTTGATGAAGGCGAGACTGTAGGCTGAAACGTCGAAATAAACCACGTTGTCACCACTATACAATGCTACGGCCACTCAACTACCATGTCTGGCAATATATATATATATATATATATATATATATATATATATATATATATATATATATATATATATATATATATATATATGAAGTCTTGGTAGTCTTGGTTGCGACCGCGTTTAATTGAGGAAAGACCTCGCAAAACGAACGGCCAGAGCCAGCACACAGACGATGACGATGATGATGACCCAGAGTGGCATTAAGGACAAAGAGACAAGCGGATGATGGTGATTGCGATCCTGCACGGATGAGGACGATGTAAGTAACAAATGCCCACACTAATTCCCCCCACTTGGAAGCGGACACCCTGGCCGCCGTAAGTCAAAGGGACGGGGAACGTCGCGTGAAAGGTTTCGTGCGACAAACGTGGACAATCTCTGTGCTGCGGTAGCGGCGGTCTGTTGGGGCGACGAGGGGTGTCACACAATAATTAACCGGCGAAGTCTCTTCTAAAACAATGTATGGCCCGATGAAGCGTGGTTGGAATTTGTCACAGAGACCAGGAGTGCGAATAGGTGTCAAAAGCAGCACCTCTTCACCAGGTTGGAAAAACACAACGTGGTGCGATTCGTCATAGATGATCTTCCGCTCGTACTGTCTCACTTCAGTATTGATGCGAGCCTGATGGCGAGACTGGGCCAGGCGGGAAATGTATTCTTCGCTAGAAGACTGACATGAATTCCCATGGCTGCTAAAGAAGAAGACGTCGAGAAAGGTAGTCGGGGTGCGTCCGTACACGAGGTAAAACGGTGAGTAGCAAGTTGTTTGCTGAACGGCAGTGTTGTAAGCGAATGTCAGGAATGGTAAAAGAGTACCCCAGTTTTTGTGGTCGGGTTGGACCTAAACGGCTATCATGTCTGCAAGGGTTCGGTGAAATCTTTCCGTGAGACCATTTGTCTGAGGGTGGTAGCTTGAAGCTGTCTTGTGAGTAGTTCCAGAAGAGCGCAGTACTTCATTTACCATTTGTGACAGGAACACTTTGCCGCAATCACTAAGCAGTACACGAGGAGCCCCATGATGCAGGAATATGGCGTGAATAATAAAGTATGCAACTTCCACAGCTGAGCCTGTAATAGAGGAAGTCTCAGCGTAGCGTGTCAGGTGGTCAACGATGGTCACTATCCATCGTTTGCCAGCAGATGTGACGAGGAGAGGCCCGTAAAGGTCAACACCTACAACCTCGAAAGGCATTGAAGGGCACGGGAGTGGCTGTAGAGGTCCAGCAGGTGTAGACGTGGAGAGTTTACGACGCTGGCATGGGTAGCAGGAACCGACGTAGCGCGCTACACTAGAAGAAAGGCCAGGCCAGTAATAACGACAACGAATGCGGTCAAGAGTTTTTTTTTAACCAAGATGACCAGCAGTCAAGTTGTTGTGGAAGGCTTCGAGCACCTGAAGTCGAAGAGAGCGTGGCAGTACAGGAACCCAGCGCTGACCGTCAGGGTGGTAGACGTGGCGGTAGAGAACCCCATTGTCCAGCTTAAAGTGCGGGAGTTGACGACGGAGTCGCGCGTTTGGTGGATGAGAAACTCCCGAAAGGTGGTGGATCATGCGTCTGCAGTATGAATCGGACCGTTGGCGGGAGATAAATGTTGGCTCGTCGTCCGAAAAGGGTTGCGTTATTGATGCGAGCGTATGAACTTTGATAGATGTGGTGGTTGAGTTCTCACCAACGCTCATATGGGTAGTTGGAAGCGGGCAACGAGATAAAGCATCGGCGTCTTGATGTTTTCTGCCTGACTTGTAAGTTATGTCAAAGTCGTACTCCTGCAAGCGTAGTATCTACCGACCAAAGCGTCCGGACAAGTTCTTCAGTGTAGAAAGCCAGCATAAGGCATGGTGGTCCGAAACAATTGTGAAGTGACGGCCGTGGACATAGGGACGGAACTTCTGGACCAACCAAACCACAGCCAAACACTCTTGCTCAGTTATAGTGTAGTTCTTTTCAGCAGGGGTGAGTACGTGACTGGCATATGCAACAACTTTCTCTAGGGAAGACTTGTCACGTTGTAGAAGAACGGCTCCTATACCAAGGCCGCTAACGTCGGTATGAAGGATAGTCGGTGTGGCTTCGTCAAAGTGGCAGAGCAGAGGTTCAGACATGAGTGCCCGCTTCAACAGCTCGAATGCCGTTTGACATTCTTGAGACCACAGAAAGGGGACGTTCGAAGCGAGTAGTTGGTGTAATGGAGCAGCAATAGAAGCGAAGTTCTGGATAAACCGGCAAAAATAGGAGGCGAGGCCAAGAAAATTGCGAAGCTCCTTTGGTTTTTTGGGTCGCGGAAAGTGAAGGACTGCAGAAATCTTGTCAGGGTCGGGCCGGATGCCATCTTTGCTAACGACATGTCTTAAGACCTTGATAGATTTGCTAGCGAAAGAGCATTTTTTAGTGTTTATTTGAAGCCCGACGCCGGCAAGGCACGTCAGAACTTGATCCAGTCGTTCTAAGTGCTCAGGAAACGTTGAGTAAAAGATAATAATGTCGTCCACGTAGCAAAGACAACTTTTTCATTTCAGGCCGCGCAGCACGGCATCTATCATGCGCTCAAAAGTCGCGGGTGCGTAGCAGAGCCCGAAAGGCATCACGTTAAATTCATATAGCCCGTCGGGGGTTGCAAACGCCGTTTTCTCTTTATCGTCTTCATGCGTGGGGATCTGCCAGTACCCAGAACGCAAGTCGATGCTTGAAAAAAATTCCGCGCCTTGTAGGGAATCAAGGGCGTCGTCAATGCGTGGCATAGGGTACACGTCCTTGCATGTGATCTTATTGAGCGCCCGGTAGTCCACGCAAAAACGCACGAGCCATCCTTTTTGCGGACCAAGACAATAGGAGACGACCATGGGCTAGATGAGGGACGGATGATTTCTCGTTTAAGCATGTTCGCAACGTTTTCTCCTATAATTTTTCTTTCAGCTAGAGACACGCGGTAGGGTCGGCGGTGTACGATAGATGTCCCAACAGTTTGAATTCGATGTGCCGTAGTATTAGTGCAGCCCAGCTTAGACGAGCAAAACTCGAAAGGATTTGCATGTTTCTGTAACAGTGCGAGCAGCTGGTGCCTCTGTGAATATGACATTTCGCTGCTGATAGCGGTGGTAAAGGCGGAGGAAGAAACATGCTCACCGAGGAAAGATTCTTTGGATGCAATGGCCTGAAGTGGCATGACAAATACAGGCTTTAAGTCGGCAGCATGGGCCATAGTAGTGCCCTGTGGCAGTAAGATCTTCTCCTGTGTAGAGTTGACAGCGGTGACAAGTGCAGAGCCATTGCAAAAACGAACGACACCGGACGGAAGAACTATATCTTTACGAACGCAAAGTGGTGACGGTGAGACCAATGCATCACCGTTATAGATGTCATTGGACGTAATGCTGACAATTTGCTCTTGTAGTGGAGGCAGTTCGATGTCTTTCGCAGCTACCAGACGAAGTGGCTTGTGAGTCGTCGTCAAGTATGTAGTTGGCGTCAGCGAGGTGAACGACGCGTTGTCCACAACAAATCGCCGCGGGAGCAGCTGATAGAAAATCCCACCCTAAAATTAGTTGGTGAGAGCAGCGGGACAGGACAGCAAACTGGACATGATGGCGGATGCCGTCATTGAGAACACGCACAGTACAAAACGTGGAAGGGCGAATGACGTTCTTCTGGGCAGCAACTAACGTGGGGCCATCGTAAGGCGTCATTACTTTCCCTAAATGTTCACACAAATCAGCACGTATCACAGACAACGTCGCACCTGTGTGCACCAAAGCATCGACTCGCACTCCTTCCACTTCCACAGAAAGCGTGTTACACGGGCCTGATGGAAGAATTTCAGTTCTCATTCCGAATGCAGTTTTTCCTCCACAAACTGCATCACTTAGTTTACCGAATGAATATCAGATGAGAATGAGGCAGGCCGAAGCGGAGAAGTGGAACGGCGGAAGGGCGAAGGCGAGCGGCGTCTCGTGTTTCGGCTGTTTCGTGGTGCAGTCGATGCCGGAGGAGATATAGACCGGTGCGGGGGAGACGAATAACGCTGACCTTGATAAGACTCCCCAGTGTACGAATCCCGTTTGCGCACGTCGTTCCCACGATCATCTTGCTGGCACTTTCGGCAAAAACGAGATATATGGCCGCAATAGCCTCAATAGCAGTATACAGGTTGAGACGAGCGCCACTGTGGGGAATGGAAGGCATTCGGGGCACCTGGAGATAGCGCGGTCAGGTGGGCCGGAGGGTCAGTGAGCATAGAATGGTAGTTAACCGGGGGAGCAGCAGCAACTGAAGCGTAGGATGGACGCAGCAATGTCGCGTGGGTGTCGCTGGGAGGCACGGCAGCAACTTCAGGTACGTGGGTATGGGGCGTGAAGCAGGTGGCTGTACGGGCGCAACGCCGGTCAGCGATGTAAGTTCCTTCCTGACGATGTCACGCAAGGGCACTCCCGAAGACTGTGTAGGACGTGATGTAGGAGGTGTGAAGCCCATAGACCGCAATTCTTCACGTATAATGTCCCGGATGAGGTCACGCAGGTGGCTATGAGACGTAGAGTGGTGGTCGTCAATATCCGGTTGGAGGCGAACAGAGTCCAGCGTATCAAAGCGCTGGCATGTCGTCACGACATCAGCGATGGTAGCTGGGTTTTGCACAGCAAGTTCATTAAAGGCAACAGGCCCAATGCTTTTCAATATGTGGCGCACTTTGTCCGATTCCAGCATGGATTGATTGACACGCCGGCACAGTGCGAGGACATCTTCGATGTATGAAGTGTAGGATTCACCTGGATGTTGTCGGCGAGTATCTCTTCGCGATGGCGGATCGAATGTCCGGAGTCCCAAAAACGTGTCGCAGCTGCTGCTGGAAGGTAGCCCAGTCGGGTAGGTCAATGACATGGTTAAAATACCATGTCTTTGCAACTCCGGTCAGATAAAAAGGGACGTAAAGCAGTTTGGCGGCCTCGTCCCACCGATTAGCGACACTTACGCGGTCGTAGTAGTCGAGCCAGTCTTCTACGTCTTCCCCACGAAGACCAGCGAACAGCGGGGGTTCCCGCTGATGTCCGTGTATGTAAGTAGAAGGGGCAGCTTGCGTCGGTGCGTGGTTGATGACATCAGCTCCGGTAGGCTCGGTCTGGGACATGCTGCCTCACAGTGTGCGCAATCGGCTGCCTGAGCGAAGCTCCAGTGGGTAGAGCGGACTGCGGGAGGTAAGAGGACCGAAAATCCACCTCCACCACGTATGAAGTCTTGGTAGTCTTGGTTGCGACAGGGTTTAATTGAGTAAAGACCTTGCAAAACGAACGGGCAGAGCCAGTACACAGACGATGACGAAGATGATGACCCAGAGTGGCAATGAGGACAAAGAGACAAGCGGATGATGGTGATTGTGATCATGCAAGGATGAGGACGATGTAAGAAACAATTGCCTACAATATATATATATATATATATATATATATATATATATATATATATATATATATATATAATTCAGTGTTAATAAGAAAGACGTTGATACCATCGGCTCAACTATCATCAACACAAGAAAAAGGCACGAGATCTGCGATCGAGCACCATCATCTGGGTCCGCCGGCGTTTTTTTCGAGCTACCACCCGCTTGCTCAGTTCCTTCAATAAACCCCCTTTACATTTGGTGGATTCTGCCTGGCAACTACATCACCTACATCCTGGAACTCCGATCCCACACCCTGCCGTCGACCATGCAAGTTGACGCTGCCCAACAGACACCACCTCTCGCGGCCTACTTGTCCCGGCCTGGTTCACCAGCGAGGCTCCCCGATCTTTTCGGCCGCCGAAGACCAGGACGTCGACGACTGGCTGTCGTCCTACCAAAATGTTGCTGGACCAAACAGGTGGGATGACGCTGCTAAGTTGAGCACCGTCAACTTTTACTTTGCTAATGTGGCGAGGCTGTGGTACACAAACCTCGTATCCGAGTTTGACAACTGGGCCACTTTCAAGCAGACAATATCCTCGATTTTCGGTTGACCTGCCATGTGGAAGTTGCGCGCTTGAACAACGCATGCGCACATGGGCGCAAGAATCTGGCGAAACGTTAACCGCCTATATCGATGATATACTTGATCTCTGCAGGCGCGTCGATGCCGCAATGAGTGAAAGTGCCAAGATCCAGCACATCATGAAAGGTGTCGATGACGACGTATTTCAAATGGTCCTTCCGAAGTCTCCTGGCACGGTGTTTGAAGTGACAACTCTGTGCCAGAGCTACGACGAATTGCGACAAAACGAGCTCTCACTCGTCGTTCATTTAGGCCTAACCAAACACTCGCTGCACTGGACGTCTTGCCTCACCACTCCCACCTTCTAGCACAAATGAAAGACCTTGTGCGTGAGGAGGTCCACGTCAGCTTTCCCTCCTGCTATTTTGTCAGTGCCAAGAGCTCCCGCAGCTGCAGCAAGAGCGACCGCCGACCCTGTTAGCTCCCTTGCTCCGACACGTGCTTCAGAACCAGATTGCCGAGGCTATGCCAGTGCCCTTCAAGCGGCAAGTTGTCGGCGCGCTTCTTACTTAAGCTGACGCAGTAAAGAGGCAGCAGCCACACCAGCCCTCGCCGTTCAATAGAATGTCGCAGGTCACCACTCCTACTCAGTCTTCTATCGCATGGGCTCCTCCCTTCGCTACAACAGTCTCGACTCTGCCGTATGCCGCATGGGCAGCGCCCCTCGCTGCTAATGCCTGGCGAATGCGCGACAACCGGCAGATCTGTTCTGCGTGCGGCGGCCCTGGCCATATCTCCTGATACTGCTGTCGTCGCGTGCCCGGCTACACAGACGCCCGATCACGGAGCAACAACAGGGATCGACCCCCTTTTGGTTATGAAAGTTCGGATCATCAGTCAAGCACGCCTTCCCGTGACTACCCGGAAACTCCGTCTGGTCGCTCACCTTCACCCAACTGTCGCTCCTTGTAACCCATGCGTCCACGACCAGCCCCTCAAAATGGGGGAATCTAGCCGTCGCAGTTCAGGCGTACACAACTGCGCTGTCGAAACGTTCAAGTCCTCGAACTTTGACGTCAAATATCGTCGAAGTTTTTGTTGACAGCGCCTATGCATACGCTCCTGTATATACCGGTGCCGCTGTGTCTATTATAGACGCCAAACTTTGTCGCAAGCTCCAAAAGGTGACCACGCCGCTTGATATGATGTCCTTACGTGCAGCAAATGGAGAACCTCTTCAACCTATAGCCGTCTGCACTGCCCGTCTCACAATTGCGGAGGACCACTACATTGTTGAGTTCATCGTTCTTTCTTCCTGCTCTCTTGACATCATACTTGGCTGGAATTTCCTATTGCGTAATCACACCGTGATAGATTGTGCCCTTTCCAAACTTGAACTGCTTCCGTTGTTCTACCAGCCCTATGACCACACGAATCAAGCCACGCACAAGCTAGTTGTCAAAGAGGACAATGACATTCCACCGACAACAGCTGTTTTGCTCCCTGAGGTCTCCGATGGCATGCCTGATGAGGTAGCATTTTTTGAGCCATCAGGCCTCTTTCCAATTCGGAAACCACTTCTGCTCCCTTATTCAGCCCTTTCAATTTCCAATGGAGCCTGTGCCCTCTGCCTTACTAATTCCTTTCCGCATAGTATCAAACCGTTTAAAGGCGAATCTCTTGGTTTCGTGCAGCCCTTTCATAACGGACAAATTTTTACCGTGCCGCAAGAATCATCCCAAAGGGACCTCGCCGCCGTTAGTGCTCTTAACCACTACAGGCTTCGGAAGTGTTCAATTTGGTAATCGCAGACGGACTGTCACCATCTGTACCATCTGAACTCCTCCAACTGCTGTACCAGTACCGCGAATCTTTTGATGTTGTTCAACCTTCACTCGGCCGCAATTCTATCACTCTACATTACATCGATACCGGCTCCCATGCGCCACTACGGTAAGACCATGCCGTGTTTCTGCGGCGGAACGCCAAGTTATCACCGAACATGTGGACGATATACTGCAACGTGGCGTCATTCAACCTTCACAAAGTCCATGGGCGTGTATTACCGGTGCCTAAATAGGATCACTCTAAAAGACGTGTATCCTCTACCCAGGAGTGTCAATGCCCTTGATACTTTACAAGGTGCCGAGTTTTATTCATAGATTTGTGCCCAGGGTACTGGCAGGTCCCCCTTGCAGTTGCCGATCGACCAAAATCAGCTTTCGTGACACCCGACGGTCTATATGAGTTTATTGTCATGCTCTTCGGCCTCCGCAATGCGCCTGCCACCTTCCAGTGCGTGATAGACTCGGTTCTTCAGAGTTTGAAGTGGCAAATATATCTCTGTTATCTCGACGATATTGTCGTCTTCGCGCCAGACTTAGCAACACATCTCAAGCACCTGAAACACGTCCTCACGTGCCTGAAGAATGCTAAGCTCCATCTCAACCTCAAGAAGTTCCACTTCACTGCTCGGCAACTTATGATTCTCGGACACGTCGTATCAAAGGATGGTATACGTCCAGACCCGGCTAAATCACGTGATGTCGCCAACCTCCCCAAACCAATGACTATGAAGCAGTTACGGAGCTTCGTGGGTTTATGGTCCTACTTTCACTGGTTCGTGCGCAACTTCGCCTCTATCATTGCGCCTTTGACCAAACTTCTAGGCAGCGCCAGTGATATTTCGTCACGGTCTTCTCAGCGTGACCAAGCTTTGTGCATCCTTCGTCGTCTCCTCACTTCACCACCAATACTGCGTCACTACGATCCTACAGCGGCAACTGAGGTCCACACCGACGCCAGTGGTGTCGGCTTCGGTGCGGTTCTCGAGCAACGGAAGCCTGGATTCGGCTAGTATGTCGTCGCCTACGATAGCAGAATTCTCACCAAGGCTGAATCGAACTACAGCGTCACCGAGAAGGAATGTTTGGTGATCGTTCGGGCGCTTGTCAAGTTCCGCCCATACCTTTATGGCCGTACATTTGATGTAGTAACGGACTACCGCGCATTATGCTGGTTGTCTTCGCTCAAGGATCTATAGGGAAGTCTTGCCTGTTGGGCTCTTCGGCTTCAAGAATATGACATCCGCGTTGTATATTGTTCCGGCCTCAAGCATACCGATGCTGATGCACTGTTGCGATCTCTCCTGTCCCCGGACATTGCATCTGTTTCCTCGGTCAGCACGTTGTCTGCTCTTGACGAGGACACCATCTCTTCTTCACAACGCAATGACCCATAGATCGCTTCACTCCTTGACGCGTTATCCGAGGCATCGCCACTTTCAACAACTTGAACTCAGAGCTGCCAGGCTCCGCACTTCAGTATTCGGGATGGCCTTTTGCACAGGCGCAACTATTCAGTAGAAGGTAGGAAATGACTTCTAGTCATTCCCCGAACGCTGCGCTCTACTATCTGCGCGTCGTTTCATTCCGACCCGAAATGTGCTCACGACGCTGTTTTCAAGACCTACAAGCTCCTACGAAAAAGGTATTGCTGGCATGGAATGTTTACCTTCGTCCGCCAGTTCATTCGCGGATGGCACCAATGTCAGTGGCGGAAAAACCCGCCACATCTTGCAACAGTTTCATTGCAGCTACTTCCATGCCCAGACCGCCCATTCGACCGCGTAGGAATTGACCTCTACAGACCACTACCATTGACAACGGCAGGCAACCGATGGGCTATCGTGGCTGTGGATTATCTTACACGGCACGCTCAAACTGCAGCTCTCCCCACAGCTGCAGCACAAGACGTCGCAACTTTCATACTCAATCGTTTTGTGCTTCGTCATGGTCAGCCTCGCGAACACCTCAGTGACGGAGGGCGTGTTTTCCTCTCTGATGTAATCCAAGCACTTCTTCAACAGTGCCATATTATACACCGGAGGAGTACAGCCTACCACCCACAGACGAACGGTTTGACTGAGCGGTTTAATCGTACTCTGGGGGACATGCTCGCGACGCATGTCGCTTCTGATGAAACAATTTGAGACCTCGTTCTTCCCTTTGTGACATACGCGTAAAACACAGCTACGCAGGTCACAACCGGATTTTCTTCATTTTTTATCCTGTAGGGTCACGAACCATCGCACACCATCGACACGTCACTGCCATACTCGCCAGATCCCTCCGAACGCACGCCTGTCTCAGAAGCCGCTCATTACGCAGAAGAGTGCCGCAAGCTGGCCAAGTGGCTTACTACAGCCGACCAACAGCGCCAGAAGGAGACCCGTGACGACGACCATCGTTCTGCACCAACGTTTGTTCCTGGAGCGTTTGTATGGCTGCATGTACTTCCCTGCGCTCCTGGTGTATCACCGAAAGCACTCTCTAATTATCATGATTCCTACCGCGTGGTCGAGCGTACCTCACCCGTGAATTACGCCATTGAACCCCTCATGCCACCGAGCGACCGTCGTCGGCGTGGACTTGATATTGTCCACGTAAGCCGTCTCAAGCCCTGCTTCAACCCGCTTGTTCCCACGTGGTAGATTGCCAGGATGGCTTCAACTTTTTCGCCGGGGGTAATTATAGTGAATAAGAAAGACGTTGATACCATCGGCTCAACTATCATCAACACAAGAAAAAGGCGCGAGATCGGCGATCGAGCACCGTAATCTGGGTCCGCCTGCGTTCCTTTCGAGCTACCACCCACTTGCTCAGTTCCTTCAGTAAACCCCCTTTACAACTTTACAACTTTACAATATATCTAGAAATATATATATATATATATATATATATATATATATATATATATTGTTACAGTGCATCATCGACAGGGGCAAGCGTTGTACGTTGCGAAGATGAAGACGCCTGTGCGTTAGGCGCTTGCGCGAGAGGCAACTCAGCCATCTTGTTCGGTGGCCGATTCTCGATGGTCGCTATCCTATAAGCCTAGATCTCGCCCCGTCACATTTGGTGGACGTGCTGGGTAACCACCTCGCAACGGAACTTCGCAGCGGCCGTCGTTTGAAGGGTCATTCCACAACGATGATGCAAAGTACGGCTTCTGCATCTGATATTGGTGTTCCTGCGGCTGGAGATGATGCGCTATTTACATCTCCTTCTGCGACCACAACCTTCGTGCACGAACTCCTGCGGGATCCTGGCTCATTTAGCAGTTCTGGCAATCCAGATGAAGTTGACGCTGAAGATTGGCTGGCAGACTACGAACGTGTGAGTACTCAATACCGATGGGGCCCGACTCTTATGCTGGCGAACCTTTTATTGTATCTTAGGGGAACCACCAAATCGAGGTATGAGAACCATGAAAGAGAGCATGGGAGTTGGGCAGTGTGCCGGGAGCAAAGGTTGGACATGTTCGGAAAGCCGATTGGAAGAAAAATGGCAGCGAACAAAATGCTCGCGTCTCGGGCGCAGACCTCGACTGAGTCTTACGTCTCCTAAATAGAAGATGTGTTATCATTGTGTCGCAGAGCCAATGCTGAGATGCCGGAGGCTGACAAGGTCGGACATATTCTTAAGGGAATTGCGAATGACGCATTCAACCTCCTCATCTGCAAGAATTATTCTACAGTGGACGCCATTATAAGAGAATGTCGGCGCTTTGAGCAAGGGAAGAGCCGGTGGGTTAACAGCGTGTTTACCCGCCTTCCGAATACGGCTGCAACGTCGTCTTGCGAAGACCGTGCAAGAAGACAGCCGACAGCTTTATATTCATCGGATTGATGACGCCCTCGATTGCCTCCGTGGTGCCGAATACTTTTCGTCTATCGACCTTCAGTCCGGCTATCGGCAAATTTCTGTTGGCCCCATGGATCGCAAAAAAACCGCTTTCTTTATGCCCAACGGCCTCTACCAGTTCAAAGTAATGCCGTTTGGACTAAGTATAGTGCCGGCAACTTTCGAGCGCATGATGGACTCCCTTCTCCGTGCATATAAGTGGTTAATCTGCTTATGTTACGCGGCCGATGTCATCATCTTTTCACCTACCTTTCACAACCATACAACACGTCTGTCAGCCGTTCTTGATGTTTTTGAAGAGCCGCTCTCCAGCTCAATTCTGCGAAATGCCATTTCGGACGTCGCCAAATCAGCATACTCGGCCACCTTGTCAGTGCCGCTGGTGTTCAACCAGATCAGGACAAGGTGCGAGCAGTACAACAATTTCCTGAACCACGCTCAACCAAGGATGTCCGAACTTTTGTAGGGCTATGTTCCTATTTTCGTCGATTTGTCCGCAACTTCGCCGACATCGCTCGACCGCTTACTGATCTCTTAAAGAAGGTCGTTCCCTTACTATGGGGCGTAGAGCAAGTGGACGCATTTTCGGCTTTTATCCATCTGCTGATAAGCGACCAATACTGGCCCATTTCGACCCTGCATCACCTACAGAGCTTCGGGCTGACACCAGTGGCCATGGAATTGGGGCGGTCCTTGGCCAACGACAGCACGGGAAGGCCGGCGTGATTTCTTACGCCAGTCGTCTTCTTTCACCTGCCGAACGGAAGTTCTCCATCACTGAGCGTGAATGCCTAGCCTTAGTGTGGTCCATGGCGAAATTCAGGCCTTACCTGTTTGGTCAAACTTTTTCCTTTGTTACGGACAATCACGCTCTTTGCTGGCTGTCATCGCTAAAGGACCCATCTGTACGTCTTGGTCGCTGGGCGCTCCGTCTGCAAAAATAAGTCGTTCGTGGTCCACTACAAGTCGGGACGCCTGCACACAAACACAGACTGTTTGTCGCGTTATCCGGTTGAAATGCCCGACTTGACAGACTTTGATTCAGACCCGTGCGTTCTCTCCATTCACGCTTTGGGTGATATCTCCACCGAACAACGACGTGACCCGTCGTTACTCTCCATCATCGAGCGTCTGACCTTTGCTCCAACAGACCCTTCCGTTCGCTTGTTAGAACTGCACGACAACATTCTGTACCGTCGCAGCTTCAACGCTGATGGCCCGGAATTACTACTCTTGCTACCCCATCACCTGCGTACCAGCGTTCTGGAACAACTACATGACGTACCTACAGCCGGTCACCTAGGCGTCTCTTGTACCTATGATCGTGTGCGACGTCGCTTTTTTCTGGCCCGGACTGTATCGTTCTGTGGTTCGCTACGTCACTGCTTGCGACCGCTGCCAACACCGCAAGCGCCCCTCTGTGTTACCGTCTGGCCTCCTAAAGCCCATTGACACACCGACGGAACCATTCTTCCGTGTTGGCCTTGACCTGCTGGGCCCGTTTCCTACGTCCACCACCGGAAATAAATAGGTTGCAGTCGCCACAGACTAGGCCACACGCTTTGCCATCACTAAAGCACTGCCGACAAGCTGTTCCACTGACGTCGCTGACTTTCTCTCGTATGGAGTCATTCTTCATGGCGCTCCGTGGCAGCTGCTTACGGATCGAGGAAGGTACTTCCTTTCACGTGTCGTGGATGACATTCTCCGCGCCTGTTCCACTGAGCACAAGCTTACCACCGCTTGTCATCCACACACAAATGGTTTGACCGAGCGTCTGAACCGAACACTGACGCAGATGCTGTCAATGTACGTTTCGCCAGATCACCGTGACTGGGACAAAGCACTCCCCTTTGTCACGCTCGCGTGCAATTCTTCATAGCGCGACACTGCTAGTTCTTCGGCGGTTTATTTGCTATTTGGGCGACATTCAGCATTACCATTTGACACGCTCCTTCCTTCGGCTGCCCCCTTGTCTACTGAGTACGCCAGCGATGTCGTTTCTCGAGCCCATGCAGCCCGTCAGCTTGCCCGTGATTGGCTGCACTTGTCGCAAGCGCACCAAAAAGACCGCTATGACAGTCGCCACAAAAGCGTCCACTTTTCGCCGGGGTCTCTGGTACTTCTCCGGACACCAAACCGCCAAGTCGTCTTATCAGAGAAGCTACTACCACACTACCAGGGCCCCCACAAAGCGTTACGACACCTCAGTGACGTGAGCTACGAGATCGCATCCCCAAAACAGTGCCTCGTCGACCCCTCACTCCAGACGGACGTCGTACACGTTTCCAGACCTAAACCATATCACCATGCTCGTTCGTCGCCCCCGTACTAAGCGCCGTAACAGCGCTTCGGCCGCAGGGGAGTGATGTTACGGTGCATCATCGACAGGAGCAAGCGTGGCACGTTGCGAAGATGAAGAAGACACCTGTGCATTAGGCGCTTGCGCGAGAAGCAACTAAGCCATCTTGTTCGGCTGCCGAATCTTGGTGAACCCTATCCTACAAGCCTGGAGCTCGCCCCGTCACAATATATATATACACACACACACACACACACACATATATATATATATATATATATATATATATATATATATATATATATATATACATTTAGACACGAGCATGTAGTGGGTTTCTGGCTGTTGCGTGGCTAGTGTCATCTTTACTTGTGCGTGTCGAAGGATTTGTTCGGCAGAAAGACGACGACGAACTTGCGCTGGTTGATCGAAGCTGTTCCGTTGTTTGCTACACTGTTACTTGCACTGATTTTATTACCGTGACAAACTGGTGGAGTGGCTGGGTACAATCCCAATTCGCTAGTTTTAACTCAAGCCACTTCAAGCTTCTGCCACCATTTCATCGCTTCCGGAGGAAAACCTGCCACTTCGCCTCAGCCGCCACTTGCTAGGACTACCTCCTGAATTTGGTCCCTTCAGCTTGGCAAGAATTACCACCACAACGGCAAGTCAGACGCAAGAGAGCTACGTAGACCGATTCGCATTCACCCCAAGCGTCGTCTACACAGCACGCACCCCGAAGCCGTTTCATGATGATGTATTTAAGGACGTAGATGACTGACTTGACCACTTCGATCGGGTCGCAGTCCCCAATGAATGGAATGACATCAAGAAGCTTCACTACGTCTATTTCACACTTGAAGACTATGCTCGCATCTGGTATGAGAACCATGAGCTGTCTGTCACCAACTGGCAAGAATTTCAGCGACAGCTATGCCAGGCATTCAAAAATCCTGAAAGGAAAGAAAAGGCCGAGCAGCCTCTGCAGAGCTGGGTTCAGAAGCCAAATAAAAACGTGGCTATGTTTGTCGAGGACATGCCACGCTAACTTAAGCGCGCTGCCCCACGGATAGATGAAACAAAAATGTTCGACTCCTCCTGCGGGGTGTCACGGAGCCATTTTTTGCTGGACTCATACGCAAGCCCCCAAGCACTGTCGATGAGATCATCGCGGAAGCTGCTACCATAAAACAGGTATTTCAGCAACGCTCTCTACAGCACGACCACCAAGCTTATGCTGCCGTGGTGTCACCTTTCACCTGTGGAGAGGACTTATCAGCAACACAAAGTCTCCAACACAGACCTGCAGTAGAAAAACTTGCAATTTTTTTCAATGACTTAGGGGAAAGTGACCATGTCGAGCACATCCCTCCCTGGCAGCAGTGTCCAGTCACTTGTAACTGGTCTTTCAAAGACATCATAAAGGAAAATTGTCCAAGCGCACTCATTGAGCAACATTTCTTGGCCCTTGAACACAAATATCGTTCAACCGCGTTCTTCTGTGATGGCTCAAAGTCTCAAACATCTGTATCTTGTGCAGCCTACGGACAAAAGTTCTCGGACACCAGAACCATGCATACATATACCAGCATTTTCACAGTGGAGGCCTACGGTATCCTGCTTATTATACAACACATTAAACAACACAAGATACAAAAGTCTATAGTGTACACAGATTCTTTGAGTGTTGCCAGGGCCCTGTCTTGTGGCAAGTACAGCAAAAACCCTACTTTAAACAAGCTCCTTAAGGAAATCTATGCAGCCTATAACCTAAAAATTTCTATTGTTATTTGCTGGTTTTCAGGTAATTCTGGAATTGCGGGCAATAAAATAGTGGACAAGAATGCACGAGAAGCCATTGGTCGGCAAACCATAGCTATAACATCTGTTCTGGGTGTAGATCTAAAACCTGTTGTACGTAGAGGTCTACGCAACCACTGGCAAGCTGACTGAGACAGAGAAGTCGACAACAAACTCCACCTTGTAAAACCCCAACTGAGAAAAGTTATCCCACAAAAACTCAACAGCTTCACCGAAGTCACTCTAACAAGGCTCAGAATAGGCCACACTTATGCCACACATTAACAGCTTTTTACAGGCACTGATCCACCTACATGTATACACTGTGGAGAGAGTCTAAGCGCTTTGCATGTCCTCATACAGTGTCCTGTGCTTCACCAAGCACGACTGACCCATTTCAGGGAGCTCTATTGATATCATATCCCACTTCATCCAGCGTTGTTTTTATCACTTTATGCAGTGGTTGACCTTAAGAGACTTCTTCATTATCTTGGGAAAGTCAAATTTTTAACAATGATATCATTCCATCCTAGCCACCAGGCTGCGCCTCAAGAGTGAGGTACCGCCTGGTGCAAAAAAGTATGTCTGAGCCTTCGCAGTTCTTCCTCAGGCAAGGACTTCAGCTGCGAGGGCCTTGCAGACTAATTTTTCGTCACAGACTTCAGCCAACGAACTGAAGGTTTTTAACAAAGTCACATTGCTTTTAAATGCACCATGTTTTAAATGGTTCATAGATATTTGCTACACAACATTTGTTTTAATTTTTAAACTAATAACCTCAAATGAAACAACACTTGTACTGGCGCTTTTTGGCCTTAGATGCCCTTGCGCCAATAAATCTTAACGTAATATTAATGCGCACCTCTGGACAGCTTAAAGCCACCACCCTCAGACCGATGGTCTCCCCGAGAGGTTTCACCGTACTCTTGCTGATAAAAAGGCCGTCTACATCAGTCCACATCACGAAAACCGGTATACTCTCCTACCATTGCTCACCTTTGCCTACAACACGGCCGTTCATTGCAACACCGGTTATTCGCCATTCTACCCCATTTATGGACGTTGCACTACTTTCTTCCTCAACGTTCCCTTTTTCAACAGTGACATCTACTCGTCTCCGTCTTCCAGCAAGGAATACCTTTCAAGACTAGCCCGGTGTCGTGACCATGCTCGCATCAACACGGAAGCGTGACAGCAAAATCAAAATGTCATTTATGACGTGTCCCATCGCCTTGTATTCTTCCGACCTGGTGACGAGGTGCTCCTGTTCACACCTATTCCTACAACTTGTCTGTATGACAATTTTCCGCCACACTTCAATGGACCTTACATAGTTATTGTCACGGGTCCCGTTAATTATGGAGGCGATCGCCGGGTTAATTCCGAGGGCCGAAGTATCGGCTCCCCCGAACCGCACCGCGAAAGCGCGGACAATTTAGAAGTGGTCCTATTTGGCGCGCCAGCGGATGCCGGCTGTGCCCCAAAGAACAAGTCAGAGCCGAGTGTTGATAAGCAAAACAAAACTATATTCTCAATAATGGCGGATCAAAACGATACACAAATATGCACACTTGACACTAGTTTAATACGATATGTCACCAATCCAACAACGTACTACACAGTACAATCAGCCACACTTGAAACAACGAACACAAAACACAATACGCACTACAAAGCAGTCGCATGCATCGAACAACCAAGACTCTTAGACTAAAGAGTTCGAAAACTTATTCAGTCCAAAGTCCTTGGAACAAAAGTCTGAATGATACTCTTTCGAGAATCACTCACTCAAAGTCTAGCGCTGTTGTCGTTCCGCTGCCCCCGAAGTTTCTCTCCCAGGAAACCTCGCGTCTTCAATTGGCCGCTCTCCAAGCTTCAAACTTCTTCGCCGGAAACACGTCGGTTTCCCTCACGCAGCTGTTGCCACGCGTCTTCGCTCGCTAGCGGTAGACACACACTCTTGCCTGTAGCTCGAGTCTTCACCCCTCAGGTGGAAATCCTCTTCTTCTCCTCCTTTGTCACTGAGGACAAAAGGCTTCGCCGACAAGGCGGAACACCCTACGCACTCTGGCGCAATATTCCTTCTTCTCCTGCTTTGTCACCGAGGACAAAACCTTCGCCGACGACACGGTGGAACACCCTACAGACACTGGCGCTAACTTTCTTCTCCTGATCTCCCATCTCTGCTTCTCGGTTAAATACCTTCCGCGCGAGATCCCAGAAAATTTTCATCATTTCGTCGGCGCGATGCGCAGCGAAGGCTGGGGGAAAGCGCGAGACGGTTCGACGGCCGTCCACGACGGATGACGCCACCCGGCATCACCACGCCCCTTTCCATCGAGAAATTTCGAGGGCTTGCTCGGCCGCGATGTGAGGAGGTTCGTCGGCGAACCTACGCTTCCGAGGGGAGAGGGACGCGCGCCCGGGGAGTCTTTGGATGTTTGTTTTCTTTTTTTATCGTTGACCTCGAGGCATCACTCCGGAGCTTCGTCGCGAGAATTGGGCGGCGCGCCCTTTTTGAGCGCTCGTTTTGTGACACTGCCCCCCACTTTAGGAATATTATCTCATAATATTCAAAACCACACAAACAAGGGCGAATAGTCCCCACACTCTCAGAGACTGTAACATAGTCCATCGGTCAGGACACCTCACGTTCACCATAGATCACTCAATACAATTGTACATTGCAATTCAATTTCAAAACACATAGAATATAGCCACAGGTACATGAGTACAACACTCCATCACATATTCTAAGCAATACAAAAGTACAAGGGTCTGTCTTTACAATTGTACAATACTATACATCACGTCACCGTAACAAAAATTTTGACTCACTCGACATACACTTGTGACACAGGATAACAAGAACATTAAAACAACATATGGCACTCAGCCCTGCCAAACACATTGTGATTCCACCTCAGCACCTATCCTGTGTACCTTGAGCGGCGCTTGCGCCCTTTCTTGCGGTGTTCGCTTGACCTGTTCTTGTTTTTCCTCGTTCTTTTTCGGCGAGCCCTTTCCAACGACGGTATCTGAGGCGGCGTCTCAGCCATTGTTGTCACTTTCGACACCGTTAACGGGTCATAACGTTCAACGGGTCCTGTCTGTTTATTTACCAGCTTGTTCATGTCACGGCATTGGGCCTGGCTGGCCGACTCCATCATCTTTACTTTGTCGGTCGGTTGAGGTCGAGCCGACGTAAGTCCAGCTGCACAGCACATAAACTCATTCAATACGATCATGTTCTCATTCGCTGTCTCTTGCGCCCAGGCTTCACCTTGGGCTCGAGTGAAATCCTTCACAGGATTGTTCTCCGCTGAACCTCGCGCTCCCTGTGTCAGCGGGGGCTCCATCTTCGGGTCTTCCTCCAAACATTCTGGATCATTCGGCCCTCGCGCCCCGCCGAGGTTTCCGATGACGAGGTCGTACAGGGGGGTCGTCATGCATAGAGCAGTAACCTTCGCGCTGAAGTACGGGGTTTCAACCTCAATTTCTGCTTCGGAAAGCATCCGAACCGTACTGTCAATTAGGCAAACTGCTTTCGTTTTGCCTGTCAACCCACCTTCCCGTACTGAATTTCTCCGCACGGTAACCGTGGAGCTACCGGTGCCTCTTAACACCGTAATCTTCTTGCCCGCAACTTTTCCAGGCAGCGTTGGCATTTCCTTCATAACACCGGTTGGCTGTTTTGTCATTACAGCACCCACAATAGGAAGTTTCTTCCAATTTTTCAACTCTACGAATCCGTCGGTGACGGCATCACCATCGAATTTCGGTGCTGCTAGTACACAGGATACCTGTTGAGTTTGACTCGCTCCGTTACGACATGCGTCTGCTTTGTGCCCAGTCTGACCACACTTGAAACATTTTACTACCGTAGGGCTCGTAAAGTTAGTACGACAGCTGTTCGCGCGATGACCCACTCGGTTACACAGAAAACATCGCGGAACACTCTCCGGTGCACGCTTCTTTTCTTCGGGAGCCGATTTCTTCGAATCTCCAGGACACTCCTTCTTGACCTTGGCCAAATTGGTGCCACCTTGCGCTTCCAAGAATTGATCAGCTAATTCAAGCATGTCTTCAAGTGACTTAGCTCTCCTCTCTTTCAAGTACAGTGACAGGCTTGGGTGGCAACTGGTGAGCAATTGCTCTCTAATAAGGAGCTCTCTAAGCTCATTGTACTCTTGCGCTGTCCCTGAAAGTTCAATCCATCTGTCGAAATAATGGCTAAGTCGGGCGGCGTACTGCGTGGCCATCTCACCATCAGCTGGCTTTCTTGTCCGAAATCTGTCCCGGAATCCTTCCACAGTAAATCTAAATCGCTTCAGTAAAGCAGCTTTCACCTTTGCATAGTTGGCTGCATCGATCGGCGTCAGCCTAGCGTACACACTGAGCGCTTCACCACTCAAGCAGGTACTCAAAGCAGTTGCCCATTGATGTTCCGGTCAATTCTGGCTCCTCGCAATCGTCTCAAATCTGTGAAGTTACGCGTCAAGGTCGTCGTTCCTTTCATCAAACGCTACGAGCAGCTTGCTTGGGTTCAAGCGGAAGCCGTGGTCCTCCCGTTCACTGCTTTCAACTCTCGCTTGGACCGGAGTTTCACTTCGTTGTTGCAAACGAGCCGCTCGAGTTCCATCTTGTGCTGCCGCTGCCGTTCCCTTTCAGCCATCTCCGCTTCTCTTTCTTCTTTCAGCTGTCGCTCTTTGCTTCTCTTTCTTCTCTCGCCCTTTCGGCTGCCAACTTTTCTCTCTCCAGCTCCAACTTCAATTGCTGCTCTCTTTCTTCTTTCAGCTGTTGTTCCTTTGCCTCTCTTTCTTCTTTCGCCATTTCAGCGGCCAGCCTTTCTCTCTCCAACTCAGCTGCTTTTTCCGCTTTGGTTCTTTAGACCGCCAACCTTTCTTTTTCCAGCACAGCTGTCTTTTCTTTTTTGGCCCTCTGATTTGATTGATTGATTGATTGTTATGTGGGGTTGAACGTCCCAAAACCACTATATGATTATGAGAGACGCCGTAGTGCAGGGCTCCGGAAATTTCGAACACCTGGGGTTCTTTAACGT
Source organism: Rhipicephalus annulatus (assembly GCA_013436015.1). Taxonomy (NCBI): domain Eukaryota; kingdom Metazoa; phylum Arthropoda; class Arachnida; order Ixodida; family Ixodidae; genus Rhipicephalus; species Rhipicephalus annulatus. The sequence continues at coordinate 962,254 of WOVY01010833.1, forward strand.
GCCCCCAAATCTGAGCACACGGGCCTTTCTTTCGCCCTCGCTTTTTCTTCTTTTTCCTTCTGGGTGACCAACTTCCGTAGTTCAGCGCCAGAGAGACCCATCTTCTCACCAAGAGCTACTAACTTTTCGAGATCCATTGTGTCTCGCAAATGAAGTCTTGCCGCGTGCAAAAAGTATCTGCCTAAATCAGTCTATCGAAACACTCCCCTGCACTCGTAAACGAGAACACTGAGCAACACACAAAATCATTCCGATAGCAGTACCAACAACTCGAGGCTCTTTCTGACTACTTTGGACACACTGTGCACCAAAAAGTCTTTGTCACGGACGCCAGAATAATTGCCACGTGTCCCATTAATTAGGGAGGCGATCGCCGGGCTAACTTCAAGGGCCGAAGTATCGGCCCCCCGAACGGCACCACGAAAGCGTGGACAATTTAGAAGTGGTCCTATTTGGCGCGCCAGTGGATGCCTGCTGTGGCCCAAAAAACAAGTCAGAGCCGAGAGTTGATAAACAAAACAAAACTATATTCGCAATAATGGCAGATCAAAACGATACACAAATATGCACACTCGACACTAGTTGAATACGATATGTCACCAATCCAACAACGTACTACACAGTACAATCAGCCACGCTTGAAACAACGGACACAAACAACAATACGCACTACAATACAGTCGCATGCATCGAACAACGAAGACACTTAGACTCAAGAGTTCGAAAACTTATTCAGTCCAAATTCCTTGGAACAAAAGTCTGAATGATACTCTTTCGAGAATCACTCACTCAAAGTTCAGCGCTGTTGTCGTTCCGCTGCCCCCGAAGTTTCTCTCCCAGGAAACCTCGCGTCTTCAATTCGCCGCTCTCCAAGCTTCAAACTTCTTCGCCGGAAACACGTCGGTTTCCCTCACGCAGCTGTTGCCACACGTCTTCGCTCGCTAGCGGTAGACACACACTCTTGCCTGTAGCTCGAGTCTTCACTCCTCAGGTGAAAATCCTCTTCTTGTCCTCCTTTGTCACTGAAGACAAAAGGCTTCGCCGACAAGGCGGAACACCCTACGCTCTTTGGTGCAATATTCCTTCTTCTCCTGCTTTGTCAACGATGACAAAACCTTCGCCAACGACACGGCGGAACACCCTACGTACATTGGCGCTAACTTCCTTCTTCTCCTGATCTCCCATCTCTGCTGCTCGGTTAAATACCTTCCGCGCGAGATTCCAGAAAGTTCTCATCATTTCGTCGGCGCGATGCGCCGCGAAGGCTGGGGGAAAACGCGAGACGGTTTGACGGCCGTCCGCGACGGATGACGCAACCCGGCATCACCACGCCCCTTTCAATCGAGAAATTTGCACGGCTTGCTCGGCCGCGATGTGAGGAGGTCCGTCGGTGAACCTACGCTTCCGAGGGGAGAGGGACGCACGCCCGGAGAGTCTCTGGATGTTGTTTTCTTTTTTTTTATCGTTGACTTCGAGGTGTCACTCCGGCGCTTCGTCGCGAGAATTTGGCGGCGCACCCTTTTTGAGCGCTTGTTTTGTGACAGTTATCGAACAGACTTCGCCCGTTAAGTATCGGGTGACCCCACTTGTCGTCCCAACAGACCGCCGTCACCACACCACAGAGATCGTGCACGTGTCTCGCATGAAGCCCTTCAGGCGACGTTCTCTGCCACATTGACTTGCTACGGCAAGGTTGGCCGCTTCGATGTGCAGGGAATAAGTGTGGGCATTCAATGTGCGCTTTTTCTCATATATGCATTATCATATTCATCATCATCCGTCTGGGTCCCTGTCCGCATCTTCACTGGGTGTCACCACAATCATCATCGGGTGTGTGCGCGCTCGGTCTCCGGCTGCCCGTTCACTGCAGAGCCCTTGGCTGAATAAACGCTGTCTCAACCCAGACGTCATAATATATATATATATATATATATATATATATATATATATATATATATATATATATATATATATATAATATTGGTATATATATATATATATATATATATATATATATATATATATATATATATATATATATATATATAGTGTCAAGAATTCAAGGAGCATAATGCACACTTAGAAATATTGAATACTTTTTTAATCTACGTTTCGGCCATGACATGGCCGAAACGTACAGTAAAAAGTATCCAATTTTCGTAAGTGTGCTCCTTTATTTCTTGACCATATGTGCACCGGACCCACAGAACTTAATTTTTTAATCATATATATATATATATATATATATATATATATATATATATATATATATATGTACACGCGTTTAAGTCACACGTCACCACCCCCTTAACAATATCTATGCAATGCCCCTAGCCTAGCTACTATTTTTAGGTAGTGCATTTCTCGTGCGACCACGTTAGACTTCAACTAGTTGAAGACGTCATACTGTCGAAAAGGTGAAATATACAGTTAGCATTTGCACAGAGACATGCTATATTCACCTTCGCCAAATGCAAGCGTTAGGTGCGAAGCTACCTGGAATTTTTTTGATGGGAGGGGGTTGCTGCAGAATTACTAACTTTGGCAATCGGTGGTCGCTGTCAATGTGTTTAAGTATTTTAGTATACGCTGAAAAGTTATGAAAACATTTCGTGGTGTATGGGGTTCAGATTCCCTTCCTCTCTCGCCTTTACTTATCGCTTCCTAGTTCTACGTGCGTCTGACACGGTATTTGTTTTTTAATCTCACAGATTTCAGAGCACAGCTAACTTTCAATATATCAGGTAAGGTATTCTGAATATTGTACACGCCTAACCAACGAATAAAGGGTTAAGAGAGAACAAGTCACTATAAGACACGCACTTTCTGAATTATTTTCGATCTCTCACAAGGGCTTTTATGGAGCTCAAATTCACTTGCTGGGGTGTCACACTTCAAGGGCTATGGCTACATGTGCTAGACATGAATGATGGGCACGTACGAAGAAATCTCCATCAAGAAAGCTTACGTAGGAGCCGAAGTGCAAAGCAGTTCCTGCAAGCGGCGTGCGGCTCTTTCAGTACTATTAGACTGCAGCGCCTCCGCTACGGGCAACGCCGAAAGGGTCAGGCGGCAAGGCATGGTCACACCGTGCACTTAACACTTCTACAACACGCTAGCTGGGCGTTCGCTGTCCATGTCTCAGGCATAATTTTTAGAAGGCACTGAACACACCCATATTAGTCCCCGACGCAGGTGGTGCCACTAGACAGCTGACTGAGCACAGGTGACAACACAACACAGGCCTCAGATATTGATGTCAACTTGGTCATACAGGCTGCGCAGAGCTTTGGTGTCAATTCGCGAGTGAAGAGGACTCAATATGCAAGTCTTCACAAATCACTCTTCCTCTAGGCGCGTATTGTTCTCAAACGCCTCCACCGCGTGGTGATGGCATCGTTGTAGGAGCTCTCAGTCGTCGTAAGGCCCGCTATTACGATGCAGCATCTCCCTTCAAATAAATTCCGCTAACCAAAATTCTCTGTGGCCAGGATGCAGTTCGACCGAACTGGTCACCTAACAGCGTCCAGTTTTATTGAATGCTCTCATAATAGAGTCTATTTCCATTGTTTCACAGAGAATGAATCCACTGTCAATTTAGGCAATTCGGCGCCATTTCCGTCAAATGGTGTTCCGGCTCTTTGAGCGAACTTTTCTTTGGTTGGAGTCGTCCACCGTAGCTTGCGATTTATCGTGCTTCTAATCTCTGCTCGAATCCGAGTAGCATTGTTTAAACAATCCACGACAGCGTTATATTCGGCCTGGAACTTTTCGTCATGAATGTGGTGCTCGATATCGGTGTTCAAGCTAAGCTCATTGTTGTTAGCTTTCAACCTCTCATAAATGGAATTCAGCTGGTGTCAGCACCAAATGTTTAAACGATGGCGTTCCAGACTCTGCGATTAGACTCAGCTTCATCGAAGAGCCATTTGACTAAGATATTTGTTTATTGAAATGAGCTTAGAAGCACCATGCACCCAGTTCCGGGCGCCTTCGGTTCTCGTACCCTCAAGCTTCTTTTATTTCTCGGTTGCTTCATCCATCCCACAACGCGCAAACAATCAGCACCAGTATACGACTCCGTCGTATGTGCAAGACGACTCCTGCATTCCCCGAGTTCTCAAATTATGCATCCTTGGCAAGCTCATAGCTGCTGATGGATCAAACAGCAACACTAGCAGAAATATTAAGGGAGGTTACAGACGCTACCTACCTGATGAAACAAATTTCAAACAAGCACACAAGAATAAAGGAGGACAGCGTCATGTGCTTTATACAATCGTGTGCAATCAGTCACATCACTTATGCGGCTTGCTTCCACAACTGGACTGTCACCGAAAGGGAGAAACCCAACACCCTTATACGCAATACCTACAAGATCGTTCTTGGCCTACTGGAGTCCACGAGCACCACTTGTCTGCTACAACTGGGGGCATACAACACTCTCGAAGAAATGATGGATACGCAAAGAGTCTCGCAACTCGAACGTATGTTTCTGACAGCCACGGATTGCTACATCTGCAAAACTCGCCCTGAATTGTCCCGTCCGACAAAGTCAGAAACAGGACATTACACAAGGACATCGGCGGCACGCTGAGTGTTTCCCCTTCTCTTAAAAATATGCACCCAGAACATAATGGTGGCCGACTCCAGGCTGGTGCTAAACCACTGCTGCACCCCATTTGGTGGGGAGAGGACTGCGCGCTTCGTGAACGCGGTAGGATATACACACAAACACTGGTTCACAGCGGTAGTCGTAGATTTTAACTCTCGCTTTACCCCACGCGTGCAGTGTCAGTACAAATTATTCAGACACCGCGGAAGAGGTTGCGATTCCGCTTGCGGTTATCCACCCCATCTGCAAAGTAGTTCTTAGCGACTCACAATCCGCTGTTTGTAACTACGCACGGGGACGCATTTCTTCCGAAGCTCTACAGATTCTGAGGAAGGCTGGTCGACAGCAGTTCGATAGCGCCGATATTCTGTAGTTCCCAGCCCATTTTCCCACCGCCATCAACAAAGGCCCTTCTATTCGATCGTGGTGGCACACCGCTGTGTGCAAAAAATGACCCGCCGTGCAGAGTCTGAAGCTGCCTTGTCGAGTTCGAACCTCCTGGTTCAAAACGTAGGAGAACGCTTAGTGAGGTATAACATTACCAATGACCATTGATATGTGGGACATTACCAATGATAATTGATATGTGGTAGTTAACGTCCTATAATAACCATACGATTATGAGAGACGCCGTAGCGGAGGGCTGCAGGAATACAGACCACCAGACGTACTTTACGTGCACCCAAATCTGAGCACACGGGCCTACAGCATTCTTGCCTCCATTGAGAATCCAGCTGCCGCAGCCAAGATAACGACATTACCAAGCACTGCCAGTATACAGGCATATATGGCCGCCACCTTATCCTAAGCTAAAACGATGCCAGGCAGTCATCTGGCAACAGCTGCAGACACCTCCCTCAGTCCGGTGCTCTTTCGGCACGTTTTCCCCGCACAATACCTGAGTGCTACTTGCAAATTACGTCAGGCAACTTGAGTCACACTCTCGCACATGCTGTGGGAGCGCTCTTTTACAGGAGCTTCAACAGCAATAGTACCGGGTTATCTTGCGTAAAAGTGGGCAGCCGCTCTGTTGAACTCTGATTTCAGGACGCAAGAGTGTCCAGTCTAGCAGAGGTGAGAGGCGGTGACGAGGCAAGGCCTTGAAGTCCCCTCATGGGAGATCTGAGTTCGGGTTTTAAACATCGCCGAACTTCCAATAAAGTTGTTCCATTCATTCAGTATACGACATGGGCACATTTTTCTATAGGAAGACTAGATTGCGTCTCCAAGGGCAAGAACTAACTTGGAACCGCGGTGGAATTCCAGCGTTGACCGATAGACACATCGCTGTGCGCAGGTGGTGCCATACCGGACTGGATCTACATTCTACTGCGCCCTTTCCAAGCTCAAGATCACGCCACGAGAGTATCTGAGGTCTTACAAGGTCAGTTTGCCGCATAACATTCTTCTTCCAGATAGCGTATTCTTCGAATTTATATTTCAAATTTCAAAATAGTCTTTATTTTTCTTTGTCAAAAAGGAGGGGATGGAAGTAATAGCTGCACAAGCGGTTCGACAAGGGTTCCGACTCTCTCGTACATGGCAGTGCGGTGAACATTCATTGATATAAATGTAATCGAAGACTTTAAATACTATAGATGATCAAAGTTGACAATTCTACAATAGTTAAAATAAGCAGTAGCTACACTTTAGCTACTGAAGAAGACTTCATTATACACATTTACACACATTATTACACACTGAAACAATGACACTGAATGTAACATGAAACTGAACGCCTGGTTAACATATCAGAAACATATGAAAACAGAGCGTACATTCGTTTATGTTTGCGCTGTCCTTCTGTGGGGATCTTTCCCATACATTATTACCTCATATCTTTATTAGATGCAACAAAAAATTAAAATCATCGTGTAAAAGAATAATAAATTGTTTCGGTACTGTGTAACTCAATGACTGCGCGCAACCATATGCCCTAAAAGTACCCCCCCCCCTCCCGCCCTGTTACTGGAATGTGGTATCCTTGATAGGCCTATTTTTTCAGCTTTGTTAAATTGCGAATGCAGTTTTTTTTATTTTGCAGAAAACACAGCTACACCAATGCCAACCTGTAATTAAATAAAGTAAATACAAGCATATCATTGTATTTAGAAAAAGCTCAACAATGGAATGAAGGTAAGGTACATTTGCTATGTAATGGATAGCTCTTTTTTTGGAACATATACAACTTTTTTTAGATTTGTGATACCAGTGGTACAACACACAACACAGCAAAAACCCAAATTTCGATAGCTCACAGCGGACACAAATGTATATGCTTAAAAATTCCGAGCATTTCATTTGCACATGTTTCAGCGTGGTATAGTGTCACCGTCGGTGACCAAGCTTTTGTTCCTGCCGCACCGGACGTTAAGCATTCAAATTTTTTTCATCAGTTGCGCATAATTTAATCAATTCCTGGTTCTGTCAGACTTGTCTATATGAGCGGTTTTTCGCGTCCTTTTGGGGCAAAAACGCTCAGGTTGTTACAAAGTTTCTTAGCTGTAATAACCTTGCTAGCTTCACAGCCTTCAGCCTCGACGTAGAGCTCACATACTATTCCTTGCGGCAAAATGAAGTATCCAGTATTCCAGAAAAGTACATTGTAGAGTGCAATGGCAACTGATAGTGTCAAAGGGTTGTGCTGCTGAAGAATGCCGCAGTGGACGTATGCAAGATGAAACTGTGTCTTTGGCTCAACTTGTGGCCGCAAAACAGAAACAAATCGGCACACAGAGCGTTGGCCGTCGATAAACTGACAACCGGTGAAGCTTTTCGGCATGTATAAATGTGCTATCTAATGTTCCAGTGTTATCGCAAGTGGTTATGTAAGTTCCCGAAGAATTTTTAATGTTGGCTTTCTGCGCATGATCGCATCAAACGGATCTAAGATCATCTCGAGGTTTCTTTGTAAACCGGTGGGGTTTGCGCAAGGCCGCACTTACAAGTGTAATAGGGCGATAACCAAATTTGAGAAGCGCTGCGGCGTGGTCCCCCTCTGAAAAAGGCATCTTCCCGATGCTTCCACAGAATAAGTGCAATATTAACGCAAGAAAGTACAATACGTAATCATTTCTACAATAAGGAGAAAATGATAGACCACAGGTTCTCTAACGTGCATCAAACGCCTTGAGGCGCACGACATGCACGTCTACCAAAATAATTCAGCTACAAGGCTTAAGTACCTTCCTCAACGCCTACCATACCAATTCTGATCTGGTTTCAGAGCTCATACCTGAGCGAATTCCTTATTCAAAAGCTAATATTTCGCACGTCCGAGGCCCAACAATAGCATTTCAATATTCTGTAGCGTGTTTTTATACTATATAAAAGACACACAAGCAATTCTAAGTACCGTAGCCAATATGACAATGCAACGCTATGCACGATCAAGGGCGTTTCCTAGGCCTTGCGAAGGTGATACGGGGCTGATACCCGTGACCTTGCATTCTACAAATTTCGGCTTTCGATATGGCACCCACACGCCGCGCGCTCAGTATATCGGCGGCCGTCCCTTCGTTTTCGGAGATGACTGGCAGATGCCACTTATGTCTCACGCGGCACCACCAGAATCTCATGCACCAATTTTCTCGCGCATTACTTCAAGCAAACGTTTTATTGACTATCTTCAGATGGAACATTATCGTCTTTAGAGGACATTTGCTGTGAAACGTGCAGATATGGGGCTTTTTTGTTAATTTCATCGCGTCGATTTGTGCTGCTGAGCTCGAGGCACTGATGTTGTACTGAGTTCACACCTGCCTGCAGTATCCTCGCAAAAAGACGCCTCAGGAAAAGCAGACGAGGACCCAAAACGAAAGGGTAGGTCTTAAAAAAGGAGCTATGTTTGCAATGTCAACTGGCAAATTGTCCGTATCGTGCGCCATCCAGCTTTCTGATTGGCTAGAGAGCCTCAAGTTTTCAGCAAACATCTTGATAAAGTGGCTACGGCTGCGAAGCTCTCGAAGGAAATCCCCCGCACCACGACTATAAGAAGCCGACAACAAAGCACAGTGGAGCTAAAAATTTTGGGCCTTCAACTATTGTGTGCAAAGCGCTCTTTAGCTTACTTTCGCCACAGTGCGCTGTTGTCACACAGAAAATCGAGCCAAGATTAAGAAGGGGCTGCTAACCATGTGGAAAGATGCACATCGGGCCAAACTGGCTGGTGCGTGAATACGGGGCTTTCAAAGCACAAGAGATCATTAGCAAGTAATGCTTACTCTCATATTAGACGGCATTGCTTAGATTGTGGCTTCGCTTCGCTGTCCCCTGAGACTAAAGTACTTTCCAGTCACAGGGTTCAGCTGACCAGGGAAGTTATTGAGGCATTCCACACCACTTAAAGAGAAGATGACTGCATTAGCCAAGCGTCGGTTAGATTGAGCCAGTGCGAATAGTGCTTTTTGGACAAGAATGTCACGTGCACTCGCAAAAAAAAGAAACATACTGGGCTATCTTATCGAGTTTTTTAAGACAGATGCTTGGGCTAGTTGGTGATTGGGAATCAACATATTTGCACAGCGCAAGACTACGAGTAGTTACGACGTAACTACAGTAGAAACAAGGACAGAAAGAGCGCTGACTTCAACTAAAATTTCATTAGCGAAAACGCTGGAAATTTATACTCGTGACAGAACATCACCGCGCAATCGCGCAACCAATTGCATCACAGCAAGATAGTCATCATCTAATTATAAGGTTACAACGCCACAGCTCAGCACAAGTTCACAGTCTATTGCGTGAAAGCCTGAAACTCGATTTCTTTTTAGTCAGAGCAAGCGAAGGCATGCTGATACATCGATTACACAGCATTTGCATTTCGTTGGCCTCCATAATCTCTCGTGTTAGCTGGTGACGGTGTTTGGCTACAACAGTGCACTTTTCAAACTCCGGCCTGCAACCCCAATCCCTACAATTGATGCCGAAATGACCTTGCACAGCTGTGTATACATTGTAATGACGGTCCTTTAAACGCTCAGTCAGGCACCAGCCCGTTTGCCCAACATATATCAAGTTTCTGGCTCTGACACAATAGATTGCGAACTTGTGCTGAGCTGTGGCGTTGTAACCTTATAATGAGATGATGATTATCTTGCTGTGATGCAATAGGTTGCGCGATTGCATGATGTTCTGTCACGAGTATATATTTCTAGCGTTTTCGCTAATCAAATTTCTGTTGAAGTCAGTGCTTTTTCTGTCCTTGTTTCTTCTGTAGTTACGTCGTAACTACTCGTAGTCTTGCGCTGTGCAAATATGTCGAGTTTTTTACCAGCGCCACGTATGTGATCGAGCGCAGCCATGCGGCATACCCTGCATCCTTGATCTTCTGCAGAGCTGTTTTCAAGCTCAAGAGATGTTCTTCGGCAGTCTTGCCAAAGTCGATCATATCATCGGTGCAGAATAACACACCAGGGCAACGGTCAAGAATTACTGCCATCATCATTTGAAATGCCGCTGGGGCAGAAGCTTACTCAGAGTATTCTCTCTTGAACGGAAAAAAGTCCATCGCGAGTGATGAAAGCTGTTACATCCCTGCGGTCTGGGTGCAAGAAAACCTGATGTTAAGCGGAAGCGAGGTCGTGTTTCTGGAAGTATGTAGCGCCTACCAAATCATGGAGGAGCTCTTCTGTGTGCGGTAATGGGAAACTATCTAAAACAATCGCCTTATTCGGCTCTCGGGGACCTACGCAGATCCTGATGCTGCCATATTTCTTGTCAACAATGACAATGGGGCACACTCACTCAAAAGCATCGATTCACTCTATCATAACAAGGCATACTTACCTTTGAATTTCATTTGACACTGGCGCATGGAGCGAATATGGCAGACGGCGAAGCTTGAAAGTTACCGGTGGCACGCCCTGGCGCATCTTGACCCGATGAGTGAACCCCTTCGCAAGGCCAAAGTTGGGACTGAAAAGTGAAGCGAACTTTTTTGCCGGAGCTGGCGGAAGGTTTTGCGGACCGAGCTGCGTGTTGGACAGTGTGGGACTGGAACGAGGTACCGGTTCATGGACACGTGTCAGCGGAATAGAGACGTAGTCGTACACAAACACTTGAGTACGGAACCCTCAATGAGAAGACTTAAAGGGGCCCTCTAACGCTTGAAAACATTGGTGCCTACTGCATAATTCGTAATGGCTCTCGCCAGAACTACTGCGAGTTGAAATAACGCCAGAAGGTTGCCGCCGTATGATTGCATAAATGTAACGTTAAATGTGATTAGGGCATTGCTTGAAAATAATGATTCCTATTGTATTTCTTTTTTCGCCGGCATGATTTCTTACTCAAGCGACAGATAATGATGCTCTCTGACTTTTTCAGCTTGAAAACTGCAAAGCTGGTCAAAGAATGCGCCGAATACCACGTGTTAGAGAAAACGCACCGGTGACGCTCCGGGTGCCGCTTTTTGAAGAAACTGAAAGAAATGTAGGAGCGTTGATATATATACATCATTGCATAAAGAAAGATAAGTAGAGCTACAAAATATCAGAGAAGCGTTTGCGAGCTGGCTCGTTTCGCATGCATCGTTCCCTCTTCAAGTCCCACATTGCTACCATCGCAACAGCGTCTTCAATACGCTGGACGTGACAAGCAATATGCCATGCGAGCTTCCTGTATGGTACGGCTTTCAGTTCATCTCAGTGGGCTGCCTTCCGATGTCACAGGGCGAAAGAAACACGCTAAGGTGAGCCCGCGAAAATCGAGTTGAGAGTAACCATCGCTTTTATTGTATTCTGATATCTATACGCTGAATACCTCGGAACTGCGTGGCCCTATCGCTGCCGATCTTGCGGCACTTAGTTCTTAAGCCGTCAGTGTACGCAAGCAGCCAGAAAAACATATCAAAATATGAAGTCGCGGAAAGTGTTGGAGGGCCCCTTTATAGCTTTAATACCGTCAAGTCCGATAAGACAGGTTCCACGGCGAACAACATAAAAACAGAGTGATGCGGTGCGACCACTCAACTGCACTTTTGCTGCGAAACAGCCTAGCATGCACACAGGGCGTCGGGAATAGTCAAACAAGCTGACGTGTGGCGCAGGAAGAAGCGAAGTGCTCTCAGAATGTCGACGTAATTCTTGCAGCGACAAAATTGAAACAGATGATCCTGAATGAACAAGCAGAGTAAGCCAGACGTTGGCAACCAGCACCTCTATGTGAGTTCTCTAACAAGCGGAAACTGCCACAGTTAACACTTTTTCAGCGCTGCTGCACGACAAAACATCGTCGTTTCTTTCAACTTCGGGGACCCTGTCTTGCAATTGAGCCCGTTTGCGGTTGCATACATTTTGAAAGTGGTCCTTTTGACCACAACACATGCAACTTTTCGCATGCGCTGGACACTGCCTATCTGATGCGATGTGATCCCGCGAGTCGCATCAGAAACAGTGCCGCGATACGGAACGGCTGCTGCGTTCTTGGTGTCGTTCCAGGAGGCGGTGCCTTGGCGGTGCACGTGAGCCACTCTCGCTGTTCGTTAACCTTTGTTTATAGTGGGCTGGTTGCTGTGAATTGCTCCTTTGCGCTGAATGTGAACGTTTTTTTTGACGACGTATCATTGCAAATTGGTCGACCTAAGGAGAAAATTCTTGCAGCTCTTCAGCTACAAGTTCAAATAAACGTTCAATTCACACCTTGCTTCGAACGAAAGGGAAGGACCCTGAAGCAATAACCGTCCCCGTACATGGTTGGAGACTATACTGGCCACAGATTGATCCCGCAGAGCATTATCTTGAGCGAAAAATGAACAGTGTGATGCTTGCTCTTGGAGGGCGGCAACAAAGTCATGAACTGACTCGCCTGAGTGTGGCCGGCGGTGGTGCAACCGATGACGCTCGACGACAACGTTGCAGGACGTCGAGAAGTAATTCTGTAATGTCACCAGTGCAGTATCATGCTCGTCCAAAGTTGATGCGTCAGACTTGCCCCCGTCCTTAACAGTAGTTGCTGCGGCACTTGGCAGTGCTGGTGCTGCGGTGGTCGACTCTGCAGGTGAGGTCTGAAAAAAAAGCTGGCCCTCCGCCACCAAACAATATAAAGAACGGCCTTGCGTCGTCCTGGCACGAACTCAGACGCCCCGGAAGCTACCAAGTCTGCTCCGACTGCCCCCATGGTAGTGGTGACCAGCCGGGCGTCCCATAGTAGAACAGTAGTGGGGTGAGACCAGGAAGCTCATGTTTGACTGGGCACGGATGGGCGCAGCTGCTTGGGTACGTTCACAATATCTTCATCGCCAATGGGAGACGGCCGTACGTGGAATGCCTCTAAGCAGAGCGGAGTTCCAGAGAGGCGTAATTGCTGCCAGTCGCCGCTACCTGGGTCGCAGTCTCCAGCCCTGGCACCACAGCCGGCCGGGCTACAGCGTGCCATGCCGCAGCTGCGGTCTCCCGGTGTCCCGCAGCCCGCCCTACCACAGCCGCGGTCTCCTGGTGTGCTGCAACTTGCCGTACCGCAGCCTCAGTATCCTGGTGTGCAGCAACACGCTGAGCCACCACCGCAGTCTTCTGGCGTACTGCAACCTGGCGAGCCGCGACCGCTGTCCTCTGGCGTAAAACAGCCTCCTGTGCAGCAGCTGCCTTCTAGGACGCAGTCGCTATCTCCTGTACTGCAGCAGCCAACCTTGACAGTGCAGCATTGAGGGCGGCCATCCAGAAGACGTTGACCACCGGCTTGGCTTCAAGACTACCAGGCGAACTTTTAGTTTCTGGTCTGAAATGTGTATATTCTGTACTATGTACTGAAGTAGTGTATATTTGTGTTGTTGTTACTAATACGTATTAACAACTAACCACTGGGTGATTCCACGAGAGATCGACACGGGTTCAAAAGTCGATGTTTTAAATTTCATTGAGTATTTTATACTTCGTGCACCTCTCACCAGGTAGCCCGAAAGTCAACTTCGTTTTGTGATTACCGGCATAACTTACGAGAAAAAAATATCAAACTTCACCAACACAGAGGCACCAATTTCGTCACCTGTCATTTTCGAAAATTGCAGATGCTATAAAAACACAAATATTTTTGTTTCAAGGAGGATATTTTTCACCTGAAATGCATGTCTAATGAAGAATGAATTCACACGGTTTCAGGTTTGTAGACCTTAAGAAAATAGCTTTTAAAAATGTCTAATTTTGCGACAGTTTATAATAAGTTACGTATTCCCCTTTTTTTTTCTCCGAAAGTAAACCAAGCAGCGTTTTCAAACTTGACACGTTTTACGGATATAGTGTTAATTGGGTACATGAATTATTGCTGCCTTAGGCCAATGTTAATTTTTATATATTGCCTCAGAGTTCCCATTTTGGCACAACTGTACTCCAGTGAAATTTGAATAATAAAAAACCCCATCTTCGATTTTTCTTAAAATCTCGTAAATAGACAACCGAAGGCCATCATACAGTAATATGGAAAAACAAGTTGCATTATTTTGTTTTTAGTAACAATACTCGTGGTACAAATCAGAGCTTTTCGAGAATGCGCTGATAAGTTGAAAAATCTATAAATCGGAACATAAAAGCGGCAATAAGCTTCAAACGCGAGTAAACGTGACCGCATTTGGTGAAGGAAGGCTGTTTTAGCAGATAGGAGTAACTATATGAACACGATATTCTACAGTATCCGAGTTCACTCTTATACGTAGAGCACTGAGACTTCTAATATGTGGTGCCTCTCCATTAATGACACACAGATGGAGCTGCTGTGACGGCCATGTATTTGCAACACGTTGGATAAGATAATTGAATTTTGAATGTGTTCATAAACGATTCATAACAAATTTTTATCATTTGGGGCATGAAGACTGTCGCATTAGACTGAAAAACACGCTTTAGGGCAAGCTGTCTTCCGTCGTCTGCTCTACAGATGAATTTCTGTGCGCTGCATCTTGGAGGCAATGCTTTAGATCATATGGTTTAAAGTAGGGACAAAGATTATGCCTCCCGTAATTTTATCAACAAAAACATTATGAAATTCATTTTAACGTACGATACTTCAGCTTTGCATTCGAACGGTGGATACTTGCGCACAAGTATCCACAGTGCAAAAGCAAAACTGAAGTATACTACGTTAAAATTAATTATGCAGTTGTTTGAATTATGAAGTTAAAATGAATTATGCAGCGTATGTTTTATGAAGTTTCGGTTTCCCTTCTGTTTTTACATCCCTAGGGGGCGCATCTACAGATTGTTATAAAAACCATGTACATCGTCAATAAAGGGAGGTTCTTGTTTCCTACGTCGTCGTGGCTAGGCTACTGACTCCTTTTCCTTAGAGACTACAATACTGATGCCAGCTGTCTCGTGACGCAACGAACAGACAAGACAGCACTGTGTCTGCCGCTGGCCAGTCTGGTAGCCACCGTATGAGCCCGCTCTCCTGTATTTCTTTTCGTCGTCGCCGAGTGGTGTGTGTTAGCTTCCGGTTGGGCGCAAGTCAGCCCAATAAATTTCTTTTAGGGGTGAACCTCCTAAGGATGTGGGTCGCTCCATCCTCCGATAGTGTATGTAGCCACCAGTGGCATATTCGAGAGAGCGGTCCTTAGAATGTCCGCTGGATGGCGGCGCTTGTATAAGATTATTACTTGATGAAAGGACGTGAAATGACTGTACTTGGAGTGTTCACTGGATAGACGGACGAACGGACTGATGTATGCACAGAGCGACGAAGGGGAGGACGCACGGACAGACGAATGATGGACAGAAAGACAAAGGGACGGCCACACGAACAGACGCATGGACGGACGGACGGGTGGACGGAAGAACCGACGTACGGTTGAACGCATGGAGGGACGCACGGAAGGACGGATGCACCGATGGTCACACGGTTGGACAGACACACGGCCGAACGCATGGACGGAAGCATGAATGGACGGAAGCAAGAACGAATGGGCGGACGAAAGCAAGCACGGACTGACGAACGCTTTCACCCACTGATATCCCTTACAAAAATCCTATATATGGACTTATATAAAAATCCCCATATATGGCTACATCAGGAATTGGGCATATCTGGCCCATATATGGAATCCCCATATATGGGCCTTATATAACCTGATATGTCCAAATCCTGATATAGCCATATATGGGCCTTATATTCCCATATATGGGTGTTGCTGTATATGGCCATATATGGCCATATATAGAAGCATTCATATAAGGTCTTATATGGATGCTTTCATATATGGCCTTATATGGATACCTATATATAAAGCCATTCAAATGATTCATCTATATTAGTTCAGCCTGTGTCACCGGCAAAAAATATAGCTGCTCAAATCATTCTTCAGCTAGAAGTATACCTGTTTGTTGAAAGGTCTGCATGCAGTCACTATCATCTCCAAAACAAAGGCAGTACATACCCCCTGAACATTGTTGTTCGATTAAGTTCCCCTCATTATATCTCAAGTTATTGTCAACAACTATTTGCTAGAATGTAACTTGGCATCATATTTAAAGTTTGTGGTGGGCACATGTCACTGTTAGTCCACTTTTCCTGAAGAGATACATTCTTTGTGCTTAAATTTATTGCTTACTTATCGACACTATTTTATTTATCTATTCATTACCCACAGCCCCAATTAGCATTACATTGGGGGAGCATTTACGAAAAGTAGAATACAAAAAATACATAGTCAGCCAAACAAATAATCAAAGTCACCTGAATCACAATCTGCAAGAGAAATTCATATATAAATCGGAACATGTTCTAACATATAAATCGGAACAATTCTAACATGAAATAAAACAAATATTTGGGAGCGTAGAGGTAATGCTAGACGGCAGCTGGTTCCATCTTGTAATTTTTTTGGTAAAATATCATTTCGAAACACGTCAGTCTTGCATGCGATTATTCTTATCTTAAACCTATGATCAACACGGTCTGAGACATAGTACGGTGCAAGTAAATATTCCGCTTTATCGATTCCAACTTGACAAAAATAAGTAGCATAAAAGAACCCAATTGGAGTTTCGTAA
Organism: Rhipicephalus annulatus; assembly: GCA_013436015.1. NCBI lineage: Eukaryota > Metazoa > Arthropoda > Arachnida > Ixodida > Ixodidae > Rhipicephalus > Rhipicephalus annulatus. The sequence continues at coordinate 978,847 of WOVY01010833.1, forward strand.
AAATATTTTTCAAGTGTGTTATGTTTAAAACTTTTCTCGCGTGTCAATGGAGCGTCCATAGTCAGTCAAAACGAAATATTGACTTGCTATTGACCGTATGAACTGCGTGTGCATTGAATAACTTAAATGAGTTGATAATCAACTTTTAAGGAGTTCGGTCGAAAGTGATTGGTATGCAAGCTTGTTATGTACAAGTATTGTGACTAATGACCTATAGGACGACTGCTAAAACTGGTGTCTATAGGTCTCTGTGCGCGTAGGAACGGAGGCATTTAACAATATTTCTTGCCAACGGGACACTAAAAATGTACTTCGTAAACGTAATCCGCTTTCCATTTTGCCAATAATGCATCATTAACGTAACAGTGGTAAAGAGCACATTCTGCAGAAATTCCGGCGTAGGCATCGGTGGCTCTCCGTGAAAAATCGTCTTGTCAATGATCGAAAATTGAGAGAATGCAAATAAAACAAATATTATAAATTTTCGGGTTTGAGTGATGATCGAAATCATGCAGGCAATTTGCATGGCATGCAAGTGCTCTACCACACAGCTATGCGTCTGCTTGGAAATAAAGCATGAATAACTTCCTCTTGTTGTAAATGCAAGGAAAATAACTGTCATGCTTAACAAATACATGTATCCTGCATACTGGTTTCACAACACAACATTTAATATCGCAGCTATATTGCATGATACAAGCGTGCATTGTCATCAAGCATCACAACACGTTATTACCAACGTGACTTCGCGGTCTAAAGACAGCCAACCATTACAAAAGGCACACTGGTATTCCCTCATGACTGCGTAGTGGGTGCATAAAGCTCTAAAACATTTTACACACATTATATTGAGAAGCACGTTCTGCTGGGCAAGTTTGTACTTTATCTTAATTTAGTTGCGCGAGAAAATTTGAAGTGCGAAAGGAAGACACCTGGACACAGCGCACACTAACAACTGAAACTTCATTGGAGAAAACAGACATATGTTTGCGGTTACGACAACACGTGAGGTGGAAAAAAATGATTAGATGAGCAGACATCTGATTATTTTCTTTCACAGTGTGGACATCGTGTGGTGGACGGCACTGCGCTGTCGTGTGGGAAGTATTATTTAGAATTTATTTATATAATTGTAGATCACAAAGCTTCTCTAAAGGAATTACCAACCATTCTCTAACCAATCATCATATTGTAGAGAGTGTGGCTGCGCGCCCTTGTTTGGAATACGGTAGTTAAAGCTAGATTCAGTGACACGGTATAGCGCGGGAAATCGGAGACGCGTATTTCATAAACAAAGCTGGGGATTCATGTGTCACGTAACTCTCACTTATGTTGCTTGCTACTGATGTAGCTTTCCTGGAAGCGCATCATTTATACAATCTGTCTGCTCATCTAATCCTTTTCTTTCACCGCACGTGTTCTCGTAACCACATATATACGTATGTCTGTTTTCTCCAACAATGTTTCAGTTGTCAGTGTGGGCTGCGTCTAGGTGTCTTCCTTTTGTATTTCAATTTTTTCGCGCAACTCAGTAATTACATAATATTTCTTGTTCTTTAAACTATGTTACCCCTTTTTTACACAAAATGCAGCCATGTGCGAAACCTTCATTGAGACACTTTCAACCTTCTCAATTACACAGTACTATTCCACAATTAAATTTGTTCAAGTAGCATCATGTAATAAAGAGTACACACTAAGTGATTGAATTACGCACAAGAAACAGGATCGATACTGCTGTCACGTTCAACTGTGAAAAACGGAGCTTAACGGTCCCCCAGTTTTTTCACACAGTAGCAAGCCCTAATGCATCATACCAGTTTATTTGTCGGCCTGCGTAAAACTATCTACAGTGCTCACGGATTAAAACTTGACATCACATTATTTTGTGTAACTATGTATGCGGGTATGCGCAGTTCCTCAAGATAACCACGCGATGTTGCAACATCAGTAACGATAATGTCGCCTGTGATGTACGTATTCCAGTCAAATTTACACTTATATCACCCTGATTGTAGATGGCGGAAACGAACTTACGGGCTATTCTTAAGTTTTTCCATTTAGATCCGTGACATAGCACCCTGTTTTGAAAAATAAAACTAGCAACAAAATTTTAACTGCGTGTCCTTATCAAAACACACGTAAATATAAAAACAAGTGGAACGTAGACGAAGAAAGATGAATTCACACGCAAGACAAATTCAAACGTAGGCTCATAAATCTTGGAAATATGCAACTCTTTTTTATTTGTAATTGCGCAAGTTGTAATTTATCCTTGGTTTTTCCTCAAGCGTTCAAATGAGAAAAATACAACACAAGTATATTTACATCAATATATTTATGAAAAGTACAATGGCACGTAACCAACATTTTCCTGGCGTAGATTTTTTTATTAAATAGAGCACTGTCTGGATCAAGTGAAAAAAAAAAGAAAGTGTTGTCATATCGCTTAAACGAAACAGCCTAATGACGTACCCACGATTAGCATAAAGTTATTTACTCAGCAAGCATGCAATGTGGTATGTTTTCGAGTTATCATAATATTTATGAACAACGTGCGAAGGTAATGAAAATGATGAACTTACCTTAACATTTAACCGAGACTTGTCTTTCAAGGAGCCTGTTAATCCTGATAACCTATTCACACCTTAAAGCCACCACGTCCATTCGTACTGCTTTAGAAAGAAGTTTTGAAGGAACGCTTGCCCGAGAGCATGGGTATTCATTTTTTTTCTCGCACAAAAAGTTGATGATCGCCAATCTAGCAGCGTACAGACGCACACGCACACAAAAACACTTCCACATCCGTCCACAATTTCGCCACGTACAGCGAAGTAGATTCCTGAGAGCTGCGCGATTATCTTGTGTATATTGAAGCAGTAGTTGAACACGAAATAAGAGCAAAAGGAATGAAAATTAACAAACTCGATCAGCACGGCACCCATGACTCCGGCGAGCAAAAAAGCAACAATGGCGCGGATGGACACAGTGCATGCAGGCTTGACAATGAACATCACAATGAACATTACATTACTCCTTGAGATCAATGGTTTACGCACTTTTCACTAGAACTAAATTTTTCTGAGCCCATTGGCGAACGACGTTTCATTTTTTAACAATTATTGACGCAATGTTATTACCATACGACTGAATGTTTGTGTAAACTATTTTCTTCGTCGTTACTTGAAATGGGCCGTGGTACTCTCTTTCCTGCTGTGTCGACAGACTGGTGTAAGCCACGGCAGGGCTGCAGGGCGCCTACGTGCGCTTCTTCGAACAACGTTCTCCGAATTGTCCACCCATCCGATGGGCGCCCTTTTTTGTATTTTTTTTACTGTGCTCACCCCTTGCAACCAATGCAGTCAGGCGAGTTTTTTCGGACAATGAATTTCAACTTACTCCCGCGAGCCGAGAAAGCTTCACGTGGAGGACCTTTGAGACGGGCATTCCGGGGAGCTGAAATCACTGCTTCGTGTACGCTGGCTACGAAGACGCGTTTCAGCCAAATTTTCATCCTATTTCGCAAGGATTTATAATGATAATAATAATAATATTCAATCAACCAATAATCAATCATTTTTAACGTATCCAAGAACAACCACAGGGTTTTTTGTGCTGGCGCGCGCGAAAATAAAACAAAAATAAACAATACATTACAGACTGTCCACAGAAAAGCAAATTAACAAAAAGAGCAAAAACGAGCTGTCGAAAAAAACAATGCACAATGGGAACAACAAACAAAAGAGTAGATATTCATGGAATGGGACTGAAAAATAATGTGGAATATACACAACCGTGCCGAAGGCTTCCTTAAAGACGGAAAAGGGAAGAATATGTGCATATGCAAATCTACGTTAGGACAGGGCAGCCCTCACTGACAAAAAAAATGACTTTAGACTATGAAAAACATAACGAATCAAGAAAGTTGACGTTAGAGAGACTCGGTATTCTGTAAAGGATAGGGTGTTGAAAGAAGCTGGTAGGTACATGCAACGGTCGATTCTCTCTCGATAACTTACGCAAAGTTTGAAAATTATTACAACCGAGAAGGGCAGAATATCTCACCCTGAACTAGCTTGTAAATAAATAACAGCTCAGCGCGATTTTGCCGACCATTAACTGATGGAAAATATAATATTCCAGAAGTGTTATAAGGATTCTAGTGAAACTATGGGGGTAAATGCTTATGAAATTTTTCTGGACTCACTCAGTGGCGCTACTGCTGGATTTAGCAAGGCCATTCCAAATCAGATATGCATATGTACTCAAGTTGAGCACGACATATCACGGTGTACCATTTGTAGAAGGCTGTAGGAGAACCGGATTCTCGCGAGATGTTGAGCCAACAGGAAGAGAATGAAGGCCTCGCATGGCAGCACATTTAATGCAAGTAGAAAAAATTCAGCATGCTATCAAAAAGAACACCAAGATAACTGATCTCATAAAGCTTGCATAACGACACAGTATGACAGCATATAGATTTGCTGTTGGACGTTTTGCGAAATACAACAACAACAACAACAACAACAACATTAATAATAATAATAATAATACACTCATATCATTCTGATATGGCCGAAAATATCTAGCCACATTGAATGAAATTCCAGTGTCCGGGTGCCCAAGAATCTCTATACGCGAGTGTACACTTGCCCAGTTTGGTGGGTATGTACCGGCATACATATCTTATAAGTAAGTGCACTACCGTGTTGGTGTTGAAAGGATATGTTCGCAAGCAGTTTGAATCGTTACGCGCCTGCACAGCAAGGGGCTGTTTACATAATGTAGAGTTTGACTTAGGTATCACGCCAGCCCGCAAAAAATGTGTCATACTAATTGTATTCACAAGGCAATGTTTAGGCTAATCCTGATGATGGCACGTGCGCTTTAGTGACCTCGACCAAGTAATGACACACCGACACAAAATAGAAGTTTTGTGAATTCGGCAGCCTACGTTAAATGTTGCTATAAAGCTTCAGCATTTCATTACATGGTCCATTAAATATGTATCACGTGTGAGTCAGTTGCACCTTTCTTAACGTACATGTCTATGACGTGAGATTTATTTGACGCTTGCAAACATTACACTAAATTAATTGTTCACTTGTGCAATCATAAAATTTTCGATAGATTTACTATGTGCACAGCCAGGAACATTATACGTAGCCAAAGGAAACGCAAGATGTATTTTTGCAATAAATTAGTACAACTTCCATCTTGAATGTAATCATAATAGTGCCTGCAAGTTGCATTCACGTAAGTTATTTTTTTGTTTTTGAAAATACTCCCTTAAACATTGCACTGCGCATGCAATTATAGTAAATGGCTGCTGAAAGCAATCGCAGATGAGGGGTCAACAGGATTAATAGAAATCTTGTTATATGAAGGGAGCGTATGGCCATCAATACTTTCAAATAATCAGAAATTCTGTCCACCGATGTGGAAGCTAAAAGTGCATTGAAATTAAAATTTCTTGCTGCCACTTTAAACAATGCATTAATGTGAACAATATAAGTTGCATGCATTTTGTCTTTACATAATACTATATAGGATTGCTCTTAATAATAGCGAGGTTCGGAAGCTTCAATACGTTTTGTGACTTGACACGATTCCTTCCTCGTAAAACATGTCTGCTCTTGTATAAATTATTTACGTCGTATTAATTGCAACTTATTGTTTCAAACCTAAATGCCATGAAAAATGTACGAGTTAAATTACACGAATGCATGCATATATGCATTCAACTGAGTTGCAACTATCACGTACACAAAGCTGACCTGAAATTTCGGCTTTTTTGCATGGCAGAAACAACATATATATTTATTACTCCTATTGTTATGAAAAATAAGCAGGACAGCTTTGTGTACAAATTGTTATCTATTACAATTCGCATAAAAGTGTGATCACGGTGCTAAATATATACGTGGTTCATCCCAAATAAGAGAGCACTTCCACATATAAGGATCCACTTGATATGTTATATATGGTGTGGCCGTGCCTTATTTGGCCGGATTTGACTCCTTATATGGGCCAACCGCGTCATATATGGCCGTATATAACCCCATACATGAACCGACTCCGCCAGATATACATCCATATATGCTTATATGTGGCCACATATGCTGCCATATATGCTTATATATGGCCAGATATAACTTATATATGGGCCATGTATGGCGTTTCCGTAAGGGATATCATCATTCACTCCGTGGATATGCTTTGATCTTTATTTTATTCATGTCATGGTCTCCCTCTACACTGGTCTGTGCACCGTGCGGCGTATGCAACACCTGTGTGACAATTCATGGAGGTGCTGATGTTCCGCACATCCCCATCGCACCGCGACACCAGCCCAACCGCATGAACCATCGTTCAACTTTAATTATGGAGGCCGCCAGTACCACCACCCGGTAATCATCCAGCAGTCTCGCCAACTCCCGGTGTTTTGTGGTTCCGCTTGCGAGGATGTACAAGAGTGGCTGGAGCGTTACGAGCGAGTTGCTGCCCTGATGAAGTGGTCTGACGACGACAAACTTCGCAACGTTTTCATTGCACTCGGGGACTCTGCTAGCACCTGGTACGAGAACCAAGAGCCGTACTTGACAGCTTAGTATACCTTCAAGAAGCAGGCATCTAAAGTGATTGGAAATGTCGTGCGGAAAGAACGAGCTGGGGCCCTGCTTCAAACTCGCCAACAGCACACAAATGAGCCCGTAACCATCCTTGCTGAAGAAATGTAACATTTCGCCACGCGGATGGGAACATGACTGAAGACAAGAAGCTTCAGTATCTTATTAGGGCCGTCATATAGACTTTTTGTGGCTCTCATTCGAAACCCGCGGAAGAGCGTCGCAGAGTGCATTAGCAAGACCGCTGCCGTTGAGAAGACGCTTGAACTATGCGCTAAGCAGTACGACCGCAACTACCTTGCTCAACTATCCGACTACAATGATCTCCGTACTCCCACCACACATTGTATTCGCAACACCATTCGTGCGATTGTACGCGAAAAGCTGCGCAAGCTCCTACAGCGTACACATTCCGCTTGCGTACGTCGTAAGGAGAGAACTTCAGCAAGCTATCGGAACAGTTGAACCTACCGAAACGTCATCACCCACATCGCTGCCTATCCCGAAGACAGGTATTCTCACCTACGCTGCAGCTTTGAGAAGGCAGGTAAGACCAAGCGGCTAGCGACGAGATAGCTACACGCCACCACATCACATGACACCCAGCCCGGCACTGCCGCACGCGCCACAGCCCACTCATTCAGCAGCAACATACCAACAAACCACACGGTGCAAGACTGATGTTTGGAGGACCCCAGATCGACGACCCCTTGTTTTCATTGTGGCGGAGCCGATAACCTTCTGCGACGCTAGCCCTGCCGCCAAATGCGCCTTCGCGGACACCACATCAGCCTTCGTGCCAGCTCTCTGCGCACGCTATAACCCAAGCTCAAACGTTACCGTTTCTTCACGTCTTTATTAGGACACACCTTGACAGACTCAAAATTTCCACACTAAATTCCGCTGAATCTTACAACTGTCAAAATTGTCGCTCTTACCTAGACTTTCGGTAACGCGTAACACTCCACCCAAACTATCACATGATATTTAGGCATTCTATGAAAACCAAAGTGACGGAAATAAACCTTGCGTAATAGTCTTGTTTGGTTAATAATACCTTATAATGCCAGCCACTTGGATAAAGAGCGCGCTGGGTTCTTTCGTGTGCTTTAGCTCTATTAGCACTTATAAAGCGATGTAACATCTCCCGACCAAATGTACGCTTCCATACCATATAAAAATATTCTAACTGCGCGTTTGTTTGTAAATGTTTACAAAAACAACATACCGTGTTTGGCACGAACCTTTTTGAAACCAGTCTTTGTTTCTTATCAAACCTTATATACAAAAGAAAACTCTACTTCAAAGGTTCAAAACTGGAAGAAGATTCAAATGATTTCTCTCCAGAAACTCTGCGTCACATTCTGCGAAAAGCTTGCAGCTGACCTTCACGCTTTTAACCTTGCACACGGCGGTCGTGTTCTCTGCCGCTTTCGCGATCGCCAGAGGCCACAATGAGCGCGAGCTCCTAGCCCATCTTTGCTATCTCGTCTCATTCCTGATTCTGGCCGGCTTTCTTCGCGACACCGAAGATTCCTGAAGTGCGGGGGAAAGATTCGCCATTGTCTTAGGGTGTTTGGTTCCACCCTGAATTTAGAACCAGAAGCCTTTCTTTGAGGAACCTGTCGACATAGTTGTCGATACAAACCTGTTCTTATCAACCGCAACTTCTTTCTTGGGGACGCGTGTCCCTCTCCGCTACTCCTCTCTCGCCAATTTCGCCTGACAGGACGCCGCAAAAGACGGTTTGTAGAATTGCCCGATGGCCAACTCTTCTGTTTTCGCTGTGGCGTGCCCTCTGCCTCCACCTTTTGTGGTGCCGCATCGCCGATTCCTTCTTTTGCGGGGACGCTTACGTACAATCTTTCTTTGGTTGTTACAAACTTGCCTGGTTGTGTCATCGGCAATCCTACAGGTCAGGTGTGCCTGTGCACCACTCTTTCTGCAGTCTTTGCACTTCAATGTCCCCGCTACATTGCTCTGTCGGGCTAATTTATCTGCGCTACCCCTCACGAAACCAGACGCTGGGTCCTCCGCAGATCGGAACTCTTGGAAATTCGCGTCCTTCTTGATTTTGGGTAGTTTTTAGCGTCCGGCTGATTGTTTACGTGCCGCTGCACGAGGCATGTCTCTAACACGGCACAAGCTCTGTTCATGCTGCTGGGTTTAGACTTTTCCTCAAAACGATCCCCCACCGAACTTGCAACTGTTTGTACACCTACGAGAGCCTCGCAATGTACTCTCTCTCCCTCTGAGGCACTTCCCACGCTATCTGTAGGAAACACTTTTAACAGTAGCTCGCCCTCGCTTGCAGTACTGTCGAGTTCTAGTAGCGTTATGTCTTCGCTACATTTAGGACTACCTTCTTTGTCCTCTCTTTCAACGTCCGAAAGGTCATTCTCTTGCGGAGGCTCGAGCGTGGTCTCAGCTCATCAATGTGTTCAATGACACTGTCAGGGCGACTGGAACCAGCCTCGGTCTCACATTGAACACCTTTTGAACTTGCTACAGTTTGCATACTAGCCACCGTCCCACTCTCTACATGCACTACCTTCGCATCACCGGAGAGTCACGCACCTTCCTCAGGCGCAATTTAACTAACAACGACTTGTTGCTTTTGTCTCTCCGCCGAAGTATCACTTGGCATGTCGCACTGATAGAGACGCGTACCTTTTTCGGGTGGTACCTCGCAAACAGCGGCTTCCTCGGTGACTTCACACAGCACCGTAATCACCACTTCACCGCCCCTTTCGGGCTCTACACATACTTAACATATACACGACCAAAGACGCTTCCGATGCTATCGCCTAATTGCACTATTTATCCTTTCAATGCCTTCGTCTCGTCTAAAGCTCGCATTTTAGCCTCGTGTATACGTATCCTTTCGGCTTGTTCTGCTTCTTCTCTCTGGGCATCTGCCTGGGCTTCAGCCTCCTTTCTCTGTTGAATTCTCTCGGCATACTCTGAGAGATCCTAATCGCTTGTCCCTGTCCCGACGATCCGCTCGATCATTTCTGTTCTGTTTGGGGAGTACGGCACATCCAGTTTCAACTCCTCTACGATCGCTAGCAATACGGTTTTTCGCAGAGCTTTCAGATTCATGAGTGCTTCCGGTACCGTTCTCTGTTCCACGAACGATCACTGTCTTGCAACTAATTAACCCTGACATCAACGACAGCCCTAGTTTTCTGCCCTGCCTCAAGTTACCTGTTAACTTAGTCTGCAAAAGCTTCCTTAAGCTCTTACACGGAATCCTGTTCTGTCACTGTTAACCTTGCCATCACCCACAGACTATAGCTTTAAACAAGCTATCTCACAATTATCTGCCTGACGCACATTGTTTGCTAACCTGGTGACTGAAATAGCTCTGTCACTGTTAACCTTGCCGTCACCCACAGACTATAGCTTAAACAATCTATCTCACAGTTATCTGCCCAACGCAAGTTATCTGTTAACCACAAAAGCTATGTTCCCTACCAGCTTTTACTCACACATTAGTAAATGCCTGGTAAAGTTTGACAGAGAAAGTCGGCACTCACCCGGCTCGCAGTCATGCCTCCAGTGTCGTGCATCTCAGCAGTGCCTTCCGGTTGCCTCTCGCAGTCGATGACTTCGTGTCATCCCAGAAGTGCCGTTCGGCTGCCTCTCAAGTGGATGAGCTCGGAGCATCCGACCGTTGTCGTCAAACCGCCTCTCGAAGTCGATGGGGTCGTAGCATCTGACTGCTGTCGTCGAGTCATTGCTACCTGGGTTGACGGCATCTCTCCGCTGAATTCAGTGGTTGCGACCTGGGTTGACGCGATCCCACCGCTGTCATCCAGTTGTTGCGACTCCGGGTCCCGCGGGTCTCAGTTTGGTATCGGGCCCCCGTCCTAAGACCCATCGTCCTAAGACCCAAGTCAGATGAGGCGCTCGTAAAAACGACAACAATTTATTTACATGATTAGTAACTGAGAACGGGAACGAGAAGTCAAAAACTGTACAGGAGAACTATTGAACTGTAGAACTCCAAATACACGAAAGTCTTCGGCTTATTTAGCACCTCGTTGCCAACCCTGGGCGCATTGTCTGCGGCTTCCACCAATAGGACGCTCCGTGGTCTAGGTGCTCCACACACGAAGAAGGGGAAAGACACTAAAGACACCACACAATGCATCTGGAGAGGGCACAGTCTACACGATGCCCAAATATGGTCACAAACGCACTGCACCGACGTTTTCGCACACGTCACCAAGTTTCGCGCACGTCTGATGATCTCGGTTTCCAAGATTCTTCTGGCAGCTGGGTGAAGTTTAAAAAACCGGCTGCCAGTACACGCGTCAAACTTGCCTGGTTTTTTGGGTAGGAGAATGTAGTGGCGGGCCAGCATATCGTCAAAATATGCCACCCCATTCAGCCGATCCTACGGAGAAAGGGGGGAAAGGAAGAGTAGTCAACTAATCCCTCGTCGCCGAGGCGGGCTCACGCAAGGGCTACAGAAGATAGTGCCCTTTCCTTTCCTTTAACCCCACATTTCATTCCTGGTTGTTTGCTAAAAGCTGTGGCTTATCTGCGCATATCCGGGGCTCCGCTTCTCCTCGCAAGATGCAGCCACAACCAGTTTGGCTTTAGCTTTCAGCCTGAACTGCAAATACCATGCTGGTTCCAGCATTTCCAGATCCTCGGTGACCTCGAAAATGTCCCAGCTGCCTCCTTGTCTGCCTCGAAAGCCTTGCTCGCAGCAAACACAATGGCCTTTCTTGAGTCGAGCTCCCTATGGCCTCTTTTGGCTCGTGCGTTTTCTTTGCGCGAACCAGTCCCGAACACCTCGTTCAGGTTTTGCGGAGAGGAAATCGACCTGTCTTGATGGCACACTCTTGCTTGGAATGCGTTGAAATATTCCCGTCCCGTTCACAAAGGCCGAAAAACTTCAATAATGATGACAGTCATAACAACGAAGATCGTAATCGTCGGTGCTGCTGGGAGCAGAGTCGTCAGAGGCGTTGCGTGCCGCTTGGAGCAGAGGACGAAGTATTCGCGCCGTGGTTGGGTAAGCAGTGCCATGGGCAAATCGGGTGATGGCAGACTTGGAGTCACTAATGATTGTTTCAAATCCGGCTATTGCGGCGAGTGCTATGGTAGCTTCTTTGACCTCGGTTGGGTTCTGTGCGCGTATGGAGCCGGCACACATCGTGGTAGGCTCTTTATCGACTGGAGAACGTTTCGATGAGACATTGATAGAATATGCCTGTTTGGGGGCTGGGTATCTTGCCGCGTCGACGTGAGCCGCCTTAGTGTCCGTGCCGTAGGTAGTGCGACGGTTTCTGGCGCGGGCCGATCGTCTACCGTCATGCATGCTGATGCCGGCCAGCATGTTCTTCGGCAATGGCTGCACAATGAAGCGCTGTATGATGAGGGGTGGTAGCGAGACCATGTCTTGTCCGCTTGGTGACGAGGGAATGGCGATACGTTGGATTATCTATCTTCCGGTTTTACTACCACGCAATCGTTCAATTTGTGCAGTTCGGGGTGCTTCGATAAGTTCATCTATTGTATTGTGAATTACAAGGCTGAGGAGGTCTTTCATTTCATGTTTCCGCAGAGAGATTCTTCCTAACAGACGGGCAGTCTAATACCCCTGTCACACGGCCACCACTAAACTCCGTTGAACACCGTCAACGTAAATTTTCCCTAGGGGGTTCGACGGAGAAGCAGTTGTGGCAGTGTCACACGGCAATGACAAGGTTGTAACAGCTGCCGCGAGGGGGCTCAGCTGGCGCTGTTTGATTTTCGGAAAAGTATTCTAATTTCATCTCTATTATTTTTTGTAAGTCCTCGTTATGGAGTTTTTACAAAAAAGCACTATTAGGTAGGTAGGAGGCTAACAAACCATTAAAAATAATTTCAAATTAAAACGAATTTGCTAAATGTAGCGATGCTGCTAGTGACGCTGGCCACATTGTGCTTTTAGTTGTTTTGTTGCCTGTGTTCATGCCCGTGTACGAAAGTTCTTGTACTTCCTTGCCTCGTGAGCGCACATTTCGTGTTCTTCAGCCATGAGTGACACAGCGATCACCACAACCACACGCGTGGACGAAATATTTTTCAATGGCACCAGCCGGCCCGACTCGCGAGGCACGGAGTGTAGGGCATCGGTGTTGAGAGTTACTGAAATCTGGCGGGCGTAAATATATGTAAACAAACACGCGTTCTCAATGAGCACTACAACGAAATAACGTTTAATATTGCCAAAGTGTATTATTCTTTTGACTGTGGCCACTTAGTGCTCGAAATTTTTCTCTGGCCTGTAGACTGATGGGGACAAGAGTACCTCGTTTCGCTGCAAAGGGAGATCGTTGAACGTACTTTGCGAAATGCTCAGTTTACCTTCGTTTGTGTAAGGGTGGCCGTTTGACACGGACCGCATCTTCGTTGTCGTAAGGACGAGGAAGTTAAGAGGCCTTCGTGGGTGCCCGTGTGACAGCGGTATGAGCGACAGTCACCGTAAGCCTCTTTAGTGCGATGGTATTGCTCCTGTCGGCTTGTACGTGAAGGTTGCGAACGTGGATGTACTGCACTATTAGTATTTTGGATCCCGCGATCCTGAGGGTGATGGTTGGTAGTGGTGGGTGTTTAACCTTACAATAGTCAGCAGAACAAAGAAGGATGAGTTCCGATTTCTCCACTGAGCACTCAGTGGAGAAATGGGCTGGCGTCGTCGGCGGCGGTATCGGTGGAACGATGTCTGGAGTAACTACGGCGACTTGCGCGTAAATCAGTGGGGCTTTAGAGACGTGAGGGTCTGTGTGGCCGTGAGGGTCTGTGTGGACCATGATACAAGAGGAACTGCTGTCGCTCGGTTTTCCAGCCCGTCAGTTTCCTTCTGACACCCCCAGTACAAATTTACGGGACGTCGTCAAGGAGGAGTTGACGACTATGACTGGGATTGAGCTCCTTGTTTTCGTCGCTGGTCGCAGAAGTCTTCACACAGTGATCACAATGTTTTACAAAATTGATTGATTTGATATGTGGGGTTTAACGTCCCAAAACCACCATATGATTATGAGAGACTCCGTAGTAGAGGGCTCCGGAAAGTTCGATCACCTGGGGTTCTTTAACGTGCACCCAAATCTGAGCACACGGGCCTACAACATTTCCGCCTCTATCGGAAATGCAACCGCCGCAGCCGGGATTTGATCCCGCGACCTGCTGATGAGCAGCCGAGTACCTTAGCCACAAGACCAACACGCCGGGGCATCTTTTGCAACATTAAACCAATTTAAATTTACTAGAGGTGGAAAACAACTTAGAGGTGAAAACAACTGAGTGGACAATGCAGCAGCAGCAGCAGCCTCGGCATGTTGCAAAAATGCATCTTCTTGTTTGCACAGCTCCTGAATTTCATTGCCGGCCTCGCCGCTCGTGTCCAGTGCCCGGCGATCTCTAGTTCGGACGCACACGTGGCGATCACCGGTGGTTTGCTGTGGGATAGCCCCCTCAGCGAAGAGCGACATCGGCTTGGTTTCTCGGCGTGTTTGCTTGACACAGCTGGGATCTTGCGCACATCCGTGGACGCTGCAATCATCACAGGCCCCGCCGCGGTGGTCTAGTGGCTAAGGTACTCGGCTGCTGACCCGCAGGTCGCGGGTTCGATTCCCGGCTGCGGCGGCTGCATTTCCGATGGAGGCGGAAATGTTGTAGGCCCGTGTGCTCAGATTTGGGTGCCCGTTAAAGAACCCCAGGTGGTCGAAATTTTCGGAGCCCTCCACTACGGCGTCTCTGATAATCATATGGTGGTTTTGGGACGTTAAACCCCACAAATCAATCAATCATCAATTACAATCATCACAGCTCCGCTAAGTGACGCCATCGCATCGGTGACGTCAGGCATCACCAGTATAAAAGCCCGGTCGTTCGCACATCTCGGCAGTGGGCAATGCAGTAGCAGCAGCAGCAGCCTCGGCCTGTTGCCTAAATGCATCTTCTTGTTTGCACAGGTATGTTACCTCGACAACTCGTGCTGTATCTGGTCTGATGATCGATTCTTGCTGCTGCTGTGTTGCCCACATGGTTATTCGCGTATTGGTCTTTTGTGCTACTGTTCCCATGTCGTTTATTGCCTCAGTCACCTACTCCTGAGCGGGGACGTTGAGCTAAACCCAGGCCCAAAGAAAGTGGCATCTTCAAAATTGAGTAAACCTGACGAGTCACGTGAATATTCCCTAAGCACTCTTGAGTCGTCGGTTGAGCTGACAGTGTCAGATTGTGATAACCCTTCCCTCATGAAGGTTGTTTCCGATTTAGTTGCTTGCCAGAAAAATTTATCGCAGGACATATGCGAAATAAAAAATACTGTGAAGACACATTTTGACGCCTTGGAACTGCGTGTGACTGCTCTCGAAAACACATGCTCCAAAGCTCTGACTGAGCAAGATTCCGAGCAGCTTCGTTCCGAACTCGTTTGCTTAAAACGCACAGTGGCTGACATAACGGCTAAATTTGATGATCTTGAAAACCGTTCGCGAAGAAACAACATCATTATTCATGGTATACCAGAAGATAAGGATGAGAATCGTGACACACTGCATTCCAGAGTAGTAAATGTGTTCAACAGGCTTGCCGTTGATTGTCCGCGTGTTGAACGTTTCCATAGGTTAGGTAGAACACGTCTTGGACGTTCTCGGCCTGTCATTCGAAAATGGCTAGATTCCAATGACAAACTATTACTGCTAAAGAATGCTTACAAGTTGAAAAATTTTGTTATGAAACTGTCCGAAGACTTTTCCACGAAAGTACGCCCCGTACGTAAAAAGCTATGGGACGCTTCAGCTGAGCATCGTAATAACGGATCAATTGTCAAGATGAGGTTTGGTCATTTATTTATCGATAACGTTCGGTATAAATGGGATGGCTCCTCAAACAGACTAATAATAGCTCGTGGTTCTGACAGCAATGCCAGAACAACTAACGCATCTGGATCACTGCCTTGACCGTCCTATCAACCCGCCTCCGATCTTGCGTTTTTGAACGTTAGTGCCAGAAGCATTACTAACAAATTCTCCCAATTTTTTTCGCTAGTTTCTTCATGTTCTCCTCATGTTATATGCATCACGGAAACATGGCTTCACGATGAAATTCACGATTCTGAATTCACGCCTCCTGGTTACCTTGCTCTCCGTTGTGATCGCCAGAATAGAAAAGGGTGTGGTGTCGCCTTGCTTTTACGCTCAGATTTTAGTTTTAGGGCTCTATCTGGTCCCCCTAACGTTGAATCAGTTTGGTGCAAGCTAAATATAAATAAGCAAAATTTAACCATACGTGGTATTTATCGCCTTCCTGATGGCCCTAACGATCTGTTCGACAATCTCTCACATTTCATACATGAGCATCACCTGGATAGTTCGAATTTGATACTTCTAGGGGACTTCAACATCACCGGCATTCACTGGCCTTCACTCACGTATTCCGCTTTGAGTGCCCCTGTCTGTAGGGATCTAGTTACATTTTCCTTGTCACATAATCTAATACAACTAGTTCATGAAAATACTTGGCAGAACTCCATTCTCGATTTAGTGTTTGTTAGTAACAGTCTTGCTCATTTAGGTGTCACATATGAGATCTTAGAAGGTATCTCTGATCATAATGCAGTCCTCGTGCACATCAATTGTCCCATTCCACATGAACGTTTCAGCTATACCACATATCATGATTTTTCTAAGGCTGATGATACGGCTATTGTTGACGCCCTGGCAGATAATCTTGATCATTTTGTGTCGCTCAGTACCGAGTGTCATGTTGACGTGCTTGTCGATTACTTTGAGTCACTAGTGAGGTCATGCTTAACTTGCCACGTTTCACTGAAAACAAAAAAGATAAACAATAAACTTCTTTGGATTAACCGCGATATCTTGCACCTAACACGATGTGTTAGCAGGCTGCGTATAATTAAACAATCTAATCTCGAGGCTCGCGTCTCCTTTGAAAAAGCTAAGGATGAACTTCGCACTAGTACTAAAAATGCTAAAGATTTCTATTTTTCAGTGCAACTTCCTCAACTACTAAAATCAAATTCACGAATGTTCTGGACGTTAGTATCGCCTAGTACGACTGGCAGTACCTGTTTATGTTTAACGATGCTATAACCAATGACCCTGATGTCATTTCGAATGCTTTCAACTCACACTTCCAATGTGTTTTCACCCTCGATAACCATGCAGTTCCGGAGCTTAGGTAAGTTGCTCAGAATAATAAACTAGAATATATCGCAATTGGTTGTGATGGTGTCGTAAACCTTATCCTGAAACTTGATACTAAAAAATGTACCGGTTCCGATGGCATTCCTAATTCTTTTCTCTCACGATTCTCTTTATGGACAGCAAAATACCTTACCTTAATTTTTCGGAAATCCTTGGACTCTGGTGTAGTACCACGATTATGGAAATCTGCCAAAGTACTTTCCTTGCATAAATCAGGCGATAAACAACTTCTTTCTAATTACAGACCAATATCTCTTACACCTTATTCTTGCAATATGTTAGAACACATCATTCACAAACATATAATCGAATTCCTTGACTCTAATAATATCCTATCATCAGCTCAACATGGTTTCTGTCGCGGATATAGTACTGTAACACAATTAGTCGATTTCATGCATGACGTTGCTTATGACATACACCTAGGTAACCAAATAGATGCCATGTTCATTGATTTCTCCAAAGCTTTTGATTCCCTCATTCAATCTAAGCTATTTTAAAAACTAAACCTCATTCTCGATAACCCTCGCATTGTTTCTAGGATAGTTACTTTTCTTCATTCGCGCTCACAATTCGTTTCTTTCAGCTCGACAGATTCATCTCCCATTGACGTCACATCCGGTGTTCCTCAGGGATCCGTTTTCGGCCCTTTATTATTTTTACTCTTCAATAATGATTTACCTCATAGCATCTCATCTAAAATAAGACTCTACCCAGATGATTGCGTCCTCTATGAAACTATCAACTCCATTGAAGATCACTGCCATCTCGCGCAATCACTCACGTCTTTTAGCAACTGGTGTGACACGTGGCAAATGAACGTTAACTGCACTAAAACAGTCGTAATGTCTTTTACCAACAGGCACAACCCCTTCTCTTTTGACTATTTTCTAGGTGGTACGCAGCTCAATAGAGTTTCACAGTACAAATATTTAGGAGTAATTCTAACCGAACACCTTTCATGGACTAGCCACATTGATCATGTATGTCGTAAAGTTGTAAAAAAAATAGGTTATTTGCGCCGCACTTCACCGAACACCCCTCGAGATACTAAACTGATTTTATATAAATCACTCATTCACCCTGTTCTCGAATATGCATCCGTAGTTTGGTTCCCTTACAAACACTGTGAAATAAGCTTGCTAGATAACATTCAGCGAAAATCTATCCATTTCATTTTTCATAACTATAGCCGCAACTTCTCGCTGACCACAGCCCTTCAATCATTAAACATCCCATCACAACTCTCGCAATACCAAAACGAAGCTTTAAAATTTTTATACGGATTTAATAACTACTCCTCCGGCCTTGGTCATGGTAACCTCGTCACATTTACTGATGATAGTTGTACCCGCAGTTCCCACGCTTTGAATGTAACACCTTTATTTGCTCGTACTAATACCTTTATATACAGTTTTTTTCCACGTGCAATAGAACTGTAGAATTCCCTGCCTGGTAGCATTCGCTCCTTACCACTAACCGACTTTATAGTTGCTGTCGATGAATATCTTACTGACGCGTAATTAACTTCATTTTTACTTTTGCTTTGTTACGAGTGTACTTGCTTCACAATTTGTATTATTTGTTTGTATTTTTCTCTGTTGCCTAGTATTGTATAACGTCCCATTCCTGCGATAGCCCTGAATAGGGCTGCAGTATGTATAAATAAAATAAAAATAAAAATAAACAGCATTTATCACCAGATGGGACTTCAGATGCTCAACTGAGCCCTTGGGCTAGGTACAAATAGTGATCATGGAGTCGCAATGAAAGAAATGCAAGTGAAGACAAATTACTGATTGCTTTTTATTTTGATAGCGTTAAATTTGCCATGTATATTATATGTCGAAGCATAAATGTGTCATGTGTCAACATTAAGGCTCACTGCTCGCATGCATGCCGGAACTTGTTACCGGCCAATACTGGCACTGTAAGAGCTCCATAAACTTAATTTACAGCTTCACCTGCTACAAATGTGTGGTAGCGCTTAATTCGCGATAAGATGTACAGACGTGGCTCCCTTGAATTCTGCCCGCGCATCGTGGTGCAATGCCTGTTCATTCAAGTGCCCACCCATTAATTCAAACAATTTTATAGTCCCCTTTGAGTACGAATTATCGAGCTTTTACTTTAAGTGCTCTTTGTTTGTGACTCCACTTCACATACAAAAGAATTCGCTTGCAAAATGCAACAGTGATGCAACCTCTTTTCAAGGCAGTGTGTGTTACCATAGTCCATTGAATGCTGCAGAGTTCATTGAGCAGATCTAAAAACGAATATATTTCAGATTGTTTTTGAATTTTTTCACCCTGTTTCGTAGAACACTGCCCCAAATGTCCTTGTGTACACGATTTCATTCTCCTACTCCCATCATCCAACGTTATGTATTCTAGAGTAGTGGGTTAGACTATGCCCTGTAGGTGACCTATGCAAGACATGACTCGCTTAATGACAGAACAAGAGCTTGGGAAATTTTTTAGAACCTTGATAGTGTCACTCCCAACAAGCACGCAGTATCAGTAACTTCTTGTTTCAGCACTACTGTAGCTGTATTGGCCATTTCCTTGCAACAGTCTTCACATTCAAAGCAATCTTGTGTGAAAAAAAAATGCCGCTAAGTATGCACTACTACAGGCATGTTGCACCACTACTCGCCTTCGTTGCAGAAGTTCACCAGGAGGATGCCCATCTTCTAGGGGTGCTGATCGATAGGCTAGGAGACCCAGCCAGAAGTCTTCCCTCGCCTCTACAGTTCTTTCCAGTATTCGCTTTACGATTTGCACACCCTTCTCCACCAAGCCGTTCGACTGCGCGTAACAAGGGCTTGATGTTACATGTTTAACGTCGTATCTCTTGGGAAAGGTGGTAAATTTGTGGCTAGAAAACTGGAATCCGTTATACGTATTAACTTTTACTAGTTCTCCGTACCGGGCGAACATAGCGATAAGAGCGGTTATCGTGGTTGCTGCGGTTGTGTCTTCGAGCTTTTCGACCTCGGGAAAATTTGAAAAGGCGTCGTAGGCAACGACGTGCGACGTTCCAGCATAAGAAAATATATCAACTACGACCCTGTACTAGGCACAGTTGGGTACTTATCGCATTAGTAGCGGTTCCTGTGGCTGCCGGTACGCGTATTTTCTGCACTTGGCGCAGCTGTCTACCAGCACTATAATGTCCCCAGTCAACCCGGGCCAAAATATAAGCGTTCGAGCCCTCTCTTTACACTTCTGCAGCCCAAGGTGATCAGCATGAACTCGCTTCAGCATGCTCTGACGCATACTCCGTGGTACTACAACTTAAGATCACTTCATTAACGACAGACAGTTCTTTCAAAATGGCTTGACTTCACCTGTTGCCGGTTACCCGCTTGCCAAACTTGTTATTACAGACTGGAGGTAGCTGTCTTGAGATGTTTCCAGCTGTACCAGCCGCTGCGTTTCCGGCGTCACTATGTAGCCCAAGGACCCCACCACATGAACCTCGACGTCATTGTCGTGGTCAACTTTGTCGTGTCTAAGATCCTCTGTTGCCTGTGACATCATGTCGGCGAGAATAAGCTGCTTTCTGGGAATGTACTGCACCACAAAGTCATATTTTAGCAGTCTCAAAAAGAACCTTTGCACCCGCAGTGGCATGTCTGCGATTTCTTTTCGTGCGATTGCTACGCGCGCCTCGTGGTTAGTTTCGATCCGCACCGTCCGTCCGTACACGAATTTATGAAACTTCTCACAGCCGAAACATATTGCCAGTGCTTCCTTTTCTATTTGTGAGTAGTTTTTTCGCAACTGTTAAGACCACAGACGTATACGCTACAGTCCGCCATTCATCATTGTAGCTTTGCAATAACACTGTGCCGACGCCGCCTTTTCATGCGTCGACACTTATCTTGGTATCTCGGTGGAAATCAAAAATGACAAGGAAAGGGGCGGTGGTCAAAACTTGCGTCAATAGTTTCCACTCTCTTGCGTGGTTCACTGTCCATTGGAACTCTGACCGAGACCTGATAAGCTCGCGTAAAAGCGTCGGTCGCTCGGACAACCGCTGCCCGATTTCGCCGAAGTAGCTAAGCACCCCCTAGCACGCGCTAGACGTCGTTTTTAGACGTTGGCGTCTAAAAACGACGTCCAGCGCTTGACGTCCAGTGATTTCCGCCAAGCTTTTGGTTAATTTTGGGTCAGGCGATATGCCCGTTCGGCCGATGACATCACCAACAAATTTCACTTCTTTCACCCATATCCTGCATTTTTGCGGGTTGAAAGTCAAGCCTGCTTTCTCGGCAGCTTTCAGCACTCCTGTTAACCGCTCATCATGTCCTTGCTTGCTATAACCTCATACTAAGACAGGGAGACAGGGAACTGAAATAGGTTCAATGAATAAAGTGTCTTTCACCATATCTTGCTAATATTTTGGCCCATGAGTTCATTTTCTATAATGACATATTCTCCACTGACTTGAGGTAGGCTCAGTGATGAAGCACACAAGTGTACGCTGATATGAGCTGTTCCTTAGAGGCAACAGTTGGATCGTAAGAGGAAAAAAAAACACTCACGGTTACTTTGGTAAGAGCGTGAGCAGATTTGTGATGCATGACAAAGAAAAATTTATATGAAAACACTGCATATAGGAAAGGTAGCGTGTACATAACATTGCTATTTTTGTGATTTTGTCGTATGGATGTCGTTTTAATGAATTTGTTTTAGTGAGGTTCTTCAGAAGACAAAGCTAGATGATTGCAAAGTGGATAGACTATATGGTTCAGGCAATTGTAATATGCTTGATTGTGAACTTATAAAAAATGTACAAACATGTATATGTGCTAAATGTTCACTTCGCTCGACTGTGCGTTGAATTTATGGGCAGCAGACTCACTTTGAGTAGATACAGGTAAAGGTTATGCCGTGATAATGTGATCTGTGTTACCAAGTTTAGAAGTAAAGATAATTTCAGCGAATATGAGAACGAAGTAAACCATCTCAAACATTTGCAAGATGTGCATCTTATTAGCTAGACAAGTCTAAAAGCATAATCAAATAACAAAAACTGTAGCGCGTGCAGAAGAAAATGGCCATGTTTAGATTTAAAGCAGTGTATTTGCTATCACAGGGGTGCACACCCCCAATGTGCTTGATTATTCTATTTTCGTAGGCAGTCTTCGAGCGATTTGCTTGCATTGAGTTTAGTGCTGGAGGCTGCGCAGCCCGACGTCTGTGAAGCCCCGCAGTTCACGTGGTTCACAGACAATTTAGACACGTTCACTTGCTTCGTCGTAGCGGCACGTAAAGTGTGACGCACAAACTCCTATTTGTGTACTACAGCTGATTTAAAATGGAGCTTGGTTTTAAAGTACAACGAAACAACTTAAACAAAGTGACCTACTTTAGTTAAATCGATGCCTATGGTCTGCTGCTTTTCTAGCGTCAGAATAATCTCAATATTTGAACTCATACAATCGCCACTCTTGTAATAATAGTAGAAGTAATTCAAAAAGATTCCGCGCTATTTATATGAAAGACAACCCGCTGACTACGCTTCTAACAATCTTTTGATACATCCTGAAACAAACATTGTAGCCGCGCTCAGCGCCCCTAACAAAGAAAGTGCAAATTAACTTACCCGACCGCTAAAAGAGTAGTGAGTAGCTCCCCTGTACGCACGCCTCGGTGAAAATCGCCACGGCCGAGTTTTGTGCTCTGAAACATGCGAGTTTTATTGCTGGAGCTTGAGAGTTTCCGGGGCCTGAATGCAGCGTAAAACGAATCTTTGTTACTTCGCTCCAGCGCCAGGAGACGCTGCTACACTTTTAGGACTAAAAATGCTGCATATGCTACCTAACGGTAGCAAATACAGTAACTCTATACTTATGGCTTACCAAGTGGTTCCGAAACATGTTGCCGTGGTGAATTCTTGAGGCATTGGGCTCCTTTATTTGATTCGTTTTATGGCTACTTGAAAGAGATGAAAAAGCCAAAGCTCTATTTTTCCACTACTTACCCGCCATCTTCTTCTCCTCCCGCCTTTACAGGGTTGCCCTACTGTAGTTCAACAAAAGCTACCTAAGTATGGGCACCACATATGCTGCAGACTTCTCGTGGATATAGCAAAATGCACACATACCCCATCCCCCTCGCTTATTATTATCATGTTGATGTTGTTCCTAATTACGTTTGTTAGTCAAGTTGCCTCACGATGATGACATTAGAGATCACGAATGTTTACAGTCCTTATGCCGTTACGTGACGTAACGTTTCACGCGGACGTCGTCATATGGCATTGTAGCTTGATCGAATGTGGTCTGATGACGCAGGCAATCCGAAACTGAGCGGGAAGCCCCGTATCTTGGAGACAGGGCAAAACACCGTTAGGTGCACAAAGCTTTTCAGGGGCAGGATGACTATTAGGAAGCAAAACAAGGTGGCTTTCGCCTTCGAGGGAATGCATAAGGATACCTGCCAGTTTTTTTTTCTTTTTCCTGCCAGTAATACCTGCTCCTTTCATTTATCATTTTAGAAGTGTTTGTAAATGGTTGAACATCAACAAAGGGGCTACCGCTCGTAATGATGGAGTAATACTGAAGTGAAATTTCTGGTAAAAGTGGCAATAAGTTTTGAATAAAAGAAGTAAATAAATATTACTTAAAACCATTCTTCTTTAGTCCGGCAGAACGTGATGATGTCGCGCGCCTGGCTGGGAATGCAATTTAGAATGTTTTAACATCCTTTTTATGATATATTTCTTAATTTTTCACACCATGCCGTTCCAGGATTGCCACAAGGACTACAAAATCCTCATCGGTTCGGAGCACGGAGACTGATCAGACTGCCAAAAGCTACTGAGAGGCATACTCGGGAAGAACTTCTGTGAATGGTGAAACTCCCGCATAATGAAACACGTTAGCGTGGTTGTACACACTGAAGAAAATAAACACGCACGAGATCCTTCTGAAAAGCCTATTTTAAAGAACTTGCAGATACCTAAACCCGTCTTGGGGGTTGTGAATGCGAAGACATTGCGTTCAATGGAACAATCCGAGACAGCAAGGCCGCACGTTAGCGGCAATCTGTGCGACAACAGACCGATGAAGTGTACACACAGGACGTCAATGTTTCTTCGCAATACCATTGAACTTGATGTTTTGTTTGTAGTCTCGAAAATATGATTTGAAGATATGCATTTTCTCGAAAATATTAAATGGAAATCTAGAGATTGGAGCACGTCACTTTTCAAAAATAACTCGTCAATTGAAAGCCTCTGTGTACACTGTCGAACGCACAGATAACTTTTCATGACCTTGTTATTTCTTGTTGGTCACTCGTCTAGCAAATTTGTTTATTTTTTATTTAATAAAATATTTGCTACCAATGGAACTCATGGCATTAGTAGAGGAGTGGTGTTCAAAATGGCAGTCTTGACTGAGGCGTGATCAGAGTTGCTGGTGATGTAAGCAGCGAAGTGGTTCCGTTCGGGTGATGTGTTCGGCATGAAAAATTGAAGGTTCACGTTGCTGTAGCCAAGTGACACTAGCTTTGAAATGATGGTCGATGCGATAGGAAAGGTAACAAGGAGGCGAGAAGAGTATGCTTTTTATTTCAGGATTTCAACAGAATGTTTTGGGGAAAAAAATTCAGTTGAGCCCACCTACCTTTAAAATTCGTGCTTTGCGATGTGCGCGGAAGGAACATGGCTGTCTTGTAGTTTTTAATGAGCGAAACGTTACGGAAAGACGCTGGAAGTATGTACAAATGCTGTGCGCACAGACTTATGTTAAGCAGTCGCATGTTTGTTGTTGGCATCATTACGCAACAGGAACATGAGTATTACCAACACCAGAAGCGGGAAGCTGATATTCTAGGAAGCCTAAGCAACGTTTTCCCGCCGCGGTGGTCTCTTGGCTAAGGTACTCGGCTGCTGACCCGTAGGTCGCGGGTTCGATTCCCGGCTGCAGCGGCTGCATTTCCGATGGAGGCGGAAATGTTGCAGGCCCGTGTACTCAGATTTGGGTGCACGTTAAAGAACCCCAGGTGGTCAAAATTTCCGGAGCCCTCCACTACGGCGTCTCTCATAATCAAATGGTGGTTTTGGGGCGTTAAAACCCCACAAATCAAATAAGCAACGTATGGTGGCACTGCGACTCGGACAGGCAGGGCCATCTTTGGTTAAAAAGTCGAAATCGCCGATGTTTATCGCGCATTTTCTCTTCCCTCCAATGCGCTGCCGCTCGCTTACGTGCTCGTGCACAGAGTGCGCGCTGTGTTTAGTCACCTCACAATGTACCGCCCGCAGTGCGGCTTCAAAAGATCTCTGAGCTGGACAAGCACTTTCGAGAAGAAAATCCAGCAAAAGGAGTAAAGCTCGTTAGTCAAGTTTATGATGTGAAGCAGACGACGGAAGACGAGGACGCCCGAGTCACTGCGAAATGCATTTCTCAGGTCCTCCATGATAATGCCGTGAACGACGTATGCCTCGAGGTAAGTCATAATCTGCCGACATGAAGCTGTGTACTCTACCGATGCGCTGTTTTGACGTTTATGAAAACCATATAATGGTTGTTTTGATGTGGTATCTAGCAGTAGTAGCCATGTACTGTCGTGTGCAAACGTTTGCGGCGTACTAAAAAATGAATAAAACTAAGGTTATATGATCAAGGCATTAAAACGACCGGGAAGGTTTGGAGTCATGTACTCCGTGCCGTGGGAGCTTGACCTGCTGACGTCGCCACGAAGCAGCAAGTTGAACTTTAACCACAGCGACTGAAGGTTAAGTGCTCGCCTCCTTTTTTTTCTGCTCTCGTGTTATGCTTGTTCTAGCTTTCATGAACGCGGCTGTGTTCGCCAGCTTTTACTTGCTGAGAAACTGTGGCCGTATAACGCACTTCTATTCCGTATTCTGTATTCCGTTTTTCCTGTTACGTCACGCTTGAGGCACCACCCATGCCAAAAGCTCCTACGGTTTCTTTTTTGTTTTGTTTATTTGGCCAATGAAGAGCGCTCGTTGCCACCCATAGTGTGTAAACAAGACAAGTGTGCCAGTTGGCCTAGTTTTCGTATATATATAGTTAAATTTCTTGTATTTTCTGCGTATTTTAAGGAGAAAAACTTTAAGAACTTCAGCGACTTTCAGGCTAAAAGTTTCAAAGGGGCCGTATATTCAATATCTTTTTTACGTGAGTGAAAAAGTCTTAGTATTTTCTTGGTATTTTGAAGAGGAAAAGTTAAAGACCTTAGTCACTTTCTGGCTGAGAGCCGTAAAGGGGTCGTATATTCTATTTATTTTATTCACGAGCATGTCACAAAAAAATCATCTCACGTAAATAGAATAAATTTGATTTATAGGCTTTCTAGCGCTGACATGAATGAACTATATTGCTAAAAGTAAATGATACACTTTTGTGCTTTGATAGTAGAAGCCACATATTAGTCGTTTTTGCATCCAATCTAAGTCATGTAATGGCTGCTATGTGAAAAGCGAAAAAAAAAATTGGCCCCGTATCTGCATGTTACACTGCAAATGTCGTCGAAAGACGATAGTCTCCCGTCTAGAAAAAGTGAACGAAATGTTTATTTGATGTTCTGCGCAAGAAAATCGGTGAATGGTATTCTGGAGACGTTGCGTTAAAGTGCCTCGAGCGTGCAGCGTGGGCGAACGAGCACATCAAGTCACGTCACGCATAAGACATGACCGCTATCTGGCAGTTACTTTGGAAAACGAAGCACGTGGCGTGCGTGCCTGCCTCGGAGGCGACAAGCTGTAGAACGCAAGGCGATGATTAGGTGCCCTCACCGTGTCGTCTTAGGAAAGCGTTGGAATCACTTGCTATTTCGTGCAAGCGTTGTATCGTCAGCGCAGCGGGATAAGTGCTATGGTGCCTAGAATTACTTATGTATGCCTTTTCTAGTGAAAAGAAAAACATGCGGAATATTGGTGTGTCGTTATGGTGCCTCATATATGCGCAATAATTGCTTTTTAATTGAGAGTCGCCCAAGTATGAACGCTACAGCTTGGACAATATTGGTGGGCGCTGCGGATGGGGTTGGCCGGTTGGGGTATCGTCTGATGCCGTTTGGAGTATCGTTAAGGGCGGACAAACAGACAACTGTACAGACAGACAGACAGACCAAAATTTTTGCGTCGAAGGTCCCCAAGAAAGACCATATCGTCTTTAAGAACTGCTGATCGTTTGTACAGGCGCGTTTTGCGTTCTGTGGCATATATATCTGCGAGGAGAATGTAATCGCGACTACTGGGGAGTATATCGTCACTGACAGATATGGCAAGCGGTGAAGAGCAACGAGAAATCATGAAAATCTTGCCGTAAGGTGAGTAAACAAGGCCAGCTATACTGCAATCGCGATATATTTACTTTGCTTTAGTTCTTACTGGTAACAAAGAACAGAGTGTGAACCGGAGAAGGCTGCACTTCTGTCGTCTATTGACTTCACATGAGAAATGACCATGCGTGGGCAAGCGTCGTTACAGCGCCCGACACATAACACAGAAGTGCGCAATCATGTATTTAGCCACTGCATCTTACGTAAATTATTGCTTAATTGAACTCTCGCAGAAGGAAGTTGTTGCGTAAAAGATTTATTTTCATCTTCAGACCACAATGTTTCATTTGCGATGATTCAAAGATTAGATTTAATTAGCATAATTGTCTTAGCCGCCCAATGATTGGTATGATATATGCTGCGCATTGGTTTTTAACCACGTTGCGACGAGAACTGAGAAGAAAAAATTCGCAGATCCCACGCACAGTGGTAATCAGTTATATGCGAAGCACGAATGAAAAACCTTGTTATGCATCTTTAAAATCAGCAGAACGTAACGAGGTGGTGATAAATGATGCCGTTCATCACTTCCGTGTCATGATTATCTTGTTCGGATGCGTCATTTACCTTCGTCATCTCTTCACGTCACGTGATGCCAAATTTAGTATATGTGGAGCAAGCGAACTCGTCGTGGTATGTTGTCATATTCTTACATGACGCGTGTCAGGATTATGATGTTTCCACCAGTCATATATTTCGTCATCCATTGACGTCACGTAACACCAAATTTAGAATATCTTGAGCTAGCAAAACGTCCGCGAGCGCATCATGAAGGGCCCAATATACTCCTATGTAGCGTTGACGTGCGCGCACACTGGGCACAGCGACGCTACGTTAGCAATACGCGAGCACTCTCTATAGTTTGACGCCAGGCGCGACCAGCGTCTGTCGGCGCGGCCCGACGGCAACCAGCGCGAAACGCGACATGCGCCATTTCGCGCCAATGTGTTACCCAGACAACACTGCGTCTCGCTCTTTTCGAGATGAAGGGACGCCAGACGTGCTGAAACGCGCATGCGCCAAAGCAGCGCGACGCGCTTGCGAGTATATGGCACGACCGGCGCCTGGCGTGGCAACGCCGGCGTGACGCGACGAAATGAACGCCGGTGAGCACGCGCACCGCGTCACGCCGAAATGTATTGGTGCCTTTAATGTGACATGTAGCCATGATCTCACATGACACGCATCTCATGATTATCATGTTTGCACCAGTCACATACCTTTGTCATCCATTGGCGTCCCGTAGTACCAAATTTGGCATATGTGAAGCTAGCGAAATGGCCGCGAGCGCTTTTCATGTGGCATGTTTTCATGTTACATGACACGCATGTCGTGATTATCATGTTTGGATGTGTCATTTACCTATGTCGTTCGTTCGCTTCGCGTAATACCAAGCTTGGTACGTGTGAAGCTAGCGAAACGGCCGAGAGCGCACCATGAGCGTAGCATGTAGTCATGTTGTTACATGAAACGCATCTTATGTTTGTCATGTTTGCACTAGTATCATACTTCGTCATCCATTCACGTCCCGTAATACCAAATTTGGTATAAGTGATGCTAGCAAAACGGCCGACAGCGCATGGTGAGCGTGGCATGTAGTCATGTTATTACATGACACGCATCTCATAATTATCATGTTTGCACCAGCAAATAGCTTCGTCACCAATTAACGTACTGTAATACCGAATTTGGTATATATGACGCTATCGAAACGTCCGCGAGCGCATCACGAGCGTGGCATGTAGTCATGTTGTTACGTCACACGCATGTCATGATTTCCATGTTAGGGTCTGTCGCTTGTGTTCGCCATGCAATCATACTATACCACACCAGTTTTGCAACATGCCATGTTAACGAGACCACCGCTAGAGCTGCAGACTATGAAATGTAAGTCATGACATTCATGACATACATGTCATGATTTTCATGTTATGACTAGTCAAATATGTTGTTCATACAGTGGTGTTATGTCATACCAAGTTTGGTATCAATACCATTGTTGAAGCGGCTAGGAGAGCTAAAAGTCATATGCGTAATAGATAGATAGATAGATAGATAGATAGATAGATAGATAGATAGATAGATAGATACGCTCAATGTCACCGAAGTTCGCCGCATTTATAAGGGAGATAACGTTTACGATGCCACCCGGTAGAATTTCCTAGCAACGGTGGGCCTGCTTTTTGTGCTCATCGAAACAGAAGTGCTCCAAGTTCGTCGACAAGTTTCGGTAGTAGCAGTAGTAGTAAACATTTATTTCGAAAAAAAAACAGAGGTTGCATGGGAGACCAGCCCCTAGTAGGTCAGCCTCCCTGCAGTACTCGGTGGACTTCTTAGTCAGAGACTCCATTGGTCGTGGCCACTGTCCTGGCACGCTGGACCATGGCTCGTTGGGCCGCAAGGTCCTGGCAACGGAGCAGGGCTGCCTCCCAGTCCTCTCTTGTTGGATTTGGGTTCGGCGATAAAGAAGGATTGAGCTGGCATGTCCATACCATGTGGTAGGTGTCAGCCACCTCCGGACAGTAGTGGCAGAGGCTGGAAAAGGAAGAGTCAAAGTGTTTAAGCACTGCCTGGCACAGTCAAGTATTGATATATAGACGGAGAAGAATTCTCTCGTCCGCGTTCCTGAGTCATTTGCGGGGCGGAGGAAAGCGGCGGTGCGAGTCGCGGTAATGGGTAATTATCTCTCTATAAGTTAGGAGAGGAGCGTTTCTTCTGGAACACAGGAGTCATCGGTCGGTGAGGCAGTGGCCCAGGGAATGAGTGCGTAGGCGGCAGCTCGCGCCGACTCATCGCCTGCGAGGCCCTGATGGCCAGGAGTCCAGATAATTGAACGCGGAGAGGGGTAAGCTACTCGCGGACAAGACTTCAGAATTTTGGCACCTAGGGGTGTTATACATCCCAGTTGAAAATTTCAGCAAGCTCTTTTAGAGTCTGATAATATAATTTTAGAACTGTCGTGTGATATAGCCACTGCTATGGCCACCTCTGCGTTGGTTGTGCGGAAGGACAGACCATCCACCTGCCTGTCTTGGTGGACCACGGTGACTGTATACCAACCCTCCACGGCAAGGGCCGGTGACGTCCGTGTAAAATACATTTTGTTCAAAGCCAAGTTGGCGGGGAGAGCAAGAGCCCGCGCCTCTCGACGGCCAGCGTGCGACTCACGTGACATATTGGTGGGGAGAGGTCGAACATGAATCGCGTATTTTCAATGTTCGGGCACTTGTACCCTCTCCTCTGTGTGGAATTCATGCCGAATGTGTAGGCAGTCTAGGAGTCGTCTGCTTGACGGGGTTTGCGCCTGGCGCGTGTATTGATTGGTTAGGTGAGCCTTTCAGAGCTCCCGATAGCTTTTTACCACTCCAGAAGTTTTGCTTTGGAGGTAGTGATCGGGAGATCTAGGGCTCTCTTGACAATTTTGTGAAGGGTGACCTCCAATAAATCTTCATCGTGCTTCCGTAAGTGCAGGTATGGAGTCGCATACAAGATGTGACTAGTGACAAAAGCATGTGCAAGATGAAGCGCATCCTTGCTTTTGAGACCTCCCCGCTTGTTGGAGACTCGGCATACCATGCGGCCCACTTGCTCTCCAAACTTACGCAGCTTGTGTTGTCTCGACCCTGCGGTGTTTGTGAATGCGGAGTCCAAGGACACGGGTCTCCCGCGCCTTAATAGTAGGTCCACTATGCAGCGAAAGGTTGATGGACGAAGTGCACTTCACCAATGGCCGAAGGTGCACGAAATCAGACTTCAGTGGGGAACACTAAAGGCCGCAGTATGCCGCATATTCATCCACTATATGAGCTGCGGTTTGCAGGCTGTCCTCCATGCTGCCCAGGCATCCCTCTGCGGCCCACAGAGTGATGTCGTCGGCATAAAGCGCACGCTCTACCCCGTCTACAGCAGCCAAGCGGGCCGGGAGCTGCGCCATAGCTAAGTTGAACAGCAGAGGCGACAACACAGCACCCTGTGGTGTGCCTCGCGTGTCCAGGGTATTCGATAGGGGCCGTATTCTTGATCTTGGATGCGAATGTACGCCGCTCTCTCAGTAAGAAAGTTTCGGATGTGCGCTCGCCGCAGTTGGTGATACTTAGGTGAGCTAAGATGACCTCATGCTTGACGTTATCGAAGACTCTTTTAGGGTCAAGCGCTAGAATGATCTTGTCATTGTGGGGGTGTTCTACGGGATTAAGTACTTCGTGGCGTAGTTGTAGAAGTATGTCCTACGAAGATTTCTTGGGCCTGAAGCTATGCATAGAGTCGGCGAAAATGTTAGCGCTCTTCTAAGAAGGGAGAGACACGATCCCTGACCATAGTTTCCATTAGCTTCCCCGCACAAGAAGTAAGGGAAATGGGTCTGAGACTCTCAGTGTTGATCGGTTTTCCTGGTTTTGGGAATAAAGGTTACTAGAGACTTTTTCCAGTCTAGTGGGAGGGGCGTTTTTTCGAACCAGATTGCATGAATATAGTCACGAAGCGACTGGTGCGCTGCATCGGGCAAATTTATCAGCACTTTAACGGTAATTTTGTCTCGCCTGGAAGCCGTACCTCGCCTAATTTTGGCTAGAGCAGAGCGAAAGTCATGTAACTGGAAAGGAGCAACCAGTGCCGAGTTCTCTCTGCCTGCAAAGCGCTACGCGGAGCCTCGCGTGTCCTGGTGAGTGCAAAGATATCGGTCTCGTAATGATAGGGCTAGTTGTGTTGCGGAGCCGTGGAAATTGTGAAAAGCTCGGTGCAATTGTTTTTGCGTTTCACCTCGCGTTTGAGTGGGATAAATCAGACTGTGGAAGAGTTTTCATGTACTGCGACTGGATATTTGCCTGCTGGCAGTTTTACAGCGATCTACCCAATTTTAATGGCGAGCTGGGCAGCGTACTCGGCCGCCTTCTGGGTGAGATCCAGTATTCGCAGGCGGAGTCTGCGGTTGTGTTTTTGTCGGCGCCATCTCTTTGTGAGGCTGCGACGGGCCTCCGAAAAGATGAAGGAGATGGTTATCTACATCCGGATGGCTATCCGTGAGTTGTATTTTGGTCTTGTGTTTTCTTAGTGTTTTGAGCACAGAGTGAGCCCACTGGGAATAACCGACCTCCAGGATGGGAGAGTCAAGTAAAGACTGCCGGAAAGCTTCCCAGTTTGGTAGGTGAGCTTGTGCGATGAGGTGTTGTAGGGGTCGTGTAGAAAATGTAGAGTTGAGATTGCAGTGGTCAGTACCGAGGGTTTCCTCGGTATTGAACCAGTCTACGTATCTGATGTTTTTTGTGAATGTTAGGTCGGGGCAGGCGTCCCGGCTGACAGAGTGACCTACAAGAGTTGGTTTTGCGGGGACTGTTTGAAGAGTCACGCCCAGCGTGGAAGTCATCTCCGCAAGTTTCCTTCGACGCGCCTCTTCCTTGCGATAGCCCCAAAGCCTGCTAGGGGTGTTGAAGTCACCCGCTATTAAAGGGGGGTCATGCGCGGCGAGCTTCAGTAGCCTGCTGAAGGTGTCAGCGAATGTGATGTTTTTGAGTTTAGGTTTGCAATAAATATTGAGGATGTGAACTGGGGGGCGGGGGGAGTCGGTTCTGCGCAGGGGAAGAACCGTGACTAAAGTGTACGAGTACGGTATTGAAATTTCGAGGTCGACCTCTTGCGTAGGTAAGGTTTTATGTACAAGAAGGCAGGGGAATGGGTTTCATTGAAAAGTTTTATGACCAGAGAGGCGCACGGCATTGCCGGGCTCTTGAAGGGCAGTGACAGCGTAGAGGTGCTCAAATGTTTCAAGATAGAGGCGGCAATGGGCCCGTTTGGCCCTATCTTTGAAGCCTCTAAAGTCCCATTGAATCAAAGAGAGTAACTGAAATTTTCGGTGTGGCGATGTTGAGCAGTTAAGATGAGTCGCCATATTGAGAATCTGGGGTGGCTAGGAGGGACTCTACCCTTACTTCGGCGCCCTGTGCAAGTGAAAGCTCGGAGTCCTCGGAGGTTTCCGCGAGGCTGATGGCGTGTGAAAACCTTAAGGGACGATTAACGTCCTTCAGAGGATTAGCCCTTCGGCTTCGAGGGTTTACGCCATGGAGCTGAGTTTTAATGTTGCTCGTCACCCGTTGGGTAGCAGTGTTGGAAAGAATTTCCAGGCTTTTGCTTATGGCGTTGAGTTGTGTCATTAACATTCGGCAAATTACGAGTGCTGTTGACAGAGCAGCACTGAGTACCGTTGCCATTGTGTTCGATGCACTGTGTTTCTAAAGTGTAGATTACTTAGTTAATTGGTGTATTTTGGGTGCATTTTGGTTATTCAGGCGGTTGATCCAGGAGACAAGTGTGATGTGTCTATTTGGCGTACCTCTAAAATCACTTGATTATTTATTTGGCCTCTATTATTAGCATGAAAAGATAATGTTCGGTCATACAGCAAACTAATGCACAGTAGAAAGAGATAACAAAGAATGACCTCTGTTACTATACAAAGTAGAATATTTTCAAAGCCCCAGCTTCTTCCATGTGTGCTTAACGTGTATGGAAAGGGTCAATATTTTTGGCGAAAAAATGATGGTGATCAGTGAACCAAAAAATTAGATTTGCAGTGGACATTGCAATGCATGTCGCACATTGTAAACTCCGTTTCAGACACATTTACTATTGTTTTGTGTCTCTAAATTAGCTAGGCACAAAGCTTTTGCATGGTTACTGGTCAACCATTACCGATCCATGGCTTCTCTTGAGGACTGCTCAGTGAAAGGACCTAATAAACGAAATAATGGCCGCCATGAACAGGTGAAGCATACTTTTTAATAGGACGAACAAAAAAACATCATTGGTGTGCTGAAATTGGTGCAACATCCTAACGACGCAGGTTATGTACTCCCTACAACTTTGGTGTATTTACTGCTGCCACTGATAAATTGATTAACATGCTTATGAATTCATTCTGTACACCTAAAAATTTCTGCAATCCACTTACTATGTAGATGAGGCTGAAGTGCAAGGTCATACTTAACAATGCTACATTGAGGCGCTTGTCGCAAGGTTCGGAAGAAGCCAAGTGAAGCTAGTCTGTTTAACTTTTTGTGGTTGGGCGGAAAAAAAGGTTGGCTTTTTCTATCTTGGTAATTACCTTTTATTTTTCAAGTCAATCACAAATGCCACGTTTTGCTGTCCGCCCGACTCGAACAGGAGGAACATCACTTGTGTTTCCTGTATATTTCTGCTTTACAGGTTCTGCAATACATCACGCGATTTGTCTACATCATCTAGAGATTGTCGATGAAGTGAGGGGCTTGCGTTCGGCTACTCTGGCTGTCGTTGTGCCTGGAACTCTTCAGCCTTTGCTGTCACCACCACAGTAACGACCATCGGCATCATCATTTTTTCCCTTATAACTTTTTTTTCTTTGTATTGTTTTACTTGCAAGTCAGCTTCTCAATACGACAAGTGTGGGGCATAACAGTGTTCAATTATTCACTTTCTCACAGCCATGTAGCGTATCTTCACGCATTACTTTTATGTGTGCTCGTCAGCCTTTTGTAATGATGCACACAACAAAAATCACGAGACTTCATTTCATCAGACAAGCCTGGCATGTATATATGGAGCGTTCTAGTATTAATTACACATTTGACGCAGTGTTACATTCAGCATGATGTTTCTTGTAATGTGTGCAACGTTATATATCTGTGCTTTAAAAACATGACACCCTGCTTTCACGACATACATTTATTTACAGAAAGTGTATGCCATCTTAGCATTGGCATGAGCATGAATAAAGTAATTTTTTTTTCAAAGTTCAAACTTGAAAAATGACTACGTACTTGTTCTTTCTCATTACTTGAGCATTTACAAATGAAAAAATGTACTTGAAATGCTAGACTATTGGTTTCAGTTTGAGTTGTCCCATTCCAGGAGAAAAGTGTGGTGGATGTGCCGCAGAAGGTCACTGAGTGTAGTAAATGTGTGTTGCGTAAACGGGAAGCGAGAAGACAGTGCGCGGACATGAAGCAGACGACGGTAACAATTGTCGGCGGCTGCGGGATAGCAGCAGCGACAAAAATGATACCGGTGCACTGTGGTTACAGTTGTTGACTGTGGACCTGGATCACAAGAAACGATCAAAGTTGCGGAGGTCGTACTTCGATGGAGGTGGTATTCAAGAGGCCTGCGTAGCGTTTGCATGCACGTTAAAAAACCTGAGGTGCTTCATTTTTCCAAAGACCTGAAGTGAAGTGTGCCTCGTAATCATATCGTGGTTTCAGTTCACAGAACCTATACAGTAATCTTAATAACAAAAAACATTACCAAAATAATTCTTTCACAGTGAGTGGGCTAGACTGTGCTGCTCCTTCATCATGTCTTGCTGATTCTTTGAAAATACCAGGGCAGCTGATCACATAGGATGTCACACTACAAGACTTGTGGACGTGTGTCCCTTTACTGCTCACAGCAGTGGCTGCGAGAACACCTGAAAGGGAAATGCAGAAACATCAATTTACTTCATATTAGGTGGACGATAAAGAACCACGGATGGTCAGAGCTCTTGCAATGCAGACGAAATATTTTAACACAGCGGTTGCTCCTGCAGGCGGTGCAGTCCCCAGGGCATTCTTTTTAGGTACTACAGGTGTTGCTGCCTTGTCGTGCCAAACAAGCTGATAACACAGTGGTGGACAGCTCGCCTAAGTACATTCGGTGTGCTGACATTCCTTGTCTAAATCGAGGTTGGAGGTCATCATCGAGACAGCTCCCATGCTCGAGGTTCTCATCGCCATTGTCAACGCTGAAACTGTCAAAGCCAATAACACCTTCAAAACAAAGGTTGTGCAACAGTTGCACATGGAGCAACAATAATCGGAAAACGTTTGGATGAGTAGTGGGTGTACGCACTCTTAAAAAATGGATTGACGTTCTCTCCATTTAGGGAGAAACGGCAATGCCCGCAATGTTCGTATTTAAATAGAGAACCGTTGCCACTTTTGCCATAGAGAAACATGTTCCTCCCTACAAAAATTAAAGTGTCTGACGCTAGGTTAGCGAAGCAAGTAGGCGTAGCAAATGCATCGATTCTCGACTGATAAGGAGTACACGGCACTGACAGTTACAAAACACGATCCCGCTGAGCTTAATATCGAATAAAATGATTATAAAAACAAGCAGATGAACCGGTGGAGACCAAAACATCGCGAGAGAGAACGACGGAGCTAGTAGGTTTCGTTCTGCCAACGAGGCTACGTTCTCTTTGAAAGACACGGATACTGCAGAGTCATCACCCGAAGAGTGCATGCTAGACTTGCTGTATTTATTTCTTGCAGTGTCACATAGTGTAGCGACGTTATCCACGCGTTCATGGGGACGCAGATCACGAGATATGCCTCCAAACCATAGACTCAATCACTGCGAAACCATTCCGACTCAGTTGTGCAGTTTTGATGGATAGATGTTCAACGTTATATAAGTAGCTCTAAGTGTGAGAGCGTCACAGTCGTGAAGTAGGAGGTAGTTGGCGCCATCTGAAGGGACTGAACGAGACTTAAAGAAAAAGTTGCCTGCACAGACGTACCATGTCATACCCACCAGTATGGCTCCCTTGCGGATAGTTGGTGACTCAGCCCATTCATGAATTACCCACTGACACCGGACGCCTAATATATGCTGATGCAATGCATATAGCTACGCATGCACACAAGGACACATAGTATACCTAGTACGTATATAGAGTGAACCTAATGAACAAGAGTGCAATCAAAAATTCTCCACAGCGGCACATACTCCGACGTGTTTACTCTTTTTTTTTCTTTATTGCTTACTTTTCCACATCATACAATAGTGTTACAGTGCATAAACAGTACATACAGCGGTAACAAACGAAATGGTTACATAGCGACTAGAATTCCTTTATACAAATAAGTGGCTCAAGATGTTCGAGCCACTCTGGAATGGGGTTTTCAGTTTTACACTCTCCAATAAACTTTGTGATCTTTTGGCGGAAATATTCATGAATGGGCAATGTATTGACGTCGGCATGGCGGCATGCCGGATACTTTTTCCAAATGCCGTGAAGGCCGAGCAACATAACTGTATTATAAGGGGCTCCATCGTCTTCTTTATTGACTGGTAAAAACCTGATCCCGTTGGCATCAATCAGTAAATATTTTTTGATAGTTCTCTGCAGAATGTCCCAGAAGAACACCCCTTCACAACAATCCAGAAAGACCTGTTCGATGGTTTCAAGTTTACGACAGAGAAAACAGTGCGTTCCACATAGTACAAACAATCCCCTTTCTTGCATCCATGTTTTAACTTTTAGAGAGCCTGTATGAATCTTAAAGAAAAATGATTTTAAACTAGATGGGACAGCCATTTTTTCTACTCGGGCCAGTACATTTTGGCCACGTCCAGCAGGATACAAACTCCTGTAAAGTGGTACCATTAAAGCAATGTCAAAAAAGTCTCTATACAAACTTTTTCGTTTTACTCCCGCTAGATATTCGCTGGAGAACCGTGCCAATAAAAAAATGCATGCACCAACTACTTCTTTCAGATAACCATAAAGCGCCCATGCACATAGTCCGTGGTGACAACGAGTGAAGGTAAAACTCTTCCAAGCCTCAGCTGAATAACTGAACGTAGAAACGGGTGTCTTGTGTTTCGCAGAAACATAAAACGACTAACAATCCATCTTAAAAACAAATGTGACAGACTGAGACCACCGAACCGAACACGACGAAAAAGATTAGTGCAGTAGACCGTTCTCACATTGATCCCCTTATAAATACTGCAAACACACAGTGCAGCTTCTGCATGTTTATACGCGAGCAATGTAAAACCTGTAAAGTGTACCAAAGTTAAGAGACAAAGAAAAGATCGGATATGGTGGCCCGTGTGAAAATCGAAAAGTCCCATCCTCTAACATTATCCACTTTTTCAGCATGTCAGTGGCTTGCCGCCGCCAGTACGGCTCACTGTCACGATAAAAATCTCGTGGTACACCCAAATATTTTGATAGTTGATTCACCCATGGCATGTTGGCAAAGACGTCTGGAGTGGAAGGCCCATCCCCATGCCAATATACCAAGCACTTTTCTCAGTTTACCGCACTACCACTGGCCATACCGAACTGTTTCGCAATATGGACTACTTCGTTAACACTGTCGTGATCTCAACAGAAAACTGCCACATCATCACCATACGCAAGTAATCGCACTTCATTCTCATGCAGTTTGTATCCACGGATGGCACTGCTGATCATCACACTCACACAGAAAGGCTCTAAAAACAAACTGAACAACAATTGTGAAAGAGGGCAGCCCTGACGCACGGAGCATTGTAAGTTAATGCGCGCCCCCACTAACTTATCAACAATCAGTTGCAATTGTTCAGCCCTTATGCGCATAGCCACTCCCTCTTTGATAATACAACCCACGTGTACAAAATCCAAGACACTCATCAGAACATCATGTGACACAAGATCAAAAGCTTTCTTTAAAACCAACTGAACTATTGCCACACGTGTCTCAGCCACATCGCAGCACTCCAGAACAGCTCTGGCTTTGTGTATATTTGTCACAATTGTGCGTCCTTTGATTCCACATGTCTGGTGTGGGCCTACTGTTTCCTTTATTACACCCTGCAATCGCTCACCTATTACTTTCATGAAGATCTTGTAATCTACATTTGTTAAGCTAATGGGGCGATACGATTTTATTAAGCGGAGTTTAGTTTTATCCTCTGTTTTGGGGATTAGAATAGTGTTTGCCGTCACAAAGGTGGGAGGCAACATCTTATACTTGTAAGCTTCATTGAAAAGACTAGTCAAAATTGGGAAAAATTAGGACCTAAACGTTTTGTAGAAGGCTGTGCTCAACCCATCTGGTCCAGGTGTCTTTCCTGGGTTTAGCCGTTGAATAGCTCTTTCAACTTACAAGTTTGAAATAGGCAGTTCCAACCCTACAACAAGACTTTCGCGCACTTTTGACATCGAAGGTAAGAATGTCTTCCTAGACATTCCTATGTCAACCTCTGATCACTTAAACAGATCTTGATAGTAGTTAGAAAAAACGTTTCCTATTCCCTTACTATCTGTGTAAACGACATCATTGTGATGTATTTCCGCTGTGGTATTTCTGCGGGCATATCTCTTCTCTTCACCCAGTGACCTTTTTGTTGGTGCTTCACCAACCAACAAAATTTCAGCACGAGCTAGAATTATAGCCCCCTTATAACGCTGAATGTCAAAACTTCCAGCTTATGCCTAGACTTGCGAATACTTTCTGTGAATGTTCCTGGTGATTTTACTTCTTTCTCTAGCAATGCAGTAAAATTATGTTTTAGCCCTTGTTCCTTCTTTTTCTTCTCTCGTTTAATTGTACAGACTCTTTCTATTGCCGCCATATTGATATCACTTTTAAAATATTCCCACTGAGCACCGGTAGTTATTTCGCTGCTTTTGTTAATTTTGCTGACATGTTCCAGTACCTTCTCTTTAAAAATGTCGTCCTCCAGTAGCTGCGAGTTCTGCTTCCAAAGGTTCCAGGAAAACTTACTTTGTCTAGCACCGCCACAGCAGATATTAAAGCTGATTGGGCAGTGATCCGTGAAAAAGACTGGTTCGACTACGTATACTTAACACATTGGTACTATACTCGCCGTTACATAAGCTCTGTCCAGACGAGCGTGACTGGAATTCTGAAAGTGTGTAAAATGAATGATTTGCCCCGTATCCAGACATTTCGCCACATCTTCAAGGCTATATCGGTCTATGATATTGCTAAGGGCTGCCGTACTGGGATCCCTATACGGTGCACTGCTGGTCTTGTCATGTGCAGAAAGCACACAGTTAAAGTCTCCCGTTATTACAACCTGCCTGTCGGTGTCGCAATATCCATCTAGTGACTGAAAGAAATCACATCTTTCGGATTGCACATTAAGTGCATACACAGTAATTACGCGCCATATACAAGAAAAGTGTCTGAAATCACATTCTACTTACTGACCTCCCCGGTAAACTAGA
Source organism: Rhipicephalus annulatus (assembly GCA_013436015.1). NCBI lineage: Eukaryota > Metazoa > Arthropoda > Arachnida > Ixodida > Ixodidae > Rhipicephalus > Rhipicephalus annulatus. The sequence continues at coordinate 1,019,018 of WOVY01010833.1, forward strand.
TGTTACCGATTGAACGACCGGTCCCTGTATCTGGCGCACCCCTGTATCTGGTGGTCAATGACTCCTCGAATCACGGATTCAAAAGCCAAACGAGTCTGTTGCTATGTTTGTTGAGGACATGGTTCATCTATTTCATCGAGCCGATCCCGATATGTCCGAGAGCACAGAGATCAGCCACCTCATGCGCGGTGTTAAAGAGCAGCTCTTTGCTGGTCTCGTGCGGAACCCACCTTCAAGCGTCGACGAATTTTCCGAGGCGACCACAATCGAACACGCACTATAGCTACGCTACCACCAGTCATCATCATCATCATCATCATCATCATCATCATCAGCCTGACTACGTCCACTGCAGGGCAAAGGCCTCTAACATGTTCCGTCAGTTAACCTGGTCCTGTGCTTGCTACTACCAATTTATACCCGCAAACTTATTAATCTCATCTGCCCACCTAACCTTTTGTCTCCCCCTAACTCACTTGCCTTCTCTGGAAATCCAGTTAGTTACCCTTAATCACCAGCGGTTGTCCTTTCTACACACTACATGCCCAGCCCATGTCCATTTTCTCTTCTTGATTTCAACTATGATATCCTTAACCACCATTTGTTGCCTAATTTGCTCTGCACTCTTCTTGTCTCTTAAGGTTACACCTACCATTTTTCTTTCCATTGCTCGCTGCGTTGTCCTCAATTTAAGCTGAACCTGTTGTATATTGGTCTGTTTGGTTTCGGTTCCACGATCACTGCCGCAGGTGGCACCAGTGTTGTTTATGTGTATGAGCATGCGCAAGTTGGAATAAAGGGGCTTTTGTTTCGATAGGCACTCAAGCTGTCTTGTTGTTCATTAAACGGTGGCGCACGCCGCCCCTACATCGGCGACGAGGGCGCTCGTTTAGGAGGGGGGGGGGGTCTGATTTCCGTCATATTTACCGACTGTTTCCCGCACCATGAGTGTTTCCGGACTGGCACCACCACCCCCGTTCCTGCCCACGCCTGGCCACCCTGCTGTTGCCTGGCCGCAATGAATCCGCACCTTTGAGAATTTTCTGCTCGCATCTGGTGTTTCGGACAGTGCGCCGGACCGTCGCAAGGCTCTCCTAATCCACAGCCTCGGCGTAGAAGGTCAGCGCATATTTCACACACTACCGCTTCAGTCTTCGGCCAACGCAAAGTCCGGTGAGCCAACTACTGATACGCATTCGGGAGATGTCAAGTACACTTCTCAGACACAGCATGAAGTGTCGTCGTACGATACCACTGTCACAACGCTGCATGCGCACTTCACGACAACAAATGTTGTGATCGAACGGCACTGGTTCGATAGGCGCGTGCAGCAAGTCGGTGAAGCAATCAATGAGTACATTACCGCGTTACGTGAGTTTTCTGCTACGTGCTCTTTTCCTTTTCTGGAAGATACCTTGCACGACCAGTTCGTTGCAGGCGTATTATCTCGGAACTTGCGCAAGCGGTTGCTGCTTGATAAGTCTTTCGTTCACTCGAGCTGTACTAATAACGACGCAGTTTGAACAAGTGGCCAATGATTGCAAAGAATTTGCTACTGCAGATGTCCAGAGAATAAATGCTCGCGAAAACACCCCTCCGCCCACATCTTCTGCCAGCGACCTCTCGAAGCGGTCGCGCAGCCAACAGGGCCAGTGTTACCGCTGCGGTTCACCTCGGCACAACGCATCTTCATTCCGCTGCCCCGCCAAAAACAAGCGGTGTCATGGTTGCGGTATTATGGGTCATTTTCGCTCAGTCTGCAACAGAAATGCCACTCCTGTTTGTGTACTAGACGAAGAAAGTTCGATAACTGAAGAAGTATTGAGCATTCCTACCGTGACGACATCCACTCGTCTCGCAATCTACGTATCGGTAGCAGTTGGGGAAACGAAGTTGACTTTTTTGGTGAATTCAGGGTCATCTGTATCAATTTTGACGCATGATCTATTTAGGCAGCATTTTGAAGGTCAGCAGCTTTCAGCTGCTCGAATTAGACTACTGAACTATTCGAAGAAACCCATCCCAGTGTGCGGTTGCTTCTCTGCTGATGTCACGTACAATAACTGCACAACAAAGCTTCTTTTTTATGTCGTTGAACAAGGCACCTCGTTTTTGGTTATTGATGCAATTAGGGCGCTCAATCTGCAGATTGATGGGTCGCCACTACAGTGCCTTAAAACGACAGCGGTGCGTACTAGCGCTCGAACGGAGCACACCGCAGTCATGACAGAGGCGGAGGAGTCCATTCACCTTCCATCAGCATTAGTCGAAGAGTTTGGTGCTATTTTCAAACCAGGACTTGGCATCACAAAGGGTTTTGTTCATTGCGTCAAAACACGGTCGACAGTTCAGCCAGTTGCTTCAAAACTCAGGCGCCTTCCGCTCTCAATGCAGCCACGAGTCTCGGAACAACTGCGTCACTTGGAAAAAATGGACGTGATAGAGTGAATAGAGGCATCCCATTGGGTGTCCCCCATTGTTGTGGTTGAAAAGAAAGACGGAGGTATCCGCCTTTGTGTAGATCTTCGACAGGTAATCAAAGCCGTCGTAGCAGATAGCTTTCCCCTCCCTCATACAGAAGAGCTATTGCATAGTTTAGTGGGGGCAACCCACTTTTCCAAGCTTGACCTTGCATCAGCGTGCCATCAGGTTATGCTTCACCCCGAGAGCCGCGAATCAACGGCTTTTATAGCATACGACGGCCTCTTTCGTTTTAAGCGCGTGTGTTTTGGGCTCGCGTCGGCACCATCTGCTTTTCAGAGTATGATGTCGAAAATTCTGCATGGCTGCAGCGGCGTCCTGTTTTATATCGATGACATCATCGTGTTTGGGAAGGGCAGAGAGAACCACATGGCAAATTTTACCGCAGTGCTGAGGTGCAGAAAAGAGGCAGGACTCAAATTGAACACGGAGTGCGCCATTGATACGCTGGAGCTTGCCTTCTTGGGCCACAGGATCACCGCAAACGCTATTGTGCCATTAAAGGAAAAGGTTGCTTCCATCTGAGACACTCCAGCGCCTACGGATCCAGCCAGCCTTTGATCATTTCTGGGATTAGTCAAATATTATTCCAGGTTTATTCCCAATTTCGCTGACATGGTTGAACAATGCGTGTCCTGCTAAGAAAGGGGCAGCGATTCGTTTGGTCTGACGAGATAGACGCTAGTTTCATAAAGACCAAAGACGCGCTAGCATTTAGCTCTATACTGAGGATGTTCGATGAATCTGTTCCAGTCTTAGTGTTGACGGACGCATCAGAGTGTGGAGTTGGAGCGGTCCTGCAGCAGGTGGATGGACATAAACTGCACACTGTTGCTTTCGCGTCTCGAGTCCTTTCGCCAGCTGAGAAGAAATATTCGGTAGGAGAACGGGAAGCGTTGGCCTGTGCTTGGGCGTACGAGCGGTGGCACGTGTACTTGTGGGGACGCCACTTCACGTTGCTCACTGATCATCAAGCCTTGGTGGCATTGCTTTCAACCCAAGGAACAGGAAGGCGCCCCTTGAGGGTAGCGCGATGAACAGAGTGTCTACTACGGTACAACTATACCGTCGAGTACCGCAAGGGGTCGCAATACCAAGTGGCGGACGCTCTCTCACGCCTGCCGCGTCGTCTTTCCAGGAAGAAGCAACGCTGCTTGACGAGGTTGTATCAGTTCTCGAAATTCCTTCCCGCATTACCAGAGAACAGTTTGAGCAGTCCTAATTGCAAGATAGCGCACTGCAACAAAGCAAAATCTATGTGCAATCGTCGTGGCCTGAAGACAAATCGTTATCGGCCGAGCTTCAGCCATTCTTCAACGTACGTGACAAACTTTCTGTGGTAGACAATCTTATCTTGCGTGGTGAACGGCTTGTGGTTCCTATGTCACTCACGCAGCAGGTAATCGCTGCAGCACATGAGTGGCATCCTGGAGTGGTGCAAACAAAAGCGCGGCTGCGAGAAAAGTATTGGTGGCTGGGCATGGACCACGAAGTCGAGCTAGCTATCCAGATGTGTAGCATACGCCAGCAAGCAGACAAGAGCGCCAAGGTGCGAGCTACATCCTTGCAACCGGTCCCCTTTCCAGAACAGCTGTGGCTCAAACTCGGCATGGATATTGTAGGCCCATTTGAGAGAGAGTCCTGCGATTGCAGATATGCAATCACGCTTGTAGATTATTATTCCAAATGCCCCGAAGTGCATTTCTGTAGCGAGACGACAGCAGGCACAGTAATACACTTCTTAGTCGCTGTGTTCGCGCGCGAAGGCTACCCATAAGGGGTTATTTGCGATAACGGTTCACAGTTTGCATCTCCGGAGTTGGAGGTATTTCTTCAAGATCACGGCATCCAGGTCAAACATTCGTCCGTATACTATCCACAAGCAAACGGCCAAGTGGAGCGCTTTAACAGAGTATTAAAAAGCTTCATTCAAGTGGCGGTTCTTGAGCAGCGACCTTTGCGCCAGGCGGTAACAGAGTATCTGGGTGTTTACCGATGCACACCGCATGCTACAACGGCAAGAGCTCCAGCTCTTCTGCTACACGGGCGGCTGCCAAGAACTCGGTTGGATGTCGTCGGGCATCCGTCGGTAGCCTCCTTTGATGACCCTAACTCGGAACTCCGGCGCTTACGTGAGCGGGTAAAGCAAAAGCAACAGAGCAGCAAACGATACACGGACGATCGGAGGGCTGCAAGAGAAACCAGTTTACGTTGGTGACTTCGTCAGAGTGAAGAAACACACTACTAGATTTAAAGGCGTCCTAGAATTCAGCCACCCAAGAGAAGTGATCAGCAGGAAGGGACCATCTTCTTTTTGCCTGGCTGACGGCAAAACGTGGAATACATCCAAGTTCTCAAAGGTGCCACGAGCCTCTGCCACCCTTTATACGTGGGGAGGAAACGGCACAGCTGAAGGAGGATCTCTGCCTACATGCGGGGACCCCACCCCAGAAATAACTACCAGGACTTCAGCTGGTGCTCCTTTGGCGGCGCAGGCACCCACGTCTCCTTCGGCTGCACAGGCGCACGGGTCACCTGCAGTGACGCAGTCAGCCAAGTTTCCAGGAGCAGTCACACAACAACGCAGGGTGCAACCACCAAGAAAGAGACTACCACCAGAGCGTTATGGCTACAAGGTGTAGCAAGAGAAGTTGCGCTAAAGTGAATGAAACGGGTGTATCCTGTGTGGTGGATTCCTTTTGTAAATTATGTGATTTTGTAGTACTAAATAGTTGCATTCATTGTACAGGTTGCATTTTTGTATAGTGTTTTTTGCATAAGTGCTAACACACTAAACTACTTAATCACTAATTCATATAGCTGTTTTTAAGGAAGGGAATGTGTTGTATATTGGTCTGTTTGGTTTCGGTTTCACGATCACTGCCACAGGTGGCGCCAGTGTTGTTTATGTATATAAGCATGCGCAAGTTGGACTAAAGGGGCTTTTGTTCCGATGGGCACTCAAGTTGTCTAGTCGTTCATTACCCGCGGCACACGCCGCCACTACAGAACCCTCTTTGTAAGTTTCCAGGTTTCTGCTCCGTATCTAAGTACCGGCCAGATACAGCTGTTATATACCTTCCTCTTAATGGATACTGGCAATCTATTTGTCATAATTTGAGAGTGCTTGCCAAATATGCTATACCCCATTCTCATTTTTCTAGTTACTTTATTCTCGTGGTTTGGCTCCGCAGTTATTACCTGCCCTAAGTAGACATAGTCTTCTACAACTTGAAGTGGACTATTACCTATCTCGGAGCACTGCTCACTTCCGAGGTTGTTTTACATTACTTTCGTTTTCTGCAGATTAATTTTAATACCCACCTTTCTGCTCTCTTTGCTAACTCCGTAATCATAAGTCGCAATTCATCCCCTGAGTTACTCAGCAATGCAATGTCATCGGCGAAGCGCAGGTTACTAAGGTACTCTCCATTAACTCTTATCCCTAACTGTTCCCATTCTAGGCTTCTGAAAACCTCCTGTAAGCACGCAGTAAATAGCATTGGGGGGATTGTGTCATCTTGCCACGGTCGTACGACCAGTAAGACTGCCCAAACAACAGCGGACAAATCAGCGCAACTGCCATGATTACTGTGACACCTGACGAGCGTTCTTTGCGTGACCTGATACACGAAATTGTGCAAGAGGTGAAGAAGCTCGCCGCCGCACCGAATGACTGCGCGATTGAGTCGGTCACAGAAGTTGTGCGCCAAGAGATAAGGCAAGCGCTTTCACTTCCCGAGCCGAACACTGACACGGTTAGGCCAACCTATGCAGAAATTTTCCGTCGACAGCCATCTAACGTGCCGCCACCACAGCACTACCACCAGCAACAGCCGCCGACAGTGCCTTGGTACTATCGGGAAACGTCGACGCCGATGCGACCTCCACTCCGCAAAGTCGACAACTGGCGTGCCCCTGACTGCAGGCCCTTGTGCTTCCATTGTGGGGAAGCAGGTCACATTGTGCGGTATTGTCCTCATCACGTCCCCGGGTACCAAGGATTCCCGTCCACTACCACTCGGCGCTATTTCAACGGAAGACGCAACGTCGGTACGATCACGACCATCCCGCGGGGTTCCAGTCACGCTCGCCCTCTCCTGGTCATTTTCCCCAATATAATAGAAGCAGCTCCACGGACATGGCGAGAGGAAGATCTCCCAGTCCACGCCGGGGAAACTAGGAGCAGTGACCTTAGGGGGGGAAGGTTGCGAATTGTCGAAGAGTTGAAAATACAACCTTACCACTACACAAAGCGCCGCACAATTCGAATGAATTGAGGAAACATGAGATATTCACCGCCGAGAATACACTTTCAAGTTACGGTCACGACGTGACGGCACTGGTCGACACTAGCGCGGACTTTTCAACAATGAGTGCGAATCTGGCCCACAAAGTTAAGAAGGTGAAAATAGAATGGACGGGGCCGCAAATTAGAGGAGCTGGAGGCCAGCTGCTGATGTTTACCGGAAAGTGCACCGCACGAATCGAGATTGGGGATTCATCATTCGTCACAACCTTCGTTATTCTTTCTGAGTGTTGTAAACAGGCCATCTCGGGTATGAATTTCCTGCGTGAGTACGGTGCAATCATAAATATACCGGTCAGTGCAGTGACCTTCTCAGCGGACCATTGCGCAGCGCTGCAGCGCAAGCCCATGCGCGTCATTGACGACGTTATCATGCCATCGTTATCCTGCCGCCTCGTCTCTTTCACACGTAACACGCAGCATACTTGAGAAGGTGTCGCGGAACAAGTATCGACACTTTTACTCTCTCGAGGAATTGCGATTGCCAGAAGTCTCGTCAGTGTAGCGTCTGGGCAAGAAAAGATCCTGCTGACGAACTTCAGCAATGAGCGTCGACACATTACAGACGGTACCACAGTTGAATACTTCGAAGAAATTGTACAATTCCGCGCGTGCTTCCAAGTGCAACAGGCAGACACGCCGGCCGCTTCAATACCACTACCTGTCGACGTGACCACAATTGTATCGCCACCGTAGCTGTGGCATTGCGCGTATGCGTCCGCTTCAGCTACTGGAGGTGCGGAGTTCGATCCCCAGTGCTGGCTGGCCACCCACCGGTAGCTAAATAGGGTACAGGTTGGCTTCGAGGGGCTGGGACGCGTCGCCTCAGTGGTGAAGCTTACTCTGCCAGGAGGACTCCCAACCCGTTTCGCGAGACCCGGTGCAAATTTATCGACCGCGCGGCAGCAGAGTCTTCTAGATGCTCTCGGCCAGTTCAAAGATTGTTTTTCATCGACCTCGAGGGTAAATCAAACGCCACTGACAAAGCACCGAATCATAATGGAAGAGACGGCAAGACCGATTCGACAAAAACCATACCGCGTGGCACCGAAAGAATGCTAAGCAATCCAAGAACAAGTCCAGAAATGCTCGATAATGGCATCATTCAGCAGTCGAAAAGCCTTGGGCATCATCAGTACTGCTAGTTAAGAAGAAAGACGGCAGCTTACGCTTCTGTGTGGACTACCACAAGCTGAACCGCGTGACAAAGAAATACGTATACCCATTACCGCGTATTGACGATTCGCTTGACAGGCTGAGGCATGCACGCTTCTTCTCGTCGATGGACCTGAAAATCCGATATTGGCAAATCGAGGTCGATGAGCAAGACAGAGAAAAGACTGCTTTTGTTACACCTGACGGGTTTTGCGAGTTTAAAGTCTTGCCCTTCGGATTGTGCTCAGCTCCAACAACATTACAGAGACTGATGGATACCGTCTTATCAGCCCTTAAGGGGCAGACGTGTCTAGTATACTTCGATGACGTCGTTATTTTCTCAGCAATGTTCGAAGAACATCTAAGATGGCTGTTATTAGTATTTCAAGCAATATGGTCCGCCGGCCTAACGCTAAAACCTGAGAAATCTCATTTCGGTTTCAAGGAAACTCCGATTCTTAGGACATGTGGTGAGCCATGAAAGTGTTCGTCCGGACCCCGACAAGATCGATGCCGTCCGAAAATTTCCAGTGCCAACAAATAAAAACGCCGTGAGACGTTTTCTTGGCCTCTGCGCCTACTACCGCAGATTTATCGACAATTTCTCGCACATAGCGTCGCCCTTAACACGCATAACGAGAGACGATGCTCCATTTTATGGGGCGAAGAGTAACAAGCAGCATTTGGCAATCTACGACAGCGCCTGCAGACATCACCTGTGCTTGCTCAGTTTGACGAGGATGCTCCTACCATGATCCACACCAATGCCAACAATGTAGGTTTAGGCGCTGTACTCGTCCAGTGGCAAGACTCAGCCGAGAAAGGGATTGCATATTCAAGTAGGACGCTTTCCCGTGCCGAGTCTCATTATTCCACAACGCAAAACTAATGTCTTGCTGTAGTATAATAGGCAGTTATGAAGTTTCGCTCATACCTCTAGGCCATCCCTTCCACGTATTCAGTGACCACCACTCCATTTGCTGGCTTACCAACTTGAAGGACCTATCTGGTCGGCTTGTGCGTTGGAGCTTACGCCTACAAGAATTCGATATGACGGTCGTCTATAACTCGAGACGACAGCACACTTATGCTGATTGCTTATCCAGGTCACCTATAAAGTAAGACGGTGTTTCAGAAGAGGCCGACATGGCGTGTTTAGGAGTGGTCGACACGATCACCAATTCATCTAAGCAGAAAGAAAACAGCGAGTTGCTTCCTCTTATTATTTTCTTAACGGCCAGTCTACAAGCGTTCCCAAGATATTTGCAAGGAAGCCTGCCATCATTCTTCTTGCGCAGTAGTGTCCTATATAGGAACAACTTTTCCTCCAGCGGAAGCGCCCCCTTACTTCTCGTTCCGACATCCATTCGCGATGAGATCCTGAGCGCTTGCCACGATGAGCCAATCTCCGGCCACCTCAGACACACGCGCACATAGTCCAGAATCCAACATAAGTACTACCGAAGCATCCAGGCACTGTAAAGCATTAGGTCCGCACGTGCCTCGATTGTCAACGATGAAAGTCGCCACCTTTAAAACCAGCCGGATTGTTTCAACCAGTTCAAGTGCGCACCATGCCTTTTGCACAAATCGGAATGGACCTCCTTGGACCATTTCCGGCTTCAAATATTGGAAAAAGTAGGGAATTGTCACTACCGACTATCTTACTCGCTACACTGAAACAAAGGCTTTATTTATCAAGCGGTACCGTAGCCCCGCCGCGGTGGTCTAGTGGCTAAGGTACTCGGCTGCTGACCCGCAGGGCGCGGGTTCGAATCCCTGCTGCGGCGGCTGCATTTCCGATGGAGGCGGAAATGTTGTAGGCCCGTGTGCTCAGATTTGGGTGCACGTTAAAGAACCCCAGGTGGTCTAAATTTCCGGAGCCCTCCACTACGGCGTCTCTCATAATCATATAGTGGTTTTGGGACGTTAAACCCCACATATCAATCAATGAAGCGGTACCGCAGCAGAAGCGGCACGATTTTTCATTGAAAATATCGTTTTGAGGCATGACCCTCCTAGGATTAAAATAACATACAGAGGTACCACTTTCACGGCCATGCTCTTTAAGTCAATGCTAGAGCTGAATGGAACAGTGCATCGAAAAACTAACTCCTACCACCCACAAACCGACGGCTTAACAGAACGCCTCAACAAGACAATTTCCGACATGCTGAGTATGTACATCGACGTGGATCATAAAAATTGGGACGACGCTCTGCTATACGTGACGTTTGCCTATAATACGGCGCAGGAGTAAACTGCCCGAAGCACGCCATTTAGTCTTCTTTATGGCCATGAAGTGACGACAATGCTTGATGCCACGTTGCTGCATGACTGCGACGATACAGAAGCGGATGCTCAAGCCTTTACCCAACGAGCTGAAGAAGCGTGGCAGCTAGCACGCGTGTGAATGACCCGGCAGCAGAGTTAAGACACACAACGTTATAACCTGCGACACCGATACGTCACTTATCAACCAGGCGAGAAAGTGTGTCTGGAGCCCTATTTGCAAACGTGGCCTTTCTGTAAAGTTACTGATGAATTACTTTGGTCCCTACAATGTTGTACGGCGCCTAGGTGACGTGAACTATTAGGTCATTTCTGGCAGTTCCTAACGAACTCGCTAGCAAATGTCAAAAATTGTACACGTTGTGCCGATGAAGCCATATTGCAGTGAGCCAGTTGCATAATACGTCAACTACATACACCGCGTATTTCCGACGATGCTCTGCCTGGAGTGAGGCAAATGCCACATTCAACCTGCAGAGAAGGGCTCGCGCAGCAAGCAAGAAAGGTGAAGTTCATGCCCGCTTCTCTTTACAAGGACCTTGCATTTAAATAAAATGAGCTCTTCTATATCCAAATTCTGCTGTGTCGGCGTCACGGCAATATATATATATATATATATATATATATATATATATATATATATATATATATATATATATATATATATATATATATGTTGCCTGGGAGTCGCGGTAAAGATGGAGTCCTCAGGCCGCACCAGACAACGTCGTCTTCCTCTTCTACCTCCCCGGCACATACCGTAGCAGTATATATATATATATATATATATATATATATATATATATATATATGGGGGGGAGAAGCATTGCTCGAGTCTTGTCTGCTTGTGAGACCGCTCCTAATTCATACAAGCCCATATTCTCTCCCTCTGTTGTTTCCTTTTCAAGGACTGCTGCCACAAAACTTCGGAGGCGAGATTAAGGATGGGCGAATTTTGCGTAGCCACACACACACACGCACATCATGGTTTACAAAATATCAACAAATACTATATAGCCTAGGACTTGTTTTAAAGTAATTTTTAAATTGCGTATCGTCTTAGTGCACGCTAAATGTGCCTTCGTTTTTCGTGGAAATAACCGCCTTCTTTTTTTATTCCAGGAAATGCATTGTGTTTTATTTTGGGATTGCTTTTTATTCGGGAAAATACCTACAGTACATTAAGAAACAGACCTTCAAATATGTTCGCAGAATATGCAAAAATTGGTGTTACGGTCAGGCATGGCTTTCAACGAGAAAACAGTAACGGTCTTCGCACAACACTCAAGAATATCCCACTAAGATATACCTACACACTGGCCACTTCACCTCCAGGTGATTTCAAAATTACGAATTCTTAGGTTAACATTCACGAGCAATTCATCATGGAACACACATATTAGCAATATTTGTTTCTCCGCTTTCTGTAAAATTTGCTTCCTAAAGCACACACTTCCGAATTCGCCTGCCAGCATTAAATCACTTAGCTATATGACAATCATTTGACCCAACTTAGAGTATGCCTCGATTAAATGGGACCCACACACTAAACACAATAATGAAATAACGGAGAGAATGCACAGAAAATCTGTTCGATTCATTTGCTCTAAGTTAAAGCACACCGATGCTCTCAGACAGCTCGTGATATAAATAAACATTCCGCTGCTCTAAACGCTTCGCCATATGCTTCGCCTCAACTCTTTACAATCATTGATAATGTATTATTCATAGACCAGCGTTACCTGTGTCCCCCTTGTCTACGAGGCGTACACGTCATCGTCCCACACATGCGTTAACCACTCATTTTGCAAGGACAGACACTCACACTCTTTCCTCCCTAGAACAGTGTCGGAGTGAAACTCCACAAATGGGCCTTCCTAAATTAACTCATTACCCATGTCTTAATATTTGTGCGACCATATTCTTTGTATGAGATTCTTCTCTTCATATTACCGTATTTAAATATTTGCATTATGGTCCGTCTCTTGTTTACATATTGTGGTTCTTTTTGATTAGGTCTGCGCCAATTTATATTGTAGGGTCTAACTGTATCGATATTTTCTATTGGGCTTCCTGTTTCGTATCGTGTTTCGTGTTTACAGAATTCCCAGCAAGGTGGTGCAGTGAGCACACGGCGGTGCGTGTCCTCATCTCCCGAACGTACTTTGTCTCGCGGAGAGGATATATGGTGGTCGTAAAGCCCCTGAACACACACTCGCGCACCGCCATCTCGCGGTTGAGAGCATCCTATGTCTTGGCTGTCCTTAAGCTTTCACCGGAACTATTCTTTTGTAGTTACCAGGGGCACAAAGGTCACTGCATTTGTTGCACAGTCTCCGTTGGCAAAAAAATCCTCGTTTTTCGGACACAGCGAAGTAACAACTGAGACGCTTATTTGAGTTTATCTCTACCTGTGAGTACGTCTTGTGCGTTATTTGTGCGTGAGAAACGCGGGACACGTTTCGATCTGCTTGCCATTCTGCGCGTGACCTTCCAATTTGTTGTTATCACGTTCATTGCTTCGCCTTCGCGAAAAAGATGTGACTTTTTTTCTGGGTGAGTGCAATACCTTTATTCGGTGCACAGTAAAAGCGAGTTAACTCAGCGTCACCTGGCTAGGCCCACTTAGAAGCGGTCAGGTCAAACCCGACCACCCTCGCGCAGGCCCTCTAGACGGCCAGGATTTAGGAAGTGAGCTCCTGGTCTTTAATTAGCTTTTTCATTTTCTCTTGTCGGAAAGGGTGACAGGCAAAGGTACAGACCCACAGGACATGTTAAAAGTCAGCATAACCACCACACAAGAGGCAATTGCGGGCTTCAGACCGTTCGAGGTATATTGTGTACACTGCCGCAGGGTTCGAGTAGGTTCTCGGTTGGAGCAGTCTGAAAGTAACAGCTTGAGACCTGGCACAGCAAGGAGTGTGACAGGGGCAGCACTGTTCTTGATAGCTAATGGGGCTTGCATATCTCTTTGTACGTGCAGAGAGGCTTGGATCGCCCAGGAGATGATGCATTACCCGGTACACGGTCAGTCAAACCTCGTGAAGCCGAATGCGCCTCCTCGATAAGGTTGATCGAAGCACCCTCAATGGTTCCAAGGTGTGCAGGAAACTAGACCAGTGAGTGATTTTTAGGTGTTTGGTTTTTAAGAATCTGTAGGACCTGGTGAACCACAATACCCATTTCAAATGCCTTGATAGCAGCCTTATAATATTATAGATTGTGTCATGAACATCGTCCGTCAATGTAAGAGCAAAGGCAACTTGCTCTACAGTGCTAGAGCCAGAAGTGCGAATGCAGCTAATTACTTCGAAATTACAGTCAACAACCATTGAGAAAACACTTCTTTTTGAGCGTATGAAGCGGCATCAACGAAGCAGGTTTCTTGCTAGACCAGGTAGGCAATGGCGAGCAGAGCTTGATCCTTTGCTCGTTTTCGTGCTGGGCGTATGCATATTGCGTGGCATCCGCTGTATGAAAATTTCGGACCTTACTTTGTTGGGCAGCTTCACAGCCTCAAGACCCACGACTGCGGGGTTGCGTCTCAGCATGCCTAGTATGACCCTACCCGCTGCGATGCCGGACAGTCTGACAAACTGTGAAAACATTTGGGCCTTCGCAATTTCTTCGAATGTGTTGTGAATTCCGGGCTTCAGGAGGTCTTCTGTGTGCGTTTGGGCGAAAAGATCAATGACCAGCTTAAAAACACTTCTGATCAAGGCATTGGTTTTGTTGTGCTCTGACACGAGCCCATTGTACATAGCTGCCATATACGCAATGTGGCATAGCACAATTGCGTGAATAACCGGGATCAGATTGTTTTCTCTTATTCCTCGGTGCCTGTTAGCGATTCTTTTCATCAGCCCGAGAAAACCTCGGTCTTGGAAGAAATGCGCTTGTTGGCAGCTCCACTGGCTGCATTGGACTCGAGAAACATATCGAGGACTCTGATATGATAATGTCTACGCGCCAAACTGGGGAGCCGTTACTGGTGAATAACCTCATGTGACTCTTGGTTGCTGGCTTCCAGGACCGGTGAGAAGCACCTTTGGGCATCTTTTTGTATAAGAGCTGGGATTTAGCGGTCGAGCACCGTAGGCTGGCAAGCAGGAGACAGTGCTCACTCACATCGATGGCCTCTTGCAAAGCGCTCATGGTCAGAATCTCACAACCGCTTTGGCATCAGATGGTGATGTCGTCGGCATAAATTGTGTGGTTAATGTGCGGTATCTTGTTTAAGGCCCGCGGCAGGTTAATCACGCAAATATTGGAAAGCGTCGGAGGGATCACCACCTCCTGATGTCTCCCCTTGGACCAAAATGTAATTTAGTGAAGAAAAAACCTGTCAATATTGAGTCTTTTGAAGCTCGAGGGCAGAAACACACAAAATTATACGACCGTCTTCCGACGTGAAGCTTAGCTAAGCTCTTCAGAATAATAGAATGCGATACGTTGTCAAAATATTTTTCTAAGTCGAAACCGAGAATCGCCTTAGTGTCGGTGAAGTGGGAGTAAATGGCCTGTCGATTTATCAGCTTCATGGCATCCTGAATGCCTTCATGGCGTCCTGAGAGCCTGATTGAAAGCCAGTCATTTTGGGCGTGTAGCATTCGCTAGACTCGAAGTGTTCTGTGAGGCAGTTATGCATGACATGCTCAGCCACCTTCCCGACGAATGACGTCAGTGATATTGGACAGAGGTTTTGCATGCTTGGCGCCTTACTTGCTTACATGCTTGGCTTGGGTATAGGTACTGTGCAGTCCACTTTCCAATTCTTACTAGTGAGACCATTGCGCCAGATGTCGTTAATTTTGTTTGTGAGAAATCAGATGGAGTCATTACTAAGCTGCATCAGCATTTTGTTGGTTATCCTGTCTGGTCGCGGGGTTGATCTCCCGTTGAGGGTTGTGAGAACTTGTTTGACCTTAGCCACGGTGAAGTTCTCGTCCATCAATGGCACTTCGCGTCCATCATAGTCTGAAAACTGAGGGGAAATCAAACTTTTTCTGGTGATATTTTTAGAGGCGTGGGGGAATTGAATTTATATTGAAGCCTTCAATGCCGGCCCCAAGTCTCTTCTAGAATAATAAGCCCGGTGGCCTCTGATATTAGCACCGGCCGAGCCTCTTTCAACATCCCGACCGCAGCTAAGCCCGCGGCCCCTCGATAATCATCATGCATTCTTGTGCATTCTAGCGCGCTGCTTGGTCGGTGTGCGTCGGCTTTGTTGTCATCGCCTGCTAGCACCCGAGCAAGTGCGGCTGGTTAATTAGCTATTAGGGGTGAAGCTTCTAAGCCGTGGGTCTGTCCCTCCTAGCACGGGATACGTGACCACCTAGTTTGATGACTCATTTACTATGTGTGGACGGACAGACAGATGGACGGACGGATGGGTTGACGAGCCGACAGACGGATGGATTGACGAGCGGACAGACAGACATGCGGACGTACGGACGATTCGCGGTTTACCAATAAAACCTTCCGAAGCTTTTCCCCCCTCATCATCATTCACTCCCTGGATATGCTCTAAATTTTTCGGCTGGACGGCATACTTGGCTAGTTACGCCAGGACATGCTATGACCAAGCAAATAAGAACAAGTCATGGTAAAGCCGAGGTAACTACGCCCCATCTTAAAAAGACCTAGGAAGCGTGTCTTTCTTGTCTTTGTGTCGTCGTTTTGTTCTCGCGCTATAACTATCGCCGTTAAGAAGACCGTTCTAATGAAGCCATGTAAAGCTAGAGCCGGGCTAACTAAAGCATGCTTGTTAATGAGCTAACTGAACCATGCCAAGCAATGCAATGTTAATAATGAGCCCGCTCACTAAAACCATGCTAATTAGTCCTTGTAATATGATGACAATTAGTATTCTGCTGATCAGGATTACGTTAATAAGCTCCTTACTGGTCATAGCCTTGCTAATTGCGCCCGAGATAATCTCATGTGGCTCTCGGTTGCTGGCTTCCAGGACCGGTGACAAGCACCTCTGGGCATCTTTTTATTAAAGGGCTCAGACTTAGCGGTCGAGCATATCTCTGCCTTTTACTTGAAGCCTAATCATTGAAGACAAGACATATCAGTATGATTGTCGCTAAATTTCAGCTAACTATAAAATAAAATTAAGGCAGAGCTGATGTGGTCTTTACTTCGAAGCCGACCACGCACATGAGAAGACGACGCAATTAAAAAGCTGCAAGAAGCTGCGCAACCTCCTCTATAGACCCAGCCATGCAGAAGTAGTGTAAGCTCACCAAATCATTTTATATGCAAAGAAGCTACCGCACAGCGCTCACCACATCAAACGCTTGAGAGTCACACTGGTACCATCACAGTCACGAGTTGAACTCGGGCCTTCTCAGAATCATCGAGTTTGCATCTGAGTTCTCGCGTCAATCAGTTTGATTGACAGATGCCCACGACGAAGATCGGGTACGCCCACCACGTTTGCTCTTCCCTAGGAGCAGTACTCACGTTCAGCGGCACGATTAATCTATCAGCTTTATCACACAGACTATGCACACGCGCCCGGGAAAGTAAAAGTTCTATCGCGACACGACTACGACGTCTCACATTCAATTTTACCACCATCATGACGTATTCAATCGCCACCGCGTTGGATGGATGGATGGATGGATGGATGGATGGATGGATGGATGGATGGATGGATGGATAGATGGATGGATGGATGGATGGATGGATGGATGGATGGATGGATGGATGGATGGATGAATGGACGGACGGATGGACGGACGGACGGACGGATGGATGGATGGATGGATGGATGGATGGATGGATGGATGGATGGATGGATGGATGGACGGACGGACGGACGGACGGACGGACGGATGGATGTACGGACGGACGGACGGATGGATGGATGGACGGACGGATGGATGGATGGATGGATGGATGGATGGATGGATGGATGGATGGATGGATGGATGGATGGATGGATGGATGGATGGATGGACGGACGGACGGACGGACGGACGGACGGACGGAGCCATAAAGTTAAGTACTATCACTGTGTGTTTAATTGAATTTCACTCGTGCCTCGATTGTACCCACCAATCAGTTAGCCTCCTTCTGGTTATTTCTACCGGTTAAATCTGTTTTGCCTTCACTGTCCCTAAACCCAAATTATTTGAAAAATTCGGCGCCATTATCTTCAACAATAGGGTGGAGCCCTGTACAGAACATTATCAAATGTTCAGCCGTTTCCTCCTCCTCTCCACACGCACTACACACCGTGTCTGTGCATTCGTATTTCGCTCTGGTACGTCTTGGTCCGCAATACCCTGTTCTAGCCTCGAAGAGCAGAGAACTACTTGAGAATGATCGTAGATCTTTTCTTTTGCAATTTCCTGCTTAAAAGTTCGGTACGTCTCCAGTGATGACTTCATAAGCATTCCTATTTTCCCCATGTCACTCTCTGTTTCCTTCACCTTATTCTTAACCGATGTTTCCTTTTGGCTTGGTATTCGGCTGTTGTCTGAACACTCTCTTGACAATTTTCCGGTTCGTTTCCTCCATTTAGTATCGACATTCTTTATGTACAAGTAGCTGAAAACTTTTCTAGCCCAACGCTCCTCTACCATTTTTCTCAATCGCTCCTCAAGTTCTATCTCGCTGCTAGCTTCCCTGCACTCAAATGATGTCCATCCCATGTCTCCCTGTACACCCTGATTTGGGGTATTCCCGTGCGTTCATAAAGCAAGCCTACCTATTCTACGTTGCTAGCTTTCTAATCTTGCTTGAACTTCTGATCTCATGCACAAGACCGCATTGCTAAACGTCAAACCCGGGACCATGACATTTTTCCAAATCCCTCTCACAGCGTGATACCTACTGTATTTCTACATTGCCCTATTTTTCATTACAGCTGCTTTCTTGGGCCCTTAGTCATTACGTATCTTTCGTGCTCCCTTAGATACTCAGCCCCATTACTGATCCGTACGCCCAAGTATTTGTAATCATCCACTTTTTCTAGCGTGACTTCCTGTATCCTATGCTCACTGCCTTTGTTATCAATAAAAACCACGATTTCCGATTTTTCCCTGTTGTACTTCAAACTTAATCTGTCATCCTCATTACTACAGATGTCTATCAATTCCTGCAGATCTTCCTTGTTATCGGCTAATAATACTATATCATCTGCATACATCAATGCTGGTAGTGACTGTTCAATGTGTTTTCCTTGCTTGGCAAAAGAGAGGCTGAAGCCGAGTCGACTCTCCTCTAACTTGGCTTCTAGTCCCTGAAGATACAGCATAAATAACAAAGGTGACAAGGGACATCCCTGTGCAAGGCCGCGTTGTATCTTTATAGGTTCAGGTACCTGTTCTTCCCATTTGATAACTACCTTGTTACTTTCATAGATATCCTTTAGAAGAATAGTTAATCTATCTTCCACATCTAGTGCGTCCAGTGTTCCCCACAAGCCTTCTTGAATTACACTATCGGAAACTCCATTGATATCCAGAAATGCCAGCCACAGGGGCCTGCGTTCTTTTCCCGCTATTTCAATACACTGCATCAATGAAAACAGATTGTCCTCGAACCTCCTTCGTTTACCGTAACCATTTGGCAATTCTTCAAGCACGCCCGCATTCTCCACCCAAGTCTCTAGTCCTTCCTTTACTATCTGCATCACAAGCCTGTAAACTACTGATGTCACTGTTATAGGACGGTAGTTGTTTATGTTGGCTTTGCCCCATTTCCTTTATATATCACACTGGTACTGCTTGGTTTCCACTCACTTTGAGCTTCACCATCTCTTATTGCTTTGCCCGCTGCCTCTCTCATTGTTTTCCTAGAGTTTGATCCTAGTTTCTTTATGAGCATGATTGGGATGCTGTCAGAGCCTGTTGGCGTACTCTGCCCTTTCCAACTCTCGTTGTACCAGTGGAGTCACTGAGATAATTGGACCATCCTCATTTGGTACTGTGCGTGGAGCGCTTTTATGGTGTTTAAGTTTTCCTATCATCGTTGTTTTTATATATTCTGTAGCCTCATCCCCCTCTAGTCTGACGCCTTGAACTGTAGTTATAAACCTTTATTTCAAGCTTGTCTTATTACTCAGGGAATTGAGATGATTCCAAAGCTTTAAAGCTGCCTTTTTATTCTTTTTTGTTTACTTCTGTCATCGAATGGGCCCCCTTTCTCCTAATCTTTTCACTGATCAAATCTTACGCTTCCCTTCTGCAGCTCAAAAAGTTATCTCTTTTTCTTTTGACATCACCTTCCGGTTCACTCCTTTGTTTATCATACCTGTTTTCCCTGGAGGCTTCCAGATGGCTTACTACGGCTCCCTTGACTTCCTTATCCAACCAACTTTTGGGTTTGTGTCTGCTTTTCCCGGTTGATTTGACTCGAACCTTAGCAAGCTGTACTGACACAATCGAGCTAGATTTGTGTACGTCCACTCTGTATTAGTATCCACGGTGATTATTTTTTTCAATCTCTTTAGTTGCTATTTCTATTTGCCTTTCTGAATAAATATTACCGTGTGGTTTCTCGTAATGCTTACCGTTCGAATTTCAAAACTCAGCTTGATGCGTTTGTAATCACTTAGCTTCTGGACCCATATTCATCTATTTTCATCACCCTTAGCCGATCATACATCCTAGGTGACACTATTGTGTAATCTATCGTCGACTGCAGCCTTCCCACCTCCCATGATATCTGCCCATCGCATTTCTCGGTGCTGCTGCAAATGATTGAATCATTCCTTTCACACATATCCAATAGCACTCTGCATGTTGGGTCAGTATATTCATCCATATTTTCCATATGTGCATTCATATCTCCTAATATAATTACCTCGCACTCTTCTCCTAGTCTGTCAATGTCATTTCCTATGCACTGCTCCATTTGTTGATTTTCCTCTCTGACTTTTGCCCCGGTCCACAATTATACAAACCCAAGGAGCATCATTTGCACTGCCACTTTCCCTTTAACCATAGAGGTTCCTTGCACTCCTGTTTTATCCTTCGCCAGTCTATTTTCACGAATGAATGTCCCAATACCACCGCCCTTTCTGCTGCCTTCTGTTCTATAACAATATTCCAACGCGTAGTCTGGATTGTTAGGAAGTTGTTCCATGTCCCTAAGATATGTGTTTGTACAAAACCATATACCATCGGCCTCTCCTCCTTTAGCTGTTCTTCTATCTCTTCCCACTTCAGTTTATTCCTGCCACCCTTAATGTTAATATACCCTACGTCTGAATCAACTCGGCCCTCGTGGCTACGTCGATTTCTGCCCGGCACTCAACGTCTGTTAGATATTGGTGCCACTTTTGAATTATATCTGTCTATACCACCTGTCAAAGAGTCCCCCTGGTTGCTTTCTTCATTACTAGCTGTCTTGCACCCCGAAGGGCTCGCGTGCCCTACAAAAAAAAACTACTGCGCGTCCTGCAAGTCGCCAACCCACCTCATGACCTAGCCTCCCATCGAAGTGAATTGAAAACCATCCCACCTATGCACCTCTCTGTTTACTTCCAGCACCTTTAAGCCTTTCCCTCTCGACTCATTCGTCATATCTCTTGGTTTGCGTTGACAACCGCTCTTTGCAGGTTGCCATCACGCGCTGGTACTTCTGGTATTGTGCATGTCACTACCTGTACCTGAAGAGAAATGACACGCATGTCATCGACGCCTTTCGCCAGTGTGGTCGCTAGTCCTGCCATATCTTTTTTTGAGACATCGTTTAAACTACCTGCAATTATCACGAGGTTTCATCTATCAGTTGTAGTTTTGAGTTTTGCGCTTGCTTGCCTCATGACTGCTTCCAGCTTGCGTCCTGGGAACGTCCCTACCTCAACCCTCTTGTCAGCTCTTAACCTCTCTTTGATTGCTTCAGCGCATCGATTTATATACAAGTCCCGACGATTATCGCGTGCTGAGACTTTTCAGCTGGAGCATCCTGTACCTGCAGGTTACTTGCACCTGTGACACCGGCTGCTTTGTCCCCTCCCAGCCCCACTACTACTTCGCTGAAGCTGTGTCTTGTGACCATTTAACCGGCTGAACATGTTTGTTTTTGCCGAACTTGCTTGCTCTTTCTTCTCCGCCGTTTTGGTTGCCGTGTCCTACCGTTCTCTCCATCAGCCGCTCTTTTGTTCAACTTCGCTAGAGACTCCTCGGCGGACTTGACCCTTCCTCCTATAGCCCTCGTTTTCTTTTTTTTTGTCGCCAACGCAGTCTCCAGCTCGGTGATTCTCATCAGCAGTTCACTCTGGGCAACCATAATTTTCTCCATTTCTTCTTCAACCTCACATTGCCTGCACTTGGCGTCAGCTTCTTCTCCATTCACGCCTGTACTTGGGTGCATTTTCAAACCCATCTTCATCCTGAACGTTTTAAAGCCTTTTTAACTATATTTTTTACACCATTTGTTCTTATGAAGTGTCCCACTCAATAATTACGAACCACGACGTACCATGAACCCTGCCCTACGAAAAAAAGAAAGTCTAAGCTCTACTACAAAAATTTGCGTCTTTGGTGTACGTGCACCTCCCCAAGGGGTGGCAAATGAAACAGTACAAACAAACAAACATACACACAAACTAGTAAATACGTGGTGACTGACCACCGAAAAAGCCGTACAATATAACAGGTGCTACAGAGGTTCAAAATTTGGCTTTATAATTATAAAAGCAAGCTCGAAACATGCAAAACTATTTATCTGCAGTGTCGATCGGGAGCGCTCAAAAAACACGTTCATCCACTGTGCCAGTCCGAACTGAGCTGGACAAGTCCGAACTAAACAAGATGCGAGCGCCCCTGGTGAGCACCTAATTGATTGATATGAAGGGTTTAACGTCCCAAGACCACCATATGATTATGAGAGACGCCATAGTAGAGGGCTCCGGAAATTTCGACCACCTGGGGTTCTTTAACGTGCACCCAAATCTGAGTACACTGGCCTACAACATTTACGCCTCTATCGTAAATGCAGCCGCCACAGCCGGGATTCAATCCCGCGACCTGCGGGTCAGCGGCCGAGTGCCTTAGCCACTAGACCACCACGGCGGGGTCTGGTGAGCACCTGTCCTTATATCAATCTGCAATCATGAACTTCGAGATGGCGGGTGCACGGCTCCACGCGCCCGCCATCGCGAAGACTTTGCGGCAATATTTGATAGATGCGATACGAGCAGCAGGAGAGCACTGCCTGTGCATCCTCGCTTCCTCCGAGAGTTGAAATTTCCTTGCTGGTTGAACGAAAGAACCTGTACGATAGAGGACGAACGCCCATCAACACGGCTGTGGAGGCGCCTGTTTAGCTGGCAAAAAGATAGCGTGACAATCACGCCGACGTAGTTGCACTGCTACAGTGTTGACTGAGTGGTGGCTCTGACTTGTTCGCACGCGTTTAACAGGCTTGTGATGCAGATTATGAAGGAAAAACTGCAGGCATGGATAGAGGGTGAGGGGGTGCAGCAGAAACTGCAGAATGGGTTTCGGAACAAAGGAGATTAGAGGACAATCTGTTCTCGGTGACGCAGTGCATCGAAATAGCAGAAAAAGAACACAGGCACCGGTGGCGAGCATGTTTGGATATCAAGGGAGCGTGCGATAGCGTGGCTCAAGAGGACTTGAGGGGAATACTGGACACACTAGGTGTGAAATATGGAGTCACTAAGCTTTAAAGGACATCTACAAAAGTAACAGGGTAGTTATAAAATGGGAAAAACAGGTATATGAGCACACAAAGGTAAAGCAGGGGCTTCGGTGGGGTTTCCTCTGTCACCCTTTTTGTAACTTCCTTTATTGATTCCTCGCAGCAGAAGAGCAGTCGTCATCATTATTGACTCTCCTCACGAGCTGACACTTGGCCTCGTGGCAGCGCCGACTCATCCTTGTCTTTTTCTTTCTTCTTTAGTTCCATTGAAACCTTTCATATGGCAAGACGTGTTTTTGCTTGATGTGAGCCGCGCCGCAGCAGAAAGGCTTAGAGGTCTAACACATGGTGCCGGAAACCCGGGACCTTTGACGACGCCAACATCACCGACGCTAGGAGCCGCAACACCTCGGAAGACGGAGCCTGCGATCTTGGCGAGGTACATCGACTGCGGGTGGCAGAATGGAACAATATCTTAGACGACGCCACAGCCTGCGGTTCCAACTGAATGTCCTGTTGTGCGAGGCGGAAGACCACTAGCGAGGAAATCAAGCCGTCACGGCAGCAGCAGTAAGTGTATTTATTCCTCGACCGAATAAGCTCATTTCATGGTCAGAAAGAGAAAGTGGATGAGGCAATTTTTGAAGAGACGCCAGACGACCTGTTGGACAGTGAGACGTTAGACGCTGGAGAATACCCCGACAAGATTGTTACTCTCACAGCGAATCTACGAGTCAAGCTGAATGAATGTCTGGCCCAACCAGCCCCACTCCTTACGAATGTTCACCCGTTATCATCTGGCAAAAGCAAGCTGCCCCCAACTAGAACTCGTAAAATTCGATGGTAACCGCAGACTATAGCCAAGATTTTGAACGCAGTTTACATCAGCGGTCCAGAACAACAGCAAGTTAAGCACAGCTGACAAGTTCAACTACTTGAACAGTTTGTTTACCGGAGCAACCGCGTCGGCCATAGCAGGATTACAAGCTACCGAGAATGCTACAAAGGCTATTGAAATTTTAAAGAAGCGTTTCGGAGATGAACAGATCATTTTGCACGACCATTTGCAAGGTTTGTTGGATCTAAAGCCAGTGTCCTCGTCAGCAGATGTTCGTGAGCTGAGGCAACTTTACTACAAGGTACAGGTTCATATTCAAAGCCTCAATGCGCTTGGCGCAAACTCGACAACTTATTGCTTCATGCTTCGGGAAATCCTGCTAAGAGTTCTACCGACGGACATGGTGCTGCGTTTTCAGGAGATGCACAAGGCATCCTTGTCGGCTGCATCCCCTTCGAATACGCAAAGCAATTCGAACCGTGCAACGGTGCTAGAAGATAACGAGCTTCGAATGCTTCTGGAATTCTTCGAACTTCAACTCACTTGTCGGGAACCTGTTGCTGAACAAGACGTAACAGAAGCTCGTCGAGCCCCATATAAGGGAGGACTAAAACACAGTCATCCACGTAACGTTTCCACGACAGCTGCTCTACTAAGCTCAACCAAGAGTCCACAACAATGCCTGTTTTGCCGGTCTGAAGAGCATTCTGCCGAAGTCTGTGAAACGAAGGATGTCAACTTCTCATACAAAAGGCAGATGCTTATCAAAGCTGGACGATGCTTTCGTTGCCTAAAGCAGGGCCACATGGCAAAAGATTGCAGAAGCTGGTTAAAATGCCGCAAGTGCGCAAAAGGCACGCAACATCTGTTTGCGCATCCGACGACATCAAAAATAACAAGACGGTGATATCTGCATCCGTCAATCTGGTGTCTAAGCAGGCAAGGTCAGTCGTAATGTTGCAGAGTCTGACAGCCAACGTATTGGGCGCCAAATCATCCGGTCGCTACCGGGTCATTTTTGATGGCGGAAGTCAGCGAAGCTTCATTATAACCAAGCTTATGGAAGACTTCGATGCGAACTAATAGAAGAGGAAATGTTAGCCATCGGTGTGTTCGGGGGTGATAACATACGGAAAATTATGAAGAAGGTACGCGTATCGATTCTCTCTGCAAACCAGAAGCTTCCGATTTCAATAGAGGCGCTGGTAGTGGACACGATATGCACTGAATGGATTCCAGTACCAGAAGAAAACGTTATAAGAGAAATAAACAAGATGCACTTGGATACGCGAGCTCGCTCTTTACAAAAAGTAGAAGACAAACCGATTGCGGTCCTTATTGGATCAGACTATTATTGGGATATAGTAACGGGTACCGTGAAGCCTGTGGTCGAAAAGTTGAAAGCTGTAAAGACGAAACTGGGATGGACTGTGCAAGGACCATTGTCTACTGCAGCCGATGTTACACAGCGTGCCAGTATTGCAGTCCTACGATCCCCAGTGACCGAGCAAGATATCTCGAAACTTTTGACTCATTTCTGGAATATAGAAAGCACCGGTATCCAGGCCAAAAATGAAGGGAGGACAGTCGCTGAATTGGTGCTGGCAAATTTTGATAACAACATCTATAAGCAAACAATCGATATGAAGTGGCACTACCATGACAGTAAAGGGTTGCTCTGGGTAAAAACTACGCATTTGCACTCAAACGTTTGCACAGTTTGATGAAGAAGCTCAACGAAGACAGTGAGTTCTTAAAACAATACGAAGCAACTATTCGAAAGTACCTCGAAGAAGGATATGCTGAAAAAGTACCTACAAAAGAAGACCAACCATTTAGAACGCGGTATTATATGCCACACCGAGCCGTCATACGTGAAGACCGATCTACTACGAAGGTACACATTGTGTTCAACGCTTCGTCTCATGAATCCGGGATAAGTCCTTAAACGACATTCTAGAAGCCGGCCCAAATCTAAATCCCGCGTTAGTGACGCTACTGCTTCGTTTCCGACGCTACAAGATAGCAACGAATGCTGATGTTGAGAAGGCGTTCCTTCAAATTGGCCTGCAAGAACATGACAGAGATGCGCTTCGCTTCTTGTGGTTCAAGACTTCAACTCAAGTGGACAGCCCACTGGCGGAAACAAAAGTTTGGAGAATGACGAGAGTACCTTTTGGAGCTACTTCAAGTCCTTTCCTATTGACTGCTACCTTAAAGCACCACTCCAGGTCCGAAGAAAATCGCTTTACTTCGACAGCCCGGCTATTGCAAGACTCCATATATACGAATGATCTTCTTACTGGCGCTAACTCGAATGAACACGCTATTCAAATGCGTGCCCCGCCACGGTGGTCTAATGGCTAAGGTACTCGGCTGCTGACCCGCAGGTCGCGGGTTCGATTCCCGGCTGCGACGGCTGCATTTCCGATGGAGGCGGAAATGTTAGAGGCCCGTGTACTCAGATTTGGGTGCACGTTAAAGAACCCCAGGTGGTCAAAATTTCCGCAGCCCTCCACTACGGCGTCTCTCCTAATCAAATGGTGGTTCTGGGACGTTAAACCCCACAAATCAATCATCAATCAAATGCGTAAAGAGATAATTGAAATCTTCAAATATGATTCAATGAACATTCGTAAATGGACCAGCGACGACCCCGTTGTATTTGTCGTCTTCGTACAAGGAATCACTTCTTCCGAAAAATTACTTTGCCCACCTTCCGGACCTCTAAAAGTCCTGGGATTTTATTGAAACAAACAGACGGATACATTTTGGTTTAGGCCCCAGGATATTCTACAGTTTATGGAGGAGCATCGAATTACCAAACGCTTTGTGTTCCAGGCTGTTGCAAGGATTTACGATCCTTTGGGGTTTCTGTCACCGTTTATAGTAAGGTCAAAGATCTTCCTACAAGATCTCTGGGGGGAAAACTTCAGCCGAGATGACACCATGCCAATGAAGCTGTCAGCTGTGGGGAAAAATGGAGCAAGGAGGTAGCCATGCTACATGAGATCAGTATTCCCAGGTTTCTCGAAGCGGGTAGCGAAGGCGCCTATAAAAAGGCAGAACTGCACATCTTTTCCGACGCTAGTGAGTCAGCATACGGTGTTGTGGCCTACCTTCGTACCATCAACTCAAGTGCTACAGTCCACAATGGCAAAGACAAGAGTTGCGCCGTTAAAGACAGTTACCTTGACGAGGCTGGAATTGATGTGAGCTTTCCTTGCAGCCCGCTTATATACCTACATTATCAAGAACTGCGACCAGGGCATTGGTGAAGAAACATTTTGGTCAGGTTCCCAGATTGCCCTTTGCTGGATTTACAAGGACCCCGTTTCTTGGAAGGCATTCGTACGGAACAGGACACAGGAGATCAGAAATTCGGCAGCAAATTCTCGATGGCGATTTTGTCCCGGAAAAGAAAACACTGCAGATTTGCTCACTCGAGGCTTGACTGCACACAAACTGAGTAGATCACAGTTGTGGGGGTATGGTCCCGGATGGCTTGCCATGTCTCATACATACTGGCCTGAAATCAGGGGAAACCTTGACCTCGAAACAGAAAACTCGAGGCAGCTGACACGGGGCCAGAAATCAATATCCACGCTGTTGACACGAGAACATCGATGCAAACGCTGATTGATAACGAACGATTCAGCAGCCTCACGAAACTTGTAAGAGTAACGGCATGGGTTTTCTGTTATGTTAAAAAGTTGAAGAAGGAAAGCGATAAGTTCGAGAAGCTATCTGGTGAAGAAATTCAACGGGTGGAGTGCTACTTGATTCGCGAAGAACAGAGGGCTCACTTTGGTAACGAAGGCAACTGCGTCGGAAACGAGAATTTGATTCCTTCCAAAAGTCCAGTTAGACAATTAAGATTATGTCTTGACAACAACGGGCTGCTTCGGGAACAAGGAAAAATTCAGTTTACGGATGACTCGTATGGTTCTCGCTATCCGATCCTCCTACCGAAAGACTGTCACCTCATTACTTTAATCATCAATCATGCTCGCGAAAAAGTCTTCCACGGAAGAGTACCAGACACACTGACTCATATAGGGGAACAATACTGGATTCTACAATTACGACAGCTGGTAAAAAAAAACAATACGACGGTGTGCCATCTGCCAACGCCTACAGTTTAAACCAGTTGAGCAAGTTTCACCTTGTATGCCCCAGGATCGATGTAATCAAACCCCTCCATTTCTTGGAAGTGGAGTATATTTTGCCGGTCCACTTTATATCAAAGGAAATCTTTACCAGCGCTCTTACATCGCTCTTTTTACTTGTGCTATAACAAGAGCTGTTCACTTGAAACTTGTTGAAGATTTGACGATGGTGACGTTCCTTTGTGCACTTCGAAGACTCGTATCACGTCAAGGCCTCTGTCACACAATGTACAGCGACAATGCCCAAACCATTGTCAAAACGTCCAAAGATCGACAGAAGCTCTGGCGAACAATTCAACATCCCGATGTACTTGCATATTTCTCTTCCTCGAAGACTCAGTTGAAATTCATTTGCCCGAGTGCTGTTTGATGAGGCGGATTTTATGAGAGACTCGTACGTTCTGTGAAGACCTGCTTGAAGAAGATGCTTGGTTGACGTTTGGTAAATCAGACAGAGTTAGTCACTTTACTAACGGAAGTAGAAGGAGTAATAAATTCTCGGCCTTTAACATGTGTGTACAATGACATAGATGAGCCGTGCCCCCTATCTCCAGCAGATTTTCTAATTGGAAGAAGACTGACAACGCTACCACTTTACGACCTCGAAATCAAAACCGAGTCGACCAACGATCAACTGATGAAAATTGTAGCAGGAGAGAACAAGATCTGCAAACTTTCTGGTCTCGTTGGCTGAAGGAGTACCTCAATGAACTCACGAATTACACATTCAATCAAGCAAAAAGAAATCACATAATGAAGGCAATGTAGTTCTATACGGAGAAAAAACATCGTCCCATGCAAGCTAGACCTTGGTTCGCATAGAAGAACTGATCGGTGGACGTGACGGCATCGTGAGGACTTGCTTTCTACGCTTGCCCGACGGCACTGTTGTGAAGCGTCCTGTGCAGCTACTGTACTCATTGGAAGCAACCCAGCGTCATCTATCGGCGCGGGACACTGTTGTGACTTCCTTTATTCATCCCTCGCCGCAGAAGAGCAGTCATCATCATTATTGAGCCTCCTCACGAGCTGACGCTTGGCTTCGTGGCAGCGCCGGCTCACCTTTGTATTTTCCTTTCTTCTTTAGTTCCAATAAAACCTTTCATCTGGCAAGACGACTTTTTGCTTGATGTGAGCCGCGCCGCAGCAAAAAGGCTCAGAGGTCCAACAACCCCTGTTACTCATGATGTACTTACAAGCATTAGAGGTCAGATTATAGGGGAGTGGACTTGGCGACAGCCTCTCTTTCGTCAAACAAGGAAAACTTATTGAACAGGCAATACCAGCATTGATGTATGCACACCATATAGTGTTAATGGCAGAAAACAAGAAAGATTTGCAGGGGTTTATAAGCACCTGCAGTAATGAGAGAGATAGGTTAGATTGTGAGATTCGGTAAGGAAAAATAAGCAGTCAGGTTTTTTAATAATAGTGAAGGTAGTTAGCTTAGGATACAGGAGGGCACGCTGGAGATAACGGATAAATACAAATATCTGGACGTATGGATAAGCAATGGTGCTGAGTACCTCAAAGAATATGGAAGATACGCAACAATTAAAGGTAACAGGAATGCAGTGGTGATAAAAATAGGGCACTGTGTAATTACACTAGGTATGATGTTGCGAGAGGAATTCGGAAAAGCGTCATGGTTCCTGGTCTGACGTTCGCTAATGCGGTCTTGTGCATGAGATCAGGTAGGCTTGCTTTAAGGGCTCACTGGAATACACCGAATGAGGGTGTACAAGGAGATGTGGGATGGGCATCACTCAAGGGCCGGGAAGCTAGCAACAAGATAAAAATTAAGGAGTGATTGAAAGAAAGGGGGGAGGAGCATTTGGCTAGGAAGGTTTTCACCCATTTATATATGAGGAATGTCGATACAAAACGGAGGAAGCGAACCAGAAAATTCATGGGTTATTACTTGAAAACAGCAGGGAGCCAAACAAAAAAACTCAGTTAAGAAGAAGGTGACAGGAACGGAGACCAACATGTGGAGAATAGGCATGATTAAGAAGTCGGCACTAGAGGTCCATCTAACTTTCAAGCTGGAAATTGCCAAGGAAATAATATACGATGATTCTCGGGGAAATTCTCACCTGTTAGAGGCCAGGACGTGAGCATTGTGAACCAAGACTTATCGGGCGGGCCAAGTAAGAAAAGGTAGACACAGTATGCAGTGCGTGTGAAGAAGAGGAGGAAACTGCAGAACATTTGATAATATTCTGTAAAGGGCTTCACCCTATAGGTAAGGATTATGGCGCAGAGTGTTTCAAAGCGTCAGGCTTTAGGGCCAGGGAGGGCAAAATGGACTCTAAATGGGTATAAATAACTAGGAGGAAGTTATCTGATCGGTGGCTACAATAAAGGCTCCAGTGAAAATTAAATCCTTCACTGCAAAGCGCCGTTTCTTAGTTTCACTGACAAAAGAAAAAAATGGCAGCATATCCACGGGATAAATGATGGAGAGTGGGGCGAAGATTCCGTCCATCCATTCGTTCTTGCTTCCGTACGTTCATGCGTCCGTCTGTGTGACCATCCGTACATCCATCCGACCGTCCATGCGTGCGTCTGTTCGTGCGTCCGCACATCCATCCACGCGTCCATCCCTGCGTTCATCCGTGCATCCGCCCCTGTGCCCGTCCATGCATCTATCTGTGTGTCCATTCGTCCATCTAGTCAACACTCCAAGTACCACCATCTCGCATCTTTTCATCATAATTTCCGCGTATAGAAGCACCGTCATCTAGAAGACATTCCAAAGACTATGCGAGAGGTGGCACACACACTCTTTGTTACGGCTTGCGCCACTTAGTGTCTACCTCCCACCTTTATTCACATCGAGTTCATGGTATATACTGGTTCGCTGTATTCACGGCACTGCAGCCCAACGCTCGCTAAACCTTTTTAAAACCAAATAGGTTAAACCCAGCGAGTATAACATCCCTGCGTTCGTCCATGCATCTGCCCCTGCGTCCGTCCATGCGTCCATCTGCCCGTGCAGCCATCCATGCGTCCGTCCATGCATCTGTCTGTGTGTCTGTTCGTCCATCTAGTCAACACTCCAAGTACCACCATCTCGCATCTTTTCATCATATATTCCGCATATAGAAGCACCGCCATCCAGCGGACATTCCAAGGACTAAACGAGAGGTGGCACACGCACATTTTCTTACGGCTTGCGCTTCGTGTCTACTTCCCACCTTTAACCGCCTCGAGTTCATGGTATATACTATTTCGCTGTATATGAGGCACTGCGGCGCAACGCTCGCTAAACCTTTTTAAAACCAAGGAGGTTACGCCCAGCGAGTATAACATTCCTGCGTTCGTCCATGCGTCCATCTGCCCGTGCAGCCATCCCTGCTTCCGGCCATACATCTGTCTGTGTGTCCATTTGTCCATCTAGTCAACACGCCAAGTACCTCCATCTCGCATGTGTTCATCATATATTCCGCGTATAGAAGCACCGCCATCCAGCGGACATTCCAAGCACATGCCAATGCACATGCCAATGGCTGCTAATGTGGAATGAGAGACAGGAAAATTCGTCTTTTAGGTAACGCACACGCTGTGAATTTCTCATTGTTCAACAGCGCACAATGGGAACAGCACATTACCAATACATGCGGCAAGGCATTTAAACAACTCGGATTTCTGCGTAGAAAATTGAGCAAAGCACCTTCAGCACTCAAACTAACCGCCTACAAAACCCTGGTCAGGCCCATTCTAGAATACGGAAGTATAGTGTGAGACCCTCATCCAAACTACCTTCGCGAAAAACTTGAAAACTTGCAGAACAGGGCCCTGGGGTTTATATACTCCAAATACTCTTGGTGCAACAGTGCAACGGACATGCACCATCAAGCGCACCTAGCAACTCTGTCTCTCCGGCGTCATGTTGCTTCCATGAAGCTTTTTTTATCTCCTTTTTCACGGTCACCTTAAAATCTCTAAATACGACTATATTCATCCGCCTGGCCACCGTTCTAGTAGGACGAACAATGATTTATGTATACGTTCATTCAGTGCCCACAGCGATGTGCTTAAATATTGCGTTTTGCTCGTGCTGTCAAGGCTTAGAACGCGCTATGAGGTGAAGCTGTTAATATTACAAATATTTGTGAATTTTGTTCTTATGTGGATTGCTTAACAGAGCCAGTATAGTTATATTTTGCTTTTTCTCTTGTTGTTGCGATAACAAAAAACGTGTTTTGCAGTGGTGCATTGTACTTTTTATACCCATATATTGTTTTTCATGTGTAGTACATGGATTTTATTATTGTTTTCTCGTCTTCTCGTGTATGAGAAGAGCGTCCTCTCGTGTATGATAATGTATTATTGTTGTACTCGCTATTGTAAGTGTACCACAGTTGTGCGTATCGTCCCTCAACATATTGCATTTCCTCAACTTTGCATCTATTTGGTTACCTGTGATGTTGTATGCCCGCTTCCTGTATGGGTCTGCAGAAGACCTATAGTATTGTTAAATAAATGAACGAACAAATAAATAAATAAATTTTAAATAAATAAATAAAGGACAAAACCAGATGTGGCACACGCACACTTTCTTACGGCTTGCGCTTCGCGTCTACTTCCCGCCTTAAAGCGCCTCGGGTTCATGGTATATACTAGTCCACTGTATTCATGGCACTGCAGCCCAACGCTCGCTAAACCTTTCTAAAACCAAGAAGGTTACGCCCAGCGAGTATAACGTATCCACCCTTTTTTTGACAGATAATGCTCAATGCACATGCCAATGGCTGCTTATGGGGAATGAGAGACAGGAAAATTCGGCTTTTACTTTCTTACGGTATTGCGATTCGTATCTACTTCCCACCTTTAACCACCTCGAGTTAGTGGTATATACTAGTTCATATATAGGGTATATACTTATATATAGGGTTCATATATAGGTTATATATGTAGGGTATATACTAGCTCGAAACAAACTCGTCTGTCCGAGAACCTCAGTCCATTCTACATAGCACCCGAGGCATAAAAACATCGGGTTTCTTAAACAAAGATTGGTTAGAGTTTCTTTTATCTCAGGTTTTCTGTTATCCCAACCTAGCAGACTTCTGCCGAATGTGTAGATTTCAAGGAATACAGATAGCTGCGTAGCAAGCCCCAACCCAGGGTGTCGAGCTAATTGCTTCGTTTCGTACACTCTCTGCATTCCTTGTGTTGTAGAAACACTACGAAAGCTTAGGTACGAAAAACTTGAACGTGGGAAATGCCAGTGGAGGAAGCGTTTGCAGAGTGGACTGGACGAACACAATGACGGGAGAGGGACCCCAGAAAATTCTTCCTGGTATCAAACCTGACTATGAATGGAAGGGTGTCTATAGCATAGAGCATAAAATTACGAAAAAATTGGACCCTCTACCGCTAAAGGGAAACATGTATAGATGCGAAGCAGTGGGCGCTAAGGCTTACAGTGGCGGCGACGTTGACGTTGTCGATCAAGCGGAAGCCAAGTATAGACGCCCTTGACTGCATTCCGAACGCGCGATACAGTGCCTACATATACGGTGTGGTCAATGAACGGTTGTGCACTGCGAGAATTGAGTTTTAGATGCGGAGCATCTTATACTCGCGCCTTGTAGTGCGCCGTCCGCGCCATCCGCGCCGTCCGCGCCGTCCACACCGCTTCTCGAACATTCGACAGCTGACGCGCGCGCATGCGCCGTCGCCCACTCTTCCACCATCTGTGCATCCCTTCCTCCTCTACACACCGCGCGCGCTTCACTCCTCCACCATCTGTGCACCCTTCCTCCTCTACACACCGCGTTCGACATCTACAATTCTCCTGATTCTCCAGTGGACGCGCATGTGGCGTCGCGCTTCGAGAACATTCAACAGCTGACAGTGCATGCGCCGTCGTGCTGTATATATACTCAAGATCGGCGCTCGCTCGCTCAGTTGCCGCTCGTCGGTTGGTTTGTACGGCGCGTCGACGTCCAAGGTCGCGGTGAAATGAATTCCAACGAATCCACAAACACAATGATCGACGTCCCTTCGACCAGCGCCGCCCTTTCGCATACGTGTGTACGTGTTCACTCATTTAACACCCCCTCCTACAACCACGTTAACCAATTTAGCCATCGACCCAAGTAAGTCGCAATTTAACACCCCATTTCACAACCACGTTAACCAATTTAGCCATCGACCCAAGTAAGTCGCACTTTAACACACCGTTAACCAATTATATGCTCCGCATCCTCCTCAGTGTTCCCCCGAGGGAAGCTGCGGGCAATTTTTTTATTAGCAGACGTTGCCTGCGACAGCCTTGCAATGCGAGAGAGGGTGATGGGAGTGACAGTTCCGTGGGTATCTTCCTGGGCCGGCTCTAGGCATGCCCATGCGGCACGAGACGCGAGATGCGGGCATAAGCAGTGGGGATGTACGTAGGCTACACAGGACAGCTTTAAACAGGCTAGTCAAAGAGATGCTTAGCACCTAAAAACGGGCGCTGCTATGTTGTGTCCGTACAGAGTGAACTGCAGGCGTTCTTCAAATGTGCGGTAGCAATATCTCTTAAAGAGGCTCAAGAATTCAAAGAGGCCTTTAAGGTGTAAAAGCTCCTCAAATTATCAAGAGGTAACAGGAAAATTTGACCACATTATAGCTTGAAGAAATTTCTTTTTGCCAGTGATGTTGCCAAGCTTACGTTACTAAGCCAGTGATGAAGCATCGTCTATGGCATGAACGGTGTGGTTTTGCCCCTCCTTCAAATTTACTTGCAAGACTTTCAACTTTCAACGTTTCATGGGGCAGGCTATATATATAATGCATTGATCCGATACTACGAAAAACATATTCGGTTCTTGCCTGTTCTTGCATAACGGTATCTCTGCAGTTCCTGTGGCCCTGGCCCCAATAATTGAGGGCACCATATAGATGAAGAAAGCGAAACTAATTTAAGCTGTGCTGCGAGGAGCCACAGCTTGTTTCCAGAGTATCTCAGAGGTCTGACAGTTCGGCAAGGATGGTGTCCTCTGTTTGTCGTCAGACCAGCTAGGCGATCAAGACCTCTTGAAGTGTTCTATATGTGCCTCCAACCTACATTCTTTGTCAAATCGTGGCTAGACTACACGCCAGCAGGCAGGAAATCAAGTCAAATTGTCGCCACTTCTACGCCGCTCCGTAGTCGTGTCCTTGAAAAATAGGCCCGATTTTAAGTGCCCTTCAGAATAGCTGGGACAAAGATCAGCCGGAATTTGGTCAAATTTTTTCTTGCAATATACAGCGTGCGGATAGGCGTGACATTTCTGTAGGCGGCCCGGCCCTGATGCGGTGGCGGAAAGAAAACATTATTTTATGGTTCTGAGAGTGATTTCTCGCCAATAATGTGGCGGATATTATTACTACAGGTATTTTGAAAATAATTTGTATCACAATCACCTACATATACGAAATGAACATGCAAAGCGCGCACAGCCTTGGCCTCGAACTCCGTACCGTATGCACTTGAAGCAGACGTCTTGCCATTGCACCACAACGCCACCGCATGAAGGCGAGTCGTTTTGCGGAGTATATGTCTACCAAGTAGCTTTTGCAAACCCTTGGCGGAACCTTGAACTGTTTTTGTGCCATATGCATGCGTTTCATCAGGGAATAGTTTGTAGGGCTTCATGAACTTGAGACAACCACGGTGAGCACTTCTGACTCCGACTTCGGTTCGTGGTGCGCGCTTGCGCTTGTGACTGAACGGTTCTGCGTAAGTTCATGCCGACTCCTGGCGCCAGGCTGACGCGACAGAGGCAGTGGGTCTCCCTTTTTTTTTCCTTTATGCACCTGCTCTTACCGGCTGTATGCGTTACCTCCGCGCCACACGGCTGTCACGGGTATTTTTTATTGCTGGGCTCCCTATAGACAGGATTTTAGTCAGTACGCAAGAGCGCACCACATATACGCCGTTCGTTATTCGCACCTGACTGGGAGTGCAGTTAGCACATTCATTCCTTATCATGGTTTTGTGCAAGGCGTAGACATTATTTAGACACTATCGGAGGTATTGGAGGTGTTTGCAGCGGCTGGTGCAACGTCCGTTCATAGATGTAGCCACGTGGTTGATAAGACTAAAATCCCAATGTAGACGGTGATTGTAACAATTGCTGGATTGAGTCGACCAACAGAAATAAAGGTGTGGCCCCTTATCTATTGAGTCGAATTAACCGCTCTCGCCTCGACTGCTGCAGTGCGCAAAATTCTGGCGTTATGACCTTATGGTGAAAAGCTGTAGGTCCGCTCTTAGATGCCAGATGTGTTGGGAGCCTCATAACTCAAACTATTTTCAGAGCAAGAACAGAAATGTTGTCAATGCAATGAAGGGCACAGTGCAGACAACTATAACTGCTCTACCAACACTCTAAGCCAAAAACGGCCGAAATGGGAGCAACGGCTGTTTTTACTCCTTCAGACCGACTGTTACTCTCCGAAAAGACCAAGCGGAACAAGATGGCTGACTTGTTCGAGAATTGGGGAGCAAATGTATTCATCTTAAGTTTGTAAGGGAGCAACGGAAGGAGGAACCACTGCAAATGCTCTCGTCACGCAACTGTTACTCCTCGGCAGGACACCGCACACAAATATGCATGCCGCCCACATTGATATTCATGGGCCAGATTATTGTTTGCTCTGTGTGCCAAACTTTACCAAACCAAAACAGTGATTTATTTTAGCATCCGCAGATAATAAGATAGCAGCGCTGGCTGAACACAGAAGGCCTGAGAATACAGCTACGGCAAGTACCTAACACACGCAGCAGCAGAATGGAGAGTTGGCACGTCAAAGCGGACCGAACGCCGAAATACGTACAAAACAACGATAAAAAAAGCCTAGACACGCCGTTCGTCCGCGAAGGAAGGGCGTCGAAGTCGATCAAGCACCGAAACACGTGCATAAGGAGCCTCCCGCCCCCCCAGATATATCGGAGAAGGAAAAAAAAAGCGGACCCAGACGCGCTTTTCATCAGCCGTACACTTAGTAGCACGCTTCACCGTGTAGTTTGAGGGCAGAATGACAAATCTGCGCCATCTGCGCCCGCACGCCAAGTGTGGCGCTAGTGTAGCAAGCGATGTAATTTACAAAGCAATTTTTATTCAGGGTTTATGTTTACTAGTACTAAATAAAAATTACACTCAATTTTTTATGTTTAATTATGAGTTTTAGTGTACCTCAGTTTTTTTTATAAGAGTATTAGGAGAACACACTGAAAGCATTGCGCTGACGCCTGTGCTGCCACTGCTCGACGTTTTTTTTTTTGTTTTTTCGGCGCAACTAGGTTCGCGTTCGCACTACTCATATTCATATGGTCTGTGGTCGGCGAGCACATGGACATGCGAGCTTGTGAGCTATGTTTTGATCGTGTGTGTGTGTCGCAGATTTGCGTTTCTACTTATTCGTGATGAAGGTTAGTGTATATTTATCTTTATGGAGCGCGAAGTTGTTGTGGATTTGCTGCTGGGTGGAACAAACACATCGTAAACACGTCTTCGGCTATCTGCAAGCCTGTTCACTCGTCAGACAAAGGACAGTGCATGCATCAGCGTGCAGGTGAGTGGCATTTCCCACAACATTTAATGCTCTTACAATACATTGTTGAGTGGTAGCACTATTAAAAGAGAAATGATTCGCTCTTTCTTATTTACCGTATCGATTCCTAGCCGTATCGGACTAAATTACCTCTATTATTACCGCCTGCATACCCTCTTGCTTCCCCTGTCAACACTGCAATGCCAGTGTACTTTTGCAGTTAAAAGTTCATTTCCGCAACACAACCTCGCTTGAAAAAACATTGGGGCGGGCTTGTAGCTGCCTTCATACTGGCACTTTTCTACCATTGGCTTTATGTAACGTTAACGGCTGGGTGTTGGGGCCTTGGGCCGCAGTTTTTAGAGCTGTAAAGTGTATGTAAATCAGTAAGTGAACAAATCAGTAAGTAAGTGAACACTTCACTGACATAGCCAGGCGGTTGCGCACAAAATTTTTTTAGGCCGGGCGTAGGGAGCCCATAATGACGACCATATTCGCTTGCCCGGCCTCCAATTCAGATAACCGCCCCCCCCTCCCCGCACGCCTCAAAAAAAACTGCCCACATCACTGCGTCACTTGCTTCACCTCCGCGCTGAACATACTATTTTATAAGCGCACCGTCAAGCGAGCAGATTACATATGGACAGAAGAATTGGAGGAGGAATGACTCAAATCTTTCAGATTTCTTTAGTGATGCAAAACCTTCGCAAAACGGAATATTGTAAAAGACAATCATAAATGCTGTATGTTCTCGTTAGCATTGTCATTATTCTGCATCATGAAATCTTTATGCGCTGTGAAAACTTGGCATGCCGTTAAAGTCACATATCGAGGTTAATACCAATTGACGAAAATTTCGACAACCTAAATAACGCCGTTTTGGATTTGCCGCATGCACATAATTAGGCTGATTCCCACTTGGCTGTTCCTAACCTGACTTCACTGCTACCAAATGAAACAATATTTTATGCATGTCTTTTACTACTTTTTTTCAGGGATATGACACAAATTTAGTTATACTGCAGATAAAGGTGCTCCCAACGATGCTAAAGTACAGAAAGCAAGTGAATTTTGGTAAGTGCAGACTTTTTGTACTACGTATATGAAAGCATCGCTTTTTAGGGGCCAACTGTGCATGTGTTGGCCAGAGAATAGTTCATCATGCCACATGGTTACACTGGCACTGACAATTTGACAGGCTCCGCTGGCCCGTGTGTGTGCTCACACTGTTACCGTTAAGATAAAATATTTATGTTTTCATTGCAGGGATTGCTGTTTCTACTAGAAAGCCAACTGCCAAGATTTGTTTACGCTGGTGCTCCTAAAAGTACGCTTTCCCTATTTACATGGATTTTGGCTTGCACAAAGCATAACACTTGGGCCTAGATTCACAAAGCTGTCCATGCGCAGGCCTTCATAACATCGTTTCTTGACTTGCCTTTACCCTGTTTTCTGCAGATGTTTCGTGGGTTTAAAAGTGCGACAGCATGTTGACCTTCCCCACTCTGAAAAATTCGCGTTCAAAGTTCTGCAAGAGTGGGCTTAACTTTCTTGTGCATCTCCTTGCTGTTCCAAGATCCTGAAGTGTTATGCTCTTACTAGAGGTGGCAGTGTTTCTAACGTTTGTATTTCCATCACATTGACCAAGTATGCGATC
This sequence comes from Rhipicephalus annulatus, assembly GCA_013436015.1. NCBI lineage: Eukaryota > Metazoa > Arthropoda > Arachnida > Ixodida > Ixodidae > Rhipicephalus > Rhipicephalus annulatus. Next base: position 1,058,083 of record WOVY01010833.1, read on the forward strand.
TTGGCTTGACTGGTAGCACATCCTCAACAAATGTCTTTGTGGCACATGTAGAAGGCAGTACAAAATAAATAGGCAGACATTCACACCGGCAGCTAACTTCTAATTATGCTTTTTTTGGAAACCATGGTGCGCTTATTCCAATTTGTCTAACAAAGCAGTAGCCTGTTTGGCTGTAAACCAACAAGACATAACTAATAAAAGCTTCACATCTTGTTGCTCTCAGATATATATGTATTGGCAAGCTATCTGTGACACTGTCAAACAAAGGATCAGAATATCTGTGCATGCCTTAAGATATATTGCTTCGTTTACATATCTCGTGGCTGTGACTTGTCAACCGAGTGAACAAATGCACCCTAGTTTACCAAATTTAAAGCATTTTTGAAGGTAGCACGGTCTAAAATTTATTTGTGTATAGTTTTGTCCAGCTATTTGCATCAGGTACAAAGAAATATACTGAAGATTATCATGTACCCTCTGTAAATGGTTGCTTTCAAGCAGGCTTTGCATGCTTGGCTTGTGTCTACAGGTATTGCACGATTCAAGACGCAGCAGCATATGATAGAACAGTAGAATCGAGAGCAACTATGTGCACGAGCTAAATAAGTATTTTAACGTGAGCGGACGGTACGTGTTATTTGCCACACATATGATCTCACTTAGAATGCCCATTGGTAAATGGGCTCATAGAAATGTCACTCAGCTGTCTATAGGAAACAAGTTAACGGAATCTAAGGGTATCTTTAACTGCTACAAATATGCCTTGTTGAGGTGCTGCACATATTCTTCCAGAATATTGCTATCTGAGACATCATGTGAAGAGCGTCTACCACAACAGCATTTATATGGCTTGCCAAGTAACGTTTGGCCGAACCTTCCTTTTTTTTCACATTTCGTTTTGCAGTAGACATCCTAGAATATAAGCGCTGCTGCAGTGTGTGTGACTCATTGTTATGTATTGAATCTGGCATGTTTAACTTCACACTTCTATTTTTTTTCTTGCAGCCATGAGACGCTTTACATATGCCTGCAGCGACATTCCGCTGCGCTAGCCTGATGGAAACACCAGCTGCGAAACTTGAGTTCCTCAGAATTGGAGAAGTTGCCCTTTTCTCACCAATGATGACACAGACTGCCCTATGCTGGAAATTCAAGATTGTTTTTCCACGGATGACGCAGAAAACTTTTGATGTATTATGGTGCTTGTTTAGTGCTGGCTGTGGTGTGGCGAAGTCTACTTTTACGTGTGCTCACACGTCCCCGCATAAAAAGAACGATAAAGCATTTATTTTCTTTTCAATATTGTCCACTTTTTGTGTTAGAAGCACCCAAGCAGTGCTCTTCCACGGAGCTCTCGCCGTGTGTTAAGCGTGTGACAAGCATACTCGAGATAGTCATTTCTCCAAGGAGTAACTGGAAGCATGTGCAGTTGGTTTTCAGAGAGCAACTGCGAACACGTGGGAGGAACGGTAAAGAGTAACTGTTGCTCTTAGAAGAGCAACTGGTGGGAGTAATGGTTGGTCCGCAGGGAGCAACTGGTGGGAGTAACTGTTGGTCCGCAGGGTGGAACTGGGGGGAGTAACTGTTCATCCCCCGAAGGAGGAACTGAAAGGAGAGCAACAGTTCGTCCCTCAGCAGTTACTCCTTTTAGGGCAGTAATGGGAGTGGCAATGCAATTGCTCCCTGAATGGAGCAACCCCTATACCCCTGTTGCTCCCTTTTGGCTTAGAGTGAAGGATCGAGAAATTCAAATTCTCGAAATCGTACATTGCAAACGCTGCTCCTGAAAAGAGGCCTTGGGGCACATTAGGCTAGAATTCAGGTTTATGCAGGGGTAGCAGCCCGTCATACCACATCGGCGGATGCATCTTTGTTCCAATTCATAGTGGAAGTGGTCGAAAGAACAACAAAAAGGCTATGAAGCACCTTTCTGCAAACATTTTTGAGGCTCAGTCTCAAACTTTGGCCAACCAAATAGATAATATAATTGGAATGCCGGCAAATAATACAATCTCACAGACTGCAGAGCTTCCACGAACGTTTAATGAAGTAGAGACTGTAACCACGTCGTCTGACTTTGTCCACGCAGGACCCTCTTTATATGTCAAACAGAGACATAGGAACTATGTAACTGATGAATGTGAGAAGTCTGATGATATGTATTTAGACCCTAGATCACCAAAAACAAAACTCACCAAAGCATGCAAAAAAAACAAAAAATACCTGGAGGACAAGACAAGCTTCTCAAAGATTAATTTCTTAAAAGACACCTTTCTGGATAAGGCAGTCGCGGAGGCAATTTTTCCGGTAAAATAGGGTCACTTGAGATTCTACAGTGAAATTGTAGATCGATTCGCTTTCGAACACTTGACTTAGTATATTTGTCCTCGAAATTCAGCCCACATGTAATTGCATTGCAGGAGGCATGGCTCTCCATAGATAAATCATTTCATTTAACCATATAATATATATATATATATATATATATATATATATGAAAAGAAGTGTATACCATAGGGCTTGTTTTTCGTGTTTTTACACAATATTATTGAGATTTAACAGATGCCAAGGAATGTATAGGGGAAGTTATTAGAACCAATTGGATGTAAATAAGAAGAAAAAAAAGTAGGTGAAAAAATAACATACCGTGAGCAGGTTATTCCTGCTCCTCCACCCAGCACCTCCACCACGTATGACGACTCGGGTGTAACGAGTTCTATTGGCCGTGAACTCGAAAACGAACCAGCGCAATAGACCCGACGATGAAGCGCATAGAAGATGCCTATTATATATATATATATATATATATATATATATATATATATATATATATTTCAACAAGCTGGTTCAGGCAGAAACGAGCACGAGCCTCATGGACGTCAACGTCTTCTTTCGCGATGACTGGCGCCATTGGTCTTGCGCGGTAATTGAGCGAGGCGAGCGAGGCGAGCGAGTCGACGACACTCTTTGGCATAAGCAGCTGCTTCGGAAACAGGGGTCGCTCCGGAAACATCAGGTCTGTAAGAGAGGATGGTGTCCGTGGAACATGATAGTTCACGTCCGCACAGGAGGAAGAAAGAAGAAAAGCTGGTCGTTGTTTCAGGCACAGAGTTGTACGCGTACGTGACAAAAGGGAGCGCTTGGTCCCAATTAGTGTAATCATCAGACGCGAACATGGAAAGCATATCTCCAAGGGCACGATTAAAGCGTTCTGTCATGCCATTAGTTTGAGAATGGTATGCCGAGGTTTTCCGATGGACAATGTGACATTCCTTGAGCAGCTTGTCGACGGCGTTCGAGAGAAACACGCGTCCACGGTCACTCAGTCATTCACGAGGTGCACCATGTCGCAAAATGAGATGGTGAAGAAGTGGGGAAACAACGTCTTTTGCAGTGGTAGCAGGCAGCGCATATGTCTCAGCGTAGCGTGTCAAATTATCGACGGCGACGATAATCCACTGGTTGCCCTGAAGAGTGTTGAGTAGAGGACCACAACTATCAATTCCGACGCGGTCGAATGGTCTCGCTGGGCAGGTTAAGGGTTGAAAACGGCCAGCAGTGCTGTGAGAAGGCGTCTTGCAGCGTTTACACGTGGTGCATGACCGAACGTACTGGCAAACGTGCCGATACATGCCACGCCAGTAGTATCTAAGACAAAGGCGAGAGCAAGTCTTGAATAATTTAGAGTGGCCACACTGGGGGTCATCGTGAATGGCTACGCAGATGACCGAGCACGAATGACGAGGAATGACAAGGAGCCACCTACGGCCATCCGTCACGTAATTGCGGTGATACAAGAAGCCTTCATGGACAGCATAGTGTCTTGCTTGACGAGAGATGGAGCGTGAAGTAGATTCTGACAAACTGTGAGAGAGGATGTCGAGCAGAGAATTGATCCAGGGATTCTTGCGCTGGGGAGACGCATGAGGTGCCCGGCTGGAGCAGTCGCTCATCGCGTCGGCTCCGTGTTTTCTGGATGTTTCTCGGCGGAAATCACCATATCCAGCGGATTTGTCGTTACGAATCGACGCCACAAGTCATCGCGACCATCCTGACGAAAACTCAGGTGGGAGAGCTTGCCTTTGACAATTTTATGCCCGTTTTTGTGTTCGCTGCGTCAGCAGAAGAGCCACCTGCATAACGTTCGCCGTAGACACCGCCGTCACCGCTGCGACGCAGCTAGGCGTCGCGTGGAACCACGAAGAACGCGGCGCCCGGCACGCTTGGCGCTTCGAGTTTTTTGACCAGATGGAAGTGACCGTGGAGGGAGAAAGCATTTCGAAAGAAGAATTTGAGGATAATACCGGATGGCGACCGGTGGGACAGTGAAAAAAAATGGCAGCATATCCACGGAGTGAATGATGGAGAGTGGGGCGAAGCATTCGTCCGTCCATGCGTCCGTCTGTGTGACCGTCCATGCGTCTGTTTGTGCGCCCGTCCCTGCGTTCTTTCATGCATCCACCCCTGCGTCCGTTCATGCGTCCATCCATGCATCTGTTTGTGTGTCCGTTCGTTCATCTATTCAACACTCCAAGTTCCACCATCTCGCATCTTTTTATCATATATTCCCCATATAGAAGCACCGCCATCCAGCGGACATTCCAAGGACTAAACGAGAGGTGGCACACGCACACTTTCTTACGGCCTGCGCTTTGGGTCCACTTCCCACGTTTAACCACCTCGAGTTCATGGTATATTCTAGTTCACTGTATTCATGGCACTGTGACCAAACGCTCGCTAAACCTTTCGAAAACCAAGGAGGTTACGCCCAGCGAGTATAACGTAGCAACCTTTCCCTGTCAGATAGGGCTCAATTTGCATGCCAATGGCTGCTAATGAGAAATGAGAGACAGGAGAATTCGGCTTTTACTTTCTTACGGCTTGCACTTCGTATCTACTTCTCATTTTTAACCACCTTGAGTTCATTCATGGTATATACAAGTTCATTGTATTCATGGCACTGCGGCTCAACGCTCGCTAAACCTTTCTAAAGCTAAGGAGGTTACACCCAGCGAGTATAATGTAGCATCCCTTTCTTGTCCGATAGTGCTCAATGTACATGCCAATGGCTGCTAATGGGGATCGCAGCGTGCGCGTTGACTAAAAGCGTTGACATGTCTCTCATTCCCCATTAGCAGCCATTGGCATGTACATTAAGCACTATTTTTTATTGTTAAACAACGCACAGAAGAAATCTCTCACTGGCACCACATTGGAGGTCAAGTGTTATACCTATTTCGGGTATGTGCCACTGGTGGTTACATACGAGGGACGCCCAAGCCACGCCATAAGGAGCTTCGCCCCTAAAATTACAGAGCAAATGTTAGACCAACCAAGCGAGCAGCATTCGACAGGGCAGAAGGACAAGAAACTGAGAGAAAAACGGCTTCACCAAATCACTAGAGGTAGCAAAATGCCGCCCCTTCCAAGGGAAGACTGCAAGATAATTGTTCGACCTCGTGGGTGACTTCACGTCAGTGACCACGGTGCCACCCGCATTGCCAACAGCGTGTACGAATTGGTCAATATACCAAGGGAAGTGCGAGAGCAAGACACAATCTGCCTCAACTACCAACAAAACATTGTTGTGGTCAGCACTCCTGTTGAAGAACATTCCAACAGATACCGGCGAATTTCCTGTATCGAAATAGGCACGCAAGCTTTTGAAGCCAGTGCTTATGAAGCAGCCCCAGACAACACCTCCAAGGGAGTGATCCGGGGAATACCGCTAAAAGACACTGCCAGAGATATAACTGAAAACGTTGTAAGTCCCAGGAACCCAACTGCAGTCGTGGCCAAGCGAATGGGCAATACCACCAATGTGATTATACTATTCGACGGCTACCGTGTACCAAGCTATGTGAAATACGGTGGGGCATTGCTAAGATGTTCGTCGTACAGAAAACAACTGGACGTGTGCTACCACTGTGGACGCTTGGGGCATAGGGCGGATGTTTGCCCCAACCCTAAAGATAAGATCTGCCGAGGCTGCAGGATGCCAAATCCTCCCGAAAGCCACGAATGCAAGGCCAGGTGCCAGCTGTGCGACGAAGACGACCCCCCAGCAGACCGAACCTGCAAAGCAAGGTATAAGACACCATTTCTAGTGCGGAAACGCCGCTGGGAAGGAGCCAGACAAGAACAATGATTGATTGATTTGTGGGGTTTAACGTCCCAAAACCACCATTTGATTATGAGAGACGCCGTAGTGGAGGGCTCCGGAAATTTCGACCACCTGGGGTTCTTTAACGTGCACCCAAATCTGAGCACACGGGCCTACAACATTTCTGCCTCCATCGGAAATGCAGCCACCGCAGCCGGGACTTAAACCCGCGACCTGTGGATCAGCAGCCGAGTACCTTAGCCACTAGACCACCGCGGCGGGGCAAGAACAAGAGAACGCGTCCCTCGCCGCACAAGACAGGCCATTTCACGCCAACGCAGCAAGGGAACACATATCGGAGTCCTCCCCCAGTTTGCCGCATGAGAGGAAAAGCCGCTCAAGGTCGAAGAACCGCTCCAGGTCCAGGAACCGCTGCAGGTCAAAGTCACGCTCCCAGTCAAGGGCCAAGGAACCCCGAAACACCGGCGCCGATACATCGTTCAAGGTGAGCTGGGCAGACAGGGTCTAGGGGACGCGCGCGGAGGCGGAGGCTGCTTCTGACCAGGAAGTCGCCAAACTCGAGGCAGAATTAGCACAACTGAAACAAATTATTATTCAAAACAATCACATAATTGACGCCATGAGGGAGGAGAATAAAAAATCAAGGGAAGAAATTCATAAGTACAGAACAGGCACGGTACAGTGCAATGATGCAATAATTATAACACAGGAAAGTGTAACCAGTATGGAGGAGAGCAATGATTCCCCTCCCCCAAAACGTAAGGCTTTAGAGAACAATGACGATGGTACTAACAAGCACAAGAAAACCAAGACTGCTAACATGTTGCACAAAGGTCCAGAGGAATCTGAAGTATGCGTAGATTTACGAATAAGCAAAGTTGAAGAAGCTGTGAAAGTTCAAATTGAGGCAATAAACGACATTAGGAAACCATGGGAGCACAAATCAAAGAGTGAGGAATGGCTATTATGCAGCAAATTAACACAGTCATACAACAACAGCAGGTTCACCAGCAGCAACTAGATAGCTTATCTACTAGGGTAACAGAACTTGAAAAATGCCCCTCTGCTACAGGCCTACAAGCCAGTGGAGTAGCGCCCTTTGAACCAATCATCAAACCTCCGCTACTAAAGCCGGCTATTGTGAACCCGGCGCCTCCTCAGCAATAATTGCCGCCATGGACAGACGCAATAAATGCGTATTACGGCAATGGAATTGTAGAAGGTGCAGAAACAAGAAAGCCATTCTACACCACTATTTTAAAGATAAAGAAACACCAGATATCATCACCTTATGGGAGGCGCATGGTCTCGCTAAGTTGTCTGGCTACCACTGTATTGGCAGTGCCGAGGGGTAGACTAAAGTCCTTACAACCTTAGTGCGGAGGGATTACCCGGCAGTGCAACACAGCACACAGGTTACCGATATAGAAAATATACTAATTGAAATCATATCCACAAGAAAAACAGGGGACAGTGTGTTTATCCTAAACGTGTACAGTAGCCCGAAATTCACACGGCACAAATTTTTAACTCTCTTTAAGCGCACGCTTACCATAGCGGGTGACCGAGTTCTAATAGTCGGAGGGGACTTTAATGCCCCTCATTGTACATGGAGTTATAAGCACGTCCACCCCAAGGGCAGAAATCTCTGGCTGGACTCGCAGCAGGAAGGGCTAACACTCATCACTGACCCCCACAGTACCCAATAGGCAGGGGAATAATGTCTGTGGTGATACCACGCCCGACCTTACATTTATAAAGAACACGCAATCTGCGCGATGGCTAAATACACAGCAAGACTTTGGAAGCGATCATTATATCATTGAAATCCAGCTTATTGGGGGGGGCCCGCCAAACCCATGGGCAAACAGCTTAGACTAGTTGACTGGGTTAAATTCAGAAATATGTGAGAGGGCATCACAGAAAGCATTACAAACATTGACCAATGGACAGCTAATCTAAAAAAGGATATTTCAGAGGCAACAAAAATAGTCCCACCGGAAGCTAAGCTTGAAATTCTGGACAGTAGCCTATTACATATGTGGGAAGCCAAACAAGGGCTACAAAAACGCTGGAAAACGCAGAAGCATAACAGAACGCTAAGAAAAAAGATATCCACACTTAAAAAGGAAATCGAACAATACGCACAACAGCTTTATTGCCAACAATGGGAAGAAACTTTTACCGCCATGGACAACCAACTGAGCCTAGGCAAAACGTGGAATTTACTTCGACACTTCCTAAACCCCGAAGACACAAAAACGGTACACAAACAAAATATGAACAAAATTCTGCATGCCTATAAAGGCACAGAAAAAGACTTTCTCAAAGAGGTCACGGTTAAATACATATCCCAGACACCACCATGCACTCACGCCGATTACGTAGGAGCGCCAAATCCTGACATTGATGAAGAATTCAACGAAGCCGAGATACGAGCAGTTCTACACAAACTAAATACTACATCGGCACCGGGCCCTGACGCCATTATGAACAAAACACTGCGAAACCTAGACGATACGTCCATTGGCAAATTAACAGACTTTATTAATGAATGCTGGAGACTAGGTCACCTAGAGGACAACAACGCACTCCCATGTACAATGATAGGATTTCGGAAAAATCTCTGTACACAAGACGCCATGCTAAAATTAAAACACTAGATCATAGATAACCCTAGCAGATCAACTCGAGCCATCCTCGGGCTTCATCTAAAAAAGGCATTTGATAATGTCACCCACCAAGCCATACTGAATCATGTCAGTAACTTAGGTTTAGGTGAGCGGACGTATAATTACATCCGAAACTTCCTAACGGATAGATAGGCCAAAATCGTTGTAGGAGGCCTCACATCCGAGGAAATATCTATGGGTAGTGCAGGTACACCCCAAGGATCAGTGATATCACCTATGTTATTTAACTTAGTCCTAACTGGCCTCCCAAGTAGATTAGAACAAATAGAAGGTTTGTACCATACAATATATGCAGATGATATTACTCTGTGGGTAAGCAACGGCAGCGATGGTTCAATTGAACAACGTTTACAAGGAGCGATTGACACCGTAGAGCAATACCTAGAAGGAACTGGTCTCACGTGCTCAGCCGAAAAATCTGAGCGGCTACTATATAGACCAACATTAAAAGGACGACCTCCCAAGCACCACAACGCACATGCCTACACAGACATACAACTAAAAACACGAGATGGACACACCATACCCATTGTCGACAAGATAAGGGTGCTGGGGTTAATAATAGATGCCAAAGGCACCAACGGGGAAACGTTACGTAATATCGAAGCGAAGGTTTATCAAGCGATGCGCCTAATCGAAAGAATTACGAATAAGCATAGCGGCATGAAAGAGGCAGATGTCATAAGGCTAATCCACGCGTTTGTCATCAGCCAAATTACGTATGTTTCTGTATACCATAGATGGTCTGCAGCAGAAAAAAATGAAATAACAGCCTCATAAGAAGGAAGGAAGGAAGGAAAAACTTTATTTGCAAGGGTGTGGGAAAGGGGTCATGAGCTTGATGGGTGGAGCCCCAATTCCAGGGCTCCACTGGCTGCCGCCGCCTGCCTGACGTGACGCAGAAGTGCAAGCTGCACCTCTGGGTCAGAGCTAGCGAGCTGTGCCTCCCATTGCTCGAAAGTACTACAAAGCTTGTACTGACCTAAAAAGGTATCTAAATTTGGTGGTCGTTTTAGGCATCCCCACGAAATGTGGTAGAGCGATGGCGAGCCGCCACACCACGGACAAGCATGCCCATACAGCGTTGCAAAAATTTTGTGTAATCTTTGAAGATTGGGAAAGACTCCCGTTTGAATTCGGCGGAGGTCAACCGCGTCCTGCCCTTCTAATGATTTGTGGGGGGCGCTGTATTTTTGTCGCATGCCTCGCTGGTTAGCAAGAATTTCGCGAGGGGCCATTCTGGATGGGTCATTATCATCCTCAATAGCTTCCTGCTGGAGTATTTCAAAGGATCAAATGTGCTGTCGAAGCTCTGCTCGGTTCGTGAGCCCTCGAGCACAAGCGTCGGCACTTTCGTTCCCCTCCAGGCCTGCGTGTCCTGAACACCAGATCAGCCTGTATTTGTTCTTCAATCTCCCGCCTAAGAATTTGCTTATTTTTATCGGAAGGCGGCCTCTCAAAAAGGAAACGGCACGCTTCCTGCGAGTCGGAAATGATAGTTGTCAGCGGCTCATCTCTCTGTTCCTGCGCTTTGATTGCAAGGGCAATGGCAAAGCATTCCGCCTTGGCGATCGAGGACGTGTACAGCGATGCATATGTTACCATGCCATTGTCGTTGCTAAGTACTTATCCAACTGACCGTTTAAAATTGTACCTCGAAGCGTCCACATACAAAACATTTGATTTGTTTTCTATTGTTTCTCGGAGCCATCGCACTCTCTCCTCTCGGCGCTTTCTGTTTGTTTTTGCGTCCATGTTCTTGGGCAGCAGTGAGACCGAGACATTGCTGCGGACGGGATCCGGGATTTCTACAAGAACCTCGTCCAGGTTCTGGGGGTATGGCGGAAAGCTCACCCTAGCAAGTGTCTCTCTCCCCGCTTTTGTTTGACTTAGACGGTTTCTCTGCGCAGTCAGTACCGCGCTGTCTTTAGCTCAGGGTATGTATTATATATACCGAGGCCCAAAAGCTTTTGGGTTGGTGTGCTCAGCGGTAGCCCTATGGCCACTTTGTAGGCACCCCTAATTATAGACTCGATGGTTTCTTCTTCTGATTTGTTTAACACGTGGAAAGGTAGACTATACGTAACCTTACACAGTACAAGTGCCTGTACTAAACTAATTGTGTCTCCTTCCTTCATTCCCTGTTTGTGGTATGTTATTCTATGGATCATTCGTGCAACTTGTTTCGTGGCTGATTTTAATATGTTTATTGTATGGTTCGCTCGTCCATTACTTTGAACCCAGTAACCCCGAATACGTGCGACGGTCACCTCACGTACTTTGGCACCTTCAATGTGTAATGCTTCCGTTACTTTCGTATCTTTTTCCATGTACCCTGATAATTTCAGATTTTTCTAGGGCACAGCTGAGCCCGCTTGCCTTCGCAAAGTTTTCAACTGCTGTTGCAGCCTCTTGAAGTGTCTGCTCTTTGTTAGCCAGAGATCCGCGCGTTGCCCATAGGGTGATATCATCCGCATAGAGAGTGTATCCTAACTGCGGAACTTCTTCCAGAGCTCGCGTGAGTCCTAACATGGCGATATTAAAGAGCAGGGGAGGGAGGATGGCTCCTTGAGGGGTACGTATGTTTGGCATCTCAAAAGCGTCTAACGTTACTTGTGCTACGCTTATCGAAGCCTGCCTTTCTATGAGGAATGCCTTGTTGTAATTGCCGGTGTTTGTCCCACATTGTATGTTCTTTAAATCTGTTAGGATGGCTTTATGTGAGATATTGTCGAATGCTCCTTTTAAATCAAGGGCTAGTTCTCCTCCTGTAGGTATATAGCTCAAAACTTCCTCTTGTAATAGGAGAAATGCGTCATCTGTGGAGAGGCCATTGCGGAAACCCAGCATAGTGGCTGGAAAAAGGCCGGTGTCCTCTATAAAGTTTTGGAGCCGATTATGAATAACCCTTTCGAAAAACGTTCCCATGCATGACGTCAAAAATATGGACCTGAGTGCCTGCAGGGATGGCTTCTTCCCGGGTTTCGGTATCGTAATAATTTTGGCTACTTTCCATTCCTCGGGTATCTTTCCTTTGAGCCAATAGTTGTCATTAAAATGGTTTGTCAGTGCCTCTATAACATTATCGCTGAGGTTCCTTATCATTACATTTGTTATTTGATCTCAACCAGGGGCAGAATTTCTCTTGGCTGCTTGGGCAGCCGCAAAGACCTCTTCCTTGGGGATTGGGGCGTCGAGTCTCTCGTTTTTCGCACCAGTGTACTGCATTTCAATACTGCAACTATCGGTATTCTCTTCTATATATCTGTCCTTAAGTGCTTGTATTAACTCCTCTTCTGTGCCCGGAAAATCATGCATTATTCGTTGTAGTGTTCTGTTCGCGGCCGATTTTGATTTTTCTGGGTCAAGCATGTTCCTTAGGATGGCCCAAGTTTTTGCAGTGCTCAGAGTGTACTGTAGTGAACTGCAGAAGTGGATCCATCCCTCAGTAGCAATTTTGTTAGCGTATTGATTTGCCTCCTCTCCTAAACCAGCGATTCTGCGGAGAAGGTTGCGGTTGAGTCGCTGGTTTTTCCACCTTTTCAGCATACGGCGCCTGCTCTCCAACAGGTTGAGCAGGTGCCTGTCGACTGCAGGAGTCTCTGCTGTTCTTGTGCTACGTTTAAATGTTTGTTTGTGAACTAAGATTATGTAATCTGACCATTCCCCAATCGACTCCGGTACAGAGTCGGGTGGGGTATCGCGTCGTCTGTACCTTTCCCAGTCAGTGATCACCACGTCTCCTATGACCCTTCGTAGTTTTGGAGTTTACAGGGAAATGCTGATTATGTAGTGATCGCTGCCGAAATTCGCTTCCAGGTTTGTCCAGTTATGGTCGTTAATATTACGTGTGAATGTCAGATCTGTGAACGTGTCTAGACTCACGCTGTTGCCCAGCCTCGTAGGTGTTGTGGGTAGAGCAATTAAGCTCAATCCTAGTTTGGATACGGCGTGTTCGAGACGCGTTCCCTTAGGGGAATCTCTCGAATAACCCCAGGTGGTGCTGGGTGCGTTAAGGTCGCCCAATACCACAAGTTGATCTCTCGCCCCTGCAACGCCGACGACCTCTTTAAGCAGTGCACCAAAGTCCTCGTGTTTATCTTTGGGAGGGCTGTATATATTTAATATTGCCGTTTTCACTTCGCCTCTCTTCAGAGGAAGGAGGGTGATTATCTCACCCAGAAGAAGGAGGGAATGTGCTCAACCTTTGCTGCAATACTTTTGCTGACCAGCGAGGCTACGCGGGGATGATTTGGATCTTGTACACAATAATATCTCTGCAGTTTTACCATCTTGGGCCCAACCTCCTGCAGGCATATTACGTCTGGCTGAATTTTTACCGAGTTCATGTAATTTTGAAAAGCTGCGGCGCGCTTGTGAAAAGTGCGACAGTTCTACTGCCAAATCTCTACATGTTCTACACTTTTTATATTATTTTTGGCCATGCTGCATGGTCGTATTCATGCTGTCGCGGCCCGCTTTGGATGGTTTGTCAATAACTGGGGCGGACAGACAGCGTTTGTTTAGCGCCCTCTGCAAGCCTCCCACAGCATCGTCAACATACTGCCTCTGAATTTTCAGTTCTTCTACTACAAATGTTTTCATTTCCGCCATGAAATCAGCTAGAAGTTTATGTAAAGTAGCTATGCTTTCCCTGTTTGCTTGAACCTGGGTCTGCACTTGCTTTACTAGTTCACTGCTTTCTGATTGAGTAGCGAACGAGTTGTCGTCTATCGTTTCCTCGCTCGTTTCTGCGCTATCCTTCATGTCGGCTAGACGCTCTCGCGCCTCTTTATTGCCCTAGGTGGGGTTAGCCTCATAAGAAGAATCTACAAACAAGCGCTGGGGCTCATGCAAAGTACAAGTACAGGGATACTGTTAGAGCTGGGTTTACATAATACACTTGAGGAACTGATAGAGGCGCAACGTATTGCACAGCACGAGCGCCTCTCTAAAACCAAGACTGGTAGATGCATCCTGGAAAAATTAGGAATCACTTACCACACACAATTTGGCACCAAATGCGACATTCCTCGTGACGTACTGGCTAAGCTCATGGTGCCTCCGTTACCTAAACACATGCATCTCGAGCACAACGCAGGTATAAGGCTGAGCAGAGCCAAAACGATGACAAAGAGCTACGGAAACAACAAAGCGGTCTTCCTAGATGCCGCTCGTTACAAACACAAAAGCTGCTTCGTCGCAGCTGTAGTGAACCACAAGAAACAATGCAGCGCCAGTCTGACAATACACACGAGACGCGTTGAAACAGCGGAAGAGATAGCTATAGCTTTGGCCATATCACAAACTGACGCGTGTTATATAATCAGCGATTCACAAGCAGCTGTACGCAACTTTGCAAATGGCAGAATCTCCCCTGAAACACTGCGTATTCTTAGGACAGGCAAAACCAACCAAGACGACAGATTCGTTTGCATTCTCTAGTTCCCAGCTCACATAGCCGACACCACGGGAGATATCAACCCTAACGAGGTGGCACACAACTTAGCTCGAGGACTCACTTTTCGGGCTACGACTCATGTTGATCCCTCGTCAGAATTTCGAAATGTGTGGCAGTTGGAGGACCGAATGACGACGTTCAATGAAATTACGAAGCATAATAAATTACAGAGGCGTGTTTACCCCCCTCCTCATCATAAACTCAACAGAGCACAGTCTGTCCAATGGTGACAATTACAAACCAGATCCTATAGAAATCCAGTGCTGCTACATGCTATGTATCCAGAGATCTACGCGACCGCTCAATGCAAAGAATGTCAGGCACGAGCTTCCTTAGAACATATACTATGGGAGTGCCAGGGATTAAAAACAGTAATGAGAACGCGGCCTCCACCGACAGCCTCCGCACGCGTTGGCTGGCCGTGCTGCTCAGTTCAGCCCTGGACGATCAGCTATGGGCAATCCAGCGGGCCGAGGAAGCCGCTAGGAGGGAAGACCTTCTAGCCGACATCTAGGCGGGAGCCCTGCCCACTAAAACGCCGGACACAAAATAAAGTTTTCCTTCCTTGCTTGCGCTGCTCGGATGGCATGTCGGTGATGCTCAACGATGACGAATCACAGATGGCAGTTGGTAAGCAGGCATGGTCAGGAGGCAGCGGAGAACGGGATAGAGCATCGGTGTCTGATTGCCTGCGTCCTGAGCGATAAATAACATGTATGTCGTATTTCTGAAGGCGTAAAGCCCAAAAAGCAAGGCGGCCAGTAGGGTATTTCATGGACGCTAGCCAGCATAAGTCATGGTGATCAGTGACGTCAACCTGGCGTCCGTAAAGGTAAGTGGAAAATTTTCCACTTACCAAATGTATCCCAAATCATAGCCAAGCACTCCTTTTCCGTGACGGAATAGTTGGACTTGACCTTCGCTAGGGTACGGCTAGCATAGGCGACAACGTACTCGTCGCAGCCATCCTTGCGTTGAGCGAGAGTGACACCGAGGCCGACAAGGCTAGCATCCGTGTGAATTTCAGTAAGTGCATTGGGATCGAAGTGGCGGAGAACTGGCGGATACGTGAGTAGCCGACGCAGTGCCGTGAATGCCTCATCGCAGTGGAAATTCCAGTCAGAGAGGTCTGCACTGCTGGAAAGAAGCTGAGTCAGGGGGGCGATTTCAGAGGCAAAATCGCAAATAAATGCCGAAAATACGAGTACAGGCCTACGAAACTACAGAGCTCCTTTAGGGTAGTATAGGCTTGGGGCACTCTGCAACGGCACACTGTTTAGCAGGGTTTGGTGATATTCCTTTTTTTGAGACGACGTGGCAATGAGTGAGTGAGTGAAACAACTTTATTTGGTCCACAATAGACGCGAGTAAACTCAGCGTCACCTGGCTAGGCCCACTCGGGGACCATCAGGTTAAACCTGACGGCCCTCGCGCGGGCCCTCTGGACGGCCAGGATTTGAGAGGTCTGGTCCTGGGCCTTAATGAGTCGCTTCATTTCCTCTTGGATGAAAGGGGGACCGGCAGAGGCGCAGCCCCACAGTACATGTTCGAAGTCCGCATAACCACCACACAGGGGGCAGTCCGGGCTTGGAAACCGTTCAGGGTACATTGTGTGCAGTGCCGCAGGGCTCGGGTAAGTGTTTGTTTGTCGCAGTCGGAGAGTAACAGCTTGGGCCCTGCATAGCGAGGAGTGTGGTAGAGGCAGCAGTCTTCTTGACAGATAGTGGTGCTTGCATATCTCGTTGTACGAGCAGAGAGGCTCAGGTCGCCCAGGAGATGACGCGTTACCCGGCACACGGTCAGTCAAACCTCGTGCAGCCGAGTGCGCCTCCTCGTTGGGATTGAGCGAGGCACCCTCAATGGTTCCAAGATGCGCAGGAAACCAGACCAATGAGTGATTTTTGATGAGACGACGTGGCAAAGAATTGCGAGTTTGCGGGCGCCAAAATGACATTTCTGGAAGTTCAGTTGCAACCCATCTGCCATTAGGCACTGGAGAATTTGTTCCAGAGGGAAAAGATGAGTTTCAAAATTTGCAGAGAATACAACTATGTCATCTAAATAGCAAAGACAGGTGTGCCATTGAAGTCCCTTGAGGACACCGTCCATCATAAAATATATAAATAGCTTGCTTGTCTCGGTCATTGAGGGCAAAAATTCGTTGTGCCAAAGAGAACTTCTGCATCACAACACTAAGTAAGTTTACAAGAGAGTCGCCCCAGAAGTTCTGGCAATATCTTGGTTCAAAAACATCCTCCCTATTGTCGTTTCAGCGAAGCAGGAATTATAAAAAGCTAACTCAATTAACACTTGCTTTCAGTCTGTCTTCACAGCTGACAATGGTAAACATACGCCGCGTCTGTTTCGGGGTAAAAACTTAAGTGCTTTAAGCTTGCCTCAATTATCTGAGCCAGGTTTGCTATCACTTTTATTGAACATCGATGGAAACAAATGTAGTGGACCCGACGGGACTCCCAATGCTTTTTGAAAGCGTTACGCTGAATCTGTGTGTAAATACCTTTTTCTTGTATTTTCCAAATCGCTTAAGGATTGCGACTTGGAAAATTTTCCGACACACGAATAATTGACAGGCACAACAAGCGGACGACGAGAGAAAGAATGGAAGCGTATAGAATAGGGAAAGGAGGGAACAGTAGCATCAGCCAAGCGTCAGTTCTACTAACAGATGCGGAATTCGCTTTTTTGGACCTCACATAACCCAGTGTTTTTCTCTGTGTTACGTTTGTTTGTTTTTTTGTTTCTTTGTTTTTTCTGTTTTTTTGTTATTTAGTTTTTTGTTTTTGTTTTCACATTTTCTTTCTTAGTTCTTGACACGTGTTTGTTTCCGGTTGTGGGCGCGTGCATATTTTGTTATATCACGTTGTTGATAATGACAGGGGAAGTCGGGAATGACGTACATGCATCTGATGTATTTATTAGTGTTCGCTTCGAAATAAAATTTTCAGTTGCTAGTAAGCGCTTGTCTGTGTCCTCTCTGAGTGTGTGTATTTTCGCGCTTGTTTCATCATGAACCTTTAACAACACGCCCAACTGGCAGTCATCCTAAAGGATTGCTAGGTTCCATCGAAATGGAAAATTGCAAAAATGCTTGCCAATCACAAAAGTTGTGACTCGTCTTGTCCATATAATTACAGACCAATTTCTATTACGTGCACTTTCTGCAAAATGCTTGAGCATATTAATCTAAAGTCCCTTACCGAATACGTGGAAGAAAATGCTATTCTCCATTCCAATCAACACGGTTTTCGTCGCGGACTATCTACTGTCACACAGCTGGTTGAGACTTCGGATGACCTTGCCAATGACATTAACGATCAATCGCAGATTGACGTAGTCTTTTTAGATTTGTCAAAAGCCTTTGACCGCGTTTCCCATCCGAAACTGATCCAAAAGCTAACCAGTTTACTGGGAAACGGACCTATGACCAAGTGGATCGAAAACTATTTGACCGACCACTACCAATTTGTTCAATATGATGCACATGTGTCTGACACAATTCCAGTATTATCAGGAAAACCCCAGGGCTCTGTTTTAGGCCCCATGCTGTTTTTCTTTTTAATAATGACATTGCTGACGTAGCCGATGTAAAAATCAGATTTTTCGCTGATGATTGTGTCCTGTACCAGCGAATTGACAGCTACCAGGATCATTTAAAACTGGATGATTCGCTAAAAAAGGTCGAAACCTGGTGTAGAGAGTGGCAAATGGAAATAAATACTGAGAAAACTGTCGCCATGTCAATTACAAAGAGAAAAACGACGGCAAATTTTTCGTATTCGCTGGGAAATGTCCCACTTCACAACGTCACTGCCTGCAAATATCTAAGCATCTTGGTACCGTCCGACTTAAATTGGACTGCACATGTCGAACATATGACAAAGAAGGCTCTCAGCAGGTTATTTTTTCTTAAGCGAACCCTTCATCATTCGACACCCCAAACAAAACGTTTAGCTTATACCATGCTTATCCACCCAATCCTCGAATAAGCGAGTGTGGCCTGGTTCCCCTTCACATACAAACATGTAGCCCTGCTTGAAAGAATACAACGTAAATCAGGCCGTTTTATCTATAACCGTTATAGGCATACGACTCACCTACTGTTCTTTTGATAAGAGCGGATCTGCCCACCTTGGGGAGCCGCGCCGCTTCAGAGTCTGAGATTTTTTATTGATATGTGGGGTTTAACGTCCCAAAACCACCATATGATTATGAGAGACGCCGTAGTGGAGGGCTCCGGAAATTTCGACCACCTGGGGTTCTTTAACGTGCACCCAAATCTGAGCACACGGGCCTACAACATTTCCGCCTCCATCGGAAATGCAGCCGCCGCAGCCGGGATTCGAACCCGCAACCTGCGGGTCAGCAGCCGGTGTACCTTAGCCACTAGACCACCGTGGCGGGGCAGTCTAAAATTTTTGTATCTGGTGCTACTCAACTCTGAAAATAAATCTGGCTAATTATGTTAAGGTTAACAGTAAGCGCCAAACACGAAATAAGTATTGTCCCTCACTTGATGGGTATTTCTTCAAGAACAATGTTTTTGGCCACTCTTTTTTTCCGCGAGCCATACGCGCTTGCCCTGCACCCCACCGTGTTGACACAGCCGACAGTTGATAAATTTGTTAATCGAGCGAGTGAATGTGTGCTGACTTTTATTTAGCCGTGATTTCCTGAATCAATGATGTCGCAAGCTTTAACTCTGTCTGTACAATTACGTTTTGTATTTGTTTTTGTTTTTGCTTGCCGCAGCAATTCATCTGATGTTTATATTCATGAAGACTCTTTGCCTATCGCTACGACGAATTTTGCACTATGCATGTTTGAGATATTTGCTTGAAATTTTAAGTACTTGCAACATGTATTTTTAGTCTGTGTATTGCTTGTTTTTACAATGTACAATGTGACACCACTCCTGTAATAATCCCATCACGGGATTGACAGTATTATAAAATAAATAAATAAATAAATGAAATCATTCTTTCAAAAGTAGCAGGCGCATTGCAAAGACCGAAGGGCATTACATTAAATTCATATAAGCCGTCTGGGTTCACAAATGCTGTTTCTGGCCGGTCTGGTTTGGCCATTAGCACTTGCCAATATGCAGAGCGCATGCAGATCGAGTGCAGAAAAAAACTTCGCACCTTGAAGGCAATCCAATGCGTCATTAATGCGTGGCAGAGGATAAACATCCTTGCGTGTGAGCTTGTTTAGTCACCAATAATCCGCGCAAAACCTAATTGAGCCATCTTTTTTTCGCACGAGGATCACTGGCGAAGCCCAAGGACTGTATGAGTGTTGAATGACACCACGTTGCAGCTTCTCGTCGACGTGTTGAGTGATGACGTCATGCTTAGCCTGCGAGACACGGTAGGGGCACTGAGGAAGCAGATTATGATGACCAGTGTTGATATGGTGAGCAAAAACTGACGTGCGTTCCAAGGGAAGTTGTCCGTGGTCGAAGGAGGCGCGGTAACGGTCAAGTAGTTGAACGAGCTGATTGCGCTGGTCTTGCGTAAGCCCGGTGTCCACGCTGCGCAACGGAACGTCTTCGTCAGGTAGTGAGGGTGCAGTGGCAGCTGTGACAGTATCCACGGACA
This sequence comes from Rhipicephalus annulatus, assembly GCA_013436015.1. NCBI lineage: Eukaryota > Metazoa > Arthropoda > Arachnida > Ixodida > Ixodidae > Rhipicephalus > Rhipicephalus annulatus. The sequence continues at coordinate 1,077,979 of WOVY01010833.1, forward strand.
TCGGCGTCATATCAGAAGGCGCATCGAGAGGAAAGATGTCATCAGTGTCAAAACTACCAATACAATCCCCATGCAATAAGGTAGCAGGACAAAGGAACGGATTGCACACGTACACGGCACTGGAGCCATCGGCAAGTGTTATGATGGCAAACGGGACGACAAAGTTTCTGTAACGAGCGCGTTCTTGCGACGGCATAAAGAGGGCGATTGAATCAGGGACGGAGTTGCACAAAATAGAGACCACGGTGACCGAAAAAGCCGAGCTGACAACGTCAGCGGCGACGATCACCTTTTTGGGTATGAACTGGAGATCTATGAATGTCTTGCTGAACGGAAACAAAACGATTTGAGCACGAGCGCAGTCGACAACCGCAAAATTAGCGGAAAGAATGTTTCATCCCAGGATGATTTCATGAGACGCATGCGGAAGGACGACAAATTCAACGATGTAAAGCACTCCTTGGATCACAACACGAGCAGTGAATGTGGCAGAAGGCTGGACGTGCTGCGAACTCGCTGTACGTAAGGAAATGTCAACCACTAGAGTCATCACTTTATTCAGTTTTTGGCATAATACTTCACTGATTGCACAAATAGCGGCACCTGTGTCGACAAGGGCAGTTGTGGCGGAACCATCCACAAACACGTCAATCTCGTTAGGGACGAAAGATGAGGCGTTGGAAATTTCGTCGGTGGCACAGCTCTTGCCTCAGGAACTGCGACTATTAGTTTTCCTCCTGGGCGTGTTTAGAATGGCGAAGCATGGGAGAAAGAGACCGAAGATGAGGTTAAAGAGATTGACGTGGGCTGAAGTCTGGTCGACGTGAGTGGGGGTCAGGTGCATCAGGTGTAACATGCGATTCTGATTGCCGAGGGATGTTACGGGAATGCTGGGCATCATTAAAATGGAATATAAGGCGACGACAGTAGCGCGCGACATGCCCTGAAATACCACAGTTGTAGCAGACGGGCCGGTTATCCGGAGTACGCCAAGAGTTTACAGGTGCTCGAGGTGGCGAGAAGGGTCGATTCACCAGATAAACCGAAACTGGTGATTTGTAATAGTTGGTGACTGGACTGTATGAAGGGAGCGGCGGTTGGGCAGGAGGTCGGCGAAAAGCTTCTGCATAAGCCAGCTGTGCAGTAACTGATATTGGGGACGCGGGCGAAGATGGAGCCGCGGTAACTTTCGTCTGAATAGCGTGGCGGAGTGAGTGGTCCAGTGCTGTTGGAGTCTCGTTGATGGTGCCCACAAGAGAGAGCTGTCGAGCAACTTCTTCCCGGATGAGCTGTTGAATTTGAGACATCAATACACTGTAGTCAGGGTCACTCCTTTTGCACTCCAAAGCCGAAATATCCGCTGTTTGCGTATTAGCACGACGTGTAGAAAGTGGCTGCTTGCGCAGCTCATCAAAACTTTGACAGAGCTGAATCACGGCGGTGATGGTCTGTGGGTCTTTTGCCACAAGAATATGAAAAGCGTCGTCATCGATGTCTTTCGGCGAGTTTACAAAGGCGAGCGGATAAAGCCCCCCACCGTGCACCGCGGCTCAGCGCTCTTGGAGGCATAGAGTTTCCCACAATACTTACTAGAGGGAACTCCTCTGGCGCTAGTGTCTATGGGAGCTGCAACGCACGACGCTTCAGCGAGCATGGGAATGATGAGTAGTACTACAGTTGCTAGAATAGGGAAGTGTGATGAATGCGCCGGCTAGCGCGTAACGCCTTGGGAGGAAATCACCAAATGGCGCTGGCACACGCTTGCACGTGTGCCAGCGCCCCCGTCCCGTCTCGCTCCCGCCCCGAGCTGAGACGGGACGGGAGCGGACAGCTGACAGGAGCGGTGCTCTGCAACGTGCTCGTGATGCGATGTACTGTCAAGGCGTATATCGCCCAAACATCATCACCTAACCGGGCTGGGAGGTGTCTCACCGAGTGCCAGGAACCATCGGGACAGCATATATGTGCGGTGACAGCGTAATTTCGCGCTGTAAGAGCCCATGTGAGGACGAGGCCTAACAGGCCTGTCTCGTTCTAGTGGCCTCGCGACAGCACGCACGCTGGCAGGTGGGGATACCGACTCTGCACGAGAGGTGGCGCCTGTTTTCTCCCGCATACACGTGCGAGAGGTTTTGCGACAGTGGTGCTGTGGTGCGCGCGTGCTGTAATGAGCCGTTAAGGCGTATCTCAGCAATCTTGCGCATCGGCGGGAGACCATCGAGACATCTCTGTGCGGTGACAGTGTAACAACGCGCTACACAAGCCTATGTGGGGGATGAGGCCTAACAGGCCGGTCTCGCTTTAGTGGCCACCGAGACAGCGCCAAAGCCGACACGTAGTGGTACCGACTGCGGTCGAGAGGTGGCGCTAGTTTGACCATAGTGCGGTGTTGTGTGGACTCGACCGGAATGAAGCACACCAAGAGGGCGAAGGCGTCAAACGTAAAGGCGTCAGATGGAGAAGAGCTGGTCGATTGGGTGCAGTGCCCGAGCTGCGAGCGATGGCTCGAGCGATCCGACACACCATTCGAGACAACGCAAGAGGCGGAGGCTGATTCGTCCTTCCTTTGTCGCATATGCGAGAGAATGAGGGTCATGAGAGAACAGTCTCAGTTACAATACAAACAGGAGTCGGAGAGGTGGCAGTTGGCCTTAGATAGCCTGGCGGCGCGGTTAGAAGCACATATTGTGAACAGCAAAAACGAGCGAGAGGTGCTGCTGGACAAACTTGCAGAGGAGAGAAGGCTGAGAGGAGCGTTACTTGAACAAGTTGGAGCACTACAGAGAGCTTTGGACATAATAGACGCAGACAAAACCAGCAGCCACGAGAACACCGGTGCAACGAGGAGGGTAGAAGTGACCAAGTCTGCAGAGGATGTAAGCGATGTGAGGAATGCGGTCAAAGCCGCGGCAGTTGATGCTGGCAGAGAGATAGTCCAATCCCAGAACAAGCCCAACAGTGATCAAGAGCTACTAGGTGGCGATGACAGGAATGCGGTCAAAGCCACGGCCGTCGATGCTGGCAGAGTGATAGACCAATCCCATAACAAGCCCAACAGCGATCAAGAGCTAGTGGGTGGCTCTCCCGCGGAGGCCGTAGGATGGCAGGTCAAACGCAGCAAGCGGGCTCAGAAGCGACTGCGCAAGGAGAGGGCAGAGGATAGCCAGGCCTCCATACCATCTTCGCGCAAGAAAACAGCCAATGGCCCCCCAGAACAGCCAGCAGTACTTCCGGGCGCATTCGTCTACGGGGATGGCAATGCACGTAGACTAAAACGGCCGGTCCTCCAAGCCAGTGCATGGCACAGAGGTGTACACTGCTGTACGAAAAAAGATGCCACGCTTGTGGAAACAATGGAAGCCATCGAGACTGCGACGGACCCAAAGACGATACCATGCGGATAAAGTGCGAGTTGTGGAATCAAAACCTAAGTCAAATTTGCTCAGACATTGGAACGCGCGTGGAGTTCGTCAGTGTCACAAAGGCTCTCCAGGATAAGATGAATGAAACTTCCTACAGTGAATACGTCGCCGAGCAACTACGGCAACGATTGGGACGCAGACTATGTGCTTTTTTAGGCCTTCGCCCGTCGGGCAACTACAAGCACAGGGCATGGAGGGTGAAACCAACAACCTCCATGATGACTGCCCTGGGACAGGCAATCCTACAAATGGCCGATCCACAGAGGAGGCAGAAGTGCTCCTGGCACAGGACGTAAAGAAAAAGACGGCCCACCGTCGCCGCAGCCGCAAGAAGAACGAGGACATACATGTAGGCTTCCTTAACCTACATGGTGCTCGAACGGCGAGCAAATGGGAAGAACTATATCAGATGATGGGTGACGAAGACATAGAGATATATGCCGTGGCTGAAACACACCTTCGAGTAATGGAAGAGCCACCAGTACATAAAAGTTGGCAGCGGGCTGGCTTGAACCGTTTAGGTGAATTGAGAAAAGGGGGAGAAATAGGTTTCCTGTGGAAAACTAGGTCAGCTTGGAAGAAACTGGACAGCCCGTGTGTTGAGCATATGCGGGTCGAGGGCTACCTGCAAGGGCTGGCAGTCCTGATAGGGGTGGCCTACTTTGCCGTATCTGCTGGAGCCGATGCTGGAAACTCAAGAATGGCGCAGTGCATCAGGGAAGACGTGGCAAGATGGGCAAACAAGCGAGAAGTTCTCATTATGGGCGATTTCAATGGGCACCTCCAAGCTCTGGATGGCTTCCAAGATACCAATGGGGAACTACTACTGGCACTGGCACGTACACTCGCCTTAGATGTGCTAAATCTTCGTCCAGAATGTGAAGGACAGTACACCTGGAGCGTCAGGAACAGTCGCAGCTGTATTGATTACGTGCTTGCGACACCTGCTTTAGCACGACGTCTCACCCACATGAACATCGATTAAAAGGGTGAATTCAGCATAGGAAGTGACCACAACCGAATCAAGTTGAGCTTTTCTCGATCCTCCTGGCAAACCATTGCGAAGGAACATCGCAACCCAGCTGAGAGGCACCTCCCGCAGTCGGAGTATGCGGCAGTCGCGGAAGCATTCGAGCAGAACTTTCAACCGACGGAACTACCAACATATGATCAATTTGTGCTCGAATTGAGACGCATAATGAAGAAGCACGAAATTCGCGTAAATTCCCGCGGAGGCCTAAGGCGCAAAGGCTGGTGGGACGAAGAGGTACAAAGGGCCCTTATTGCAAGACGAACGGCGAATCGCCTACACAGAGCGGCTGTTAGGACATCACCCGGAGAGGAGTGCATGAGTACCTGGGAGGAATACCTCCGCCTCAAAAGAGAGATGCGGATCCTCGTACAAAGCAAAATAGCTCAGTACAATAGCAAACAATTGCGAGCTATCACAGAGGCAGGGCGTAACGGTGCAAACAAATTTTGGGAATATGTGTCTTCGTTAGATCGCCAAACTCCGGCACCTGAAATTCGACACCACTCTAGCAACCTCCCGGTCACCGACCTCGCAGCGCACTTCACGACCCACAGGCAAGAGCTCTTCAATCCCACACATGACGAATCGACCTCAGCAGTAAACGGCGACCCGGATGAGCCTCACCAACCAAGTGAAGAGGACCATTGGCAGATAACGAGGATCACTCTTGAGCGTGCACTCCCGCGTATCAGTGCAAGCCTTGCTACCGGACTGGACGGCATACCGGCGGGCCTTGTGAAATGCTTGGGGAAGTCGGCTCGAGAACACCTTGCGGGAATTTTCAATACCATCCTCGAGAACTGCCCAATCCCACCCGACTGGCAATGCGGTAGAGTAAGCCTCGTGTGCAAGAGAGGAGGCGACGCTGGACTGCTGGGCGACTATAGACCAATCACGGTGACGAGCGTCCTATATAGACTCTTCGCTCAAGTCTTGAAGGTGTGGATGAGCGGCTGGGCGGAGAAGAGGGGCATACTGTCGGAACTCCAGAATGGCTTCCGACGGAACCGACGCTTGGAAGACAATCTTTTCGTGCTCACCCAAACCATCGAGGTGGCACGGAGAGAAACCAGAGGTCTGCTTGGATGCTTTCTGGATGTCGCCAAGGCTTATGATAGTGTGCCACACGAGGAGTTTTTCCACCAGTTAGGCCAACGACAAATGCCGAGCGTGTGGACAGACTTTCTTCGGCGGCTCTATGCAGATAGCTCGGCGGTAGCATGCTTCAGAGGCACCAGAACACAGCCTGTGAGATTGACAAGAGGACTCAGGCAGGGCTGCCCTTTGTCTCCGCTGCTATACATGCTATATGTGGCGGGACTCGAGCAGGCACTCGTGGAATCGGGAGTTGGCTTCGCGTTCCGCCTCATGATTGGTGGGGTGGCGCAGACATGGACGCTGCCCGGCTTGGTGTTCACTGATGATCTGGTATTACTGGCTGAGCGCAGCAGTGACCTTCAGAGGTTGATAACACTGGCGGCCGACCACCTGAAGAGTCTGGGCCTTCACTTCAATGCCAAAAAATCGGCCATATTGCAGTTTTCAGGCGTGGAGACCATTGATGTGCAGCTTCCCGACGGAGGAAGCATTCCGGTATCAAACCAGTACCGGTATCTCGGTGTCAACCTTTGCACCTCCGCAGATATCCATGACAAGCAAGAGGAGCACGTTCGACAGGCTTCTGTGAGGACCGCCAACGTGCTGCGACGGCGGAGTCTGTGGGGGTGCAACCAGTTTGTACTGGTGCGCGAACTGTGGAAGGCAGTACATGTGCCAGTGCTGACATTCGCCAACGCCGTCATCTGCCTGTCTGCAGCAACACGCCAGTGGTTGGAAAGAGGTCAGCGTGAGGTCGGGCGACTGGCGCTGGCGTGTCATGGACGTGTGGCTGTCGAAGCTGTACAGGGCGACCTCGGATGGTCAAGTTACGAGGCACGCGAAGCAAGGAGCAAGGCGGCCTACGAATGACGTCTTCGCTTCATGAACGACCAGCGGTGGGCCCATCGTGTATTTAGATACACAGCTATCAAGGGCATGAACACACCATGGCGCAGGCGTCTCCACAATCTGTGCCGCAAGTACTCCCTTTTTACTGACCCTGTCCAGGAGGACAGTGAGAGGAAATGGGCAGTAGGAGTACGGAATAGAGTGCAGGAAGCTGAGACGTCGATGTGGCAGGCGGCTATGGAGAAGAAACCCAGCCTGGCCCTATACAGAGCTCACAAGACCACCATCTCCGCCGAACGATAATACGACAATAATGTCGGCAGTGCGCTTCTGTTTGAGGCCCGTGCTGGAGCGCTCCGTACTCAGGTGTATCGCCGTCACCTCGACCCGTCGTTGGCCGACGGCACTGTGCAGTGCGGGACATGCGGGAAAGACGAGGAGAACATTGATTGATATACGAGAAGAACATTCAACACCTGGTGCTTCACTGCGAACGCTTGTGTCCCCGTCAGACAGATGGCGCCACACTACCGGAGGCACTCGGCTTTGTGAAAGTCAGCGGCGCACCGGGAGGCGACAGCCGCGATACCAACGTGCACCCCCTGGCAGCGAGAGCGATAACCAAAGCAAGGCTTCTACAGTGGTGGTCAAGGAGACAGTGAACAATTGTGATGTTCATGGACCTGGTGTGATTTTTCTTTCCTTTTTTTTCTCGTTCCGGTCAGGACACTAAAAGGTGCCCCCCCCCCCGGTATAAAGGGGAAGACCACAGAGAGCATCATCATCATCATCATCATCGTCACGTCACATAAGGCGGCGCTGCGCTGCGCAGAGACGGCAATCAACCACGCGCGGGGGCAATGTGAAACAATTAAAATATATTTTCTTGCTCGTGGATGGCCTCAAAAGGCGACCAAGAAAATATGCTAATTAGCTTCTGAAAAACAGGATGCTTACGTGGGTGCACGACTGATCTAAAATATCGTCAGGTCTACAGGATGCCGAAAGTGAGCGCGTAACGGTACTGAAACATTTTATCGATGAGAAGTGGTAGAAGCGTGGAACGAGGAGCTCAGTTGTGAGCCATTGCTTGCAACACTTTTCACGGCGAATCACCATTTTCTCAAGCACTAATCTGTGAATAATTGATTGATAATTGATTAATATGTGGGGTTTAACGTCCCAAAACCACCATATAATTATGAGAGACGCCGTAGTGGAGGGCTCCGGAAATTCCGACCAACTGAGGTTTTTTTAACATGCACGAAAATCTGAAACCTGTAAATGAAGCCTCATCAATCAAAGCGTCATAATTATGTGGCGAAAACCACGAGCGGTGTCTGAATGAAATCCTTTATTTTCTGCACACAGGTGATGGAACACATTTGTGTAAAAACGCAAATGGGTGAGCAGAAAAAAACTTCATTACTTGATTGGTGAAGCTCGGACCATGTTGCGTGCAGCCCAGTGTGACATTTTTTTTTCAAGCAGGAAACAAGCTCTTCCAAGCTGTTTATGTGAAGCTCGTTGCAGCTAAAGCACTTTGAAAAAGTGATTTCAAAGGCGTCGACAAATGCGAAGAGCTTCTCCGAAAGTCCTACCCATAGGCGTCCACATGAGGGAGGCAAAGGGGGCTGGCCACTTGGGACGGGGGCGCTAAATCTGTTCTATCTAGATGGGTGGCGTAAAATCTGCCTCATACACCGATTTAATATAAAGGAGACACCTTGCAATATACATTCGCCCCCCCTCCCCTGAATGGCAAGCACGCCCACGGGTGTACACCTTTCAATGCGGACAGTTTCGCCTAAGTGTGCTCGAAGTGCCGGGAGATGTACTTCTCGCTGAAGTGCAGCTCGCATACAGCCGAGCTATCTTGAAGCAGCTTGTCAGCGCGCGGGATCGCTCTACGCCACTGCGCTAACAGGGCTTCGTCCTTTGGAACGTCGAACAACGCATGCTTCTTTTCAGCTGACTAATAGCCTGTAGTGAACACGGGGGACGAAGCAATGACTTTGTTTTCGCGCCATCAGAGTGCATACAGAAGCACTGATGTCAGAGTGCCACCGCAATTAAAAAAAAAAAAACGAGGACGAACGCGCCCGACGAAACTGTCGGAAACGTGCAAACGACGTTTAAACGATTGTGCGCTCCCCCACGCGGCTCCTCCTCGGAGGCTTCAGTGCGTTCCGTAGGCGCCGCTTGCAGAAGTTGCCGCTCATCACACTTTCCTATTCTAGCCACCGTAGTCATAGAGAAATAAAAAAAAAAGGTGAAGAGTGGACACTCCCGTAGACCCCAGCGGCCCAATCGACCCTAGCACACCTGGTGGTTGGTGAGAGCAAGTGGCGTGCGCTTCTTGTTTCGGTTTCACTGGCGCAAATTTTGAATTTTTATTTCGATTAAGTTATAATAAAGAGAGATGCAGGTAGTGATAATTTACTACGATTTTATTCATCGCGCTTGTTCTTGTTCTTTTGTTCACTTGTTGATCACTTGTTCTTTTGGAACAAGTGATCAATGTATATATCAAAGAGAGAGTATCCGCAATGTTTTATTCAAAGGCAAGGTAGAGTCTGAGAATATAAAAAGCACAATATCACAAAAGTAGACAACAAATGCATCTCGCCTTACAAATAAATTTAACAAATATTGTAACAAATACAGAGAGAACACAGACAACGCACACATCGCTAGAGTTGGCAGAAGCCGAGAAGCTGGTGAAGTATGACACACCGGGTCCATGGGTAAGTAAGGATCTATGGCAAAAACACAGCGCACAATGCTGAAGAAGAAGGAAGAAGTGACATACACAGCAATGAAGTCGCGAATCACGCCTGGGGTTAACCAAAATAATGCATAGAAAAAAAAGAGTGCACAGAAACCACACGACACAATATAGCAGAAAGGCAAAGCTGCAGTGTGCTGGCTGTGCTTAAGAACAGCTAGCCCAAAATGAAAAAAAAGCAGACTTGATGCCTGCTTGTCCTCAGAAAGGTAGGGCTTTGCAGCTTGCTCACTACGTGAAAGACAAACTTTATGCTACAACACTGGCAGGTCTTGTGGCTCTTTATCATCAAAAACTTAAGATCCCAAGTGATTTGCGTCTGGGTGTTGCTGTAACGCTTGCGAGATAAAATAGATTGTAGTCATCACTTATCCAGAATTGTGGACCTTAATTGGTGTTACGAGAGCGGTATTACAGGGCTAATAAATAGCAGAAGGAAACCACTTTGGCTCATTATTTTTCACAAAGGCTCTACATCGTACGTTATCACTCACAAGCTATATAAAAATAAAATGGCAGCGTCCACAGCCCCATCAAACGCTACAAGTTTGGGTATTCTTTTGAAAATTTTGATAGGCGAGATGAGGAGGTTGATGAGAAGCTAAAATACAAAAAGCGTGATAACGTGAACTGTGCCACTTCATACTGTGTTCCTTACCCGCTCGAAGACATTTCAACAAGCGGTTTTGTTGTCGTTATATTACTTGAGCTGGAGAGATAAAGCATACACAGTGACCAAGCGACCCACACTAAAGTGTAGAGTTCGCCCGCATTTGCTACAAAAATACAGACAGGATACCCAACATTCTTTTTAAGGCTATGCAAATCACTTCGAGCGAATACACAGTGTCCCTACTCCTCATAGCGGGTAACCAAAACAATGTATGCAACGAATGAGTGGTTAGTTTGGTGAGGCTGTCTCCGCAGTCTTTTGATAGTCTTCCGCTGTGCTGCTACTTTGGCTTGCAGATGTTTAATGGTTTGCTTGTACTTCATTGATGGAGACATTGTCGCTGGCACACAGGAACGCACTGCAATAAACAAAAAAATGGATGTAAAAGCGAAGAACAACTAATCTCATACGAGCACTTTTCTCACTCTTTCAGACCCAAGGTGCACAACTTTCTGTGGTGCAAAGTTTTCGATTCCACTACCTAAAAACAAACCATTAACAATGTTGACAATGCACACAAAAAAATGAAAATCACTGAGAGCCCACCCTTACATTTTGTAAGTGCACACCTAGTGTCCTTTTGAGGATAGTTTCCTCAGAATGTCCTAAACATAAAATAGCACATTAAAAACAGCTGCAATAAAAGCATAGTCACCATTTTCTCTAGGGCACTCAGACGTGGAGCTGTTGGCGGAGACATCTTCTGGAGGGTCTTGTGAAGCTTGTTCAGTGCCTCGGACAGTGCTGTCGGAACAATCTTGCGAGCGGCCTGCGGAACCAACAAACCCCTTTGAATGATTAGCTAATCGATGCACAATACAAAACCAGTGATACATCTCTGACCCATAAAACTCTGACTTACAAAGATAGACGTCAAGACCACGTACAAAGATCTTCAGAAGTTTCCAGGCCGCTATCCCTTGTAATGCAATGGTATCGCGGCCTGGGAACTTTAGAACACCTTCGTGCGTGCGCAGTATCAGCACAGTACATTGGTAAGAAAAATCGTAGTTGAAATTTGTGCGGTAAAATTATATTGGAAACGTCAAAAAAATTTGTGGGCAGCTTGCACTACTGGCACAAGGCTAGCGAAGAAACGAAGATGATGGCCACTTGGCTAGTCCAGATTTGCCTCCGGCACACCCAAGAATTATTCGTGTTGCGAGCCTTCGGGAAACGTGACGTGAAGCATGCGAGGCCCAGCGAACGCTTCTCAATATTTTGCACCGAGCCACCGAGCCTATGACCTAGCTGCCCAGCTATGCTCAGCCTACAGACGCTCGCGTCCGTGGCAGACGCAGCACGCGTCGCCTCGGCTTGACGCCGTGCCGCCTTTGCTATACTGCATACGTTGCACAATGTTCCCGTCTAGCCGCCGCATAGAGCCACAAACTTTCTTTTTAGCGAACCTCCCAGTCCTTACAAGCTTCAGAAATAGGTTACAACTGCGTGAATGAGACGCCACGTAAGAAACAAACTCGCACACACGAAGCGCAACGTGTGTGTGTGTGCATCTTTCTATGTTTGTTGCATGGTGTCTTATTCGCACAGGTGTAACCATTTTCTGAAAAAAATGACCGAACAAGACCAACAACATGTCATTCAACAAGCTTCGCTTGAAAACGTGCCTCACCTGTTATCTCACGCACGAAAACGCCGACGCAGCCGACGTTGACGAAAGCGACGAAAGCTTCTCGCTGTCAGTCATGCATGGGCTTGTCGCTGGGTGGATGGTGTTTATGACAGTACGGCTGAAGAAAAATAATCGCGTAAGGTGTGTTGAATAAATTGTTTTTATGTATAAAGAACATACCTAATTTGGGCGTATAATTATTATTTTGTGAAAACAATTCTGTTGCATTGATTATAACTGTTTTTTTTTGCGCTTGCGCCCTCTGACGTTTGATGAGAGTTCCTGAGGCCAGGTTTCGCGGAGTGTCCTTTCTTGTCTTCTTCTTTCTCTATGCCGTAGTAGTAGAGTGTACTAGAACTTGTACTACCCATCATTCCCATGGTCGCTGGACGATCGCAGCGCCAGAGTGCCCTCTAGTTAATTTTGAGAAGCTCTATGCTTGAAGCATAGCCTCCTCTATAACTTTGTGCCCGAGCGGTCGGTCCCTCAGCGCCGTCCCCCGATTCTCTCGTTTTGCGCCTCGGTGCTCCGCCAGGAGCGCTCGCATCCCATAATAGCTCGCGCCTCGCTTGCTGCAGCAACAGGCGCACACCGCTACGCCGCGGTTTTCCCGTCGCGCGCAAATTTGGTTTGCCGTGCTCGATGTAAAACTGTGCTTGGCCCATTGTGTTTTCTGCTTGCCCTTGATGTTTTTTCTGGCACAATAGTCTCCCCCAAGAGCTTCGTTAACTGCAGCGCTCGCTGAGACAACCGTGACTGTATCAAGTGCGATTCGGGTAAGTTCTTTGTTAAAAGTGTTACATCGTTAAGACATCCGCTTGCTGCAAGGAATCGTGCCTAAACGCTGTATTTTTGTTATCTGCAGCACTACCGTAAAAAGAAAGGCGACTGCCCATGCATGGTCAAAAGTTTGGCTGCGCCCCGAACGCTCCACAATGCCGTACTGCTGCGTACCACGCTGCAAATCATGGAGCGGCCGGAAAGAAACCGGAGTATCTTTTCACGAAATTCCGAGCGACCAAGAACTTCGCGAAAAGTGGCTTAAGGTAATCTCGAGAGACAACTGGACCCCGAACAGCACATCTTGCTATTCTACCGTTTGCAGCCGACACTTCGTCCCGTCCGACTTTAAAGAAGGGTGCACGACGCGAAGACTGAAGAAAGGCTCTGTGCCCAGCGTCTTCCACGAGTACCCGTCGTATTTGCAACCTTGCAAACAAAACGAAAGAAGCGATGCGGCTCTCAGGAAGCGTGCTGCGGCTGTATTAACTGACGAACCAGCAAGAAAAAAAAGAGCAGTCGGTGGTGGTGCACCACATGTGTTTACGGACTTACGACATGACCAGTCGTGCGCGTCGGACTCCCAACTTGTTGAAGAAGTGCCCAACTCCAGCAGCAGGACTGACCAAGGCTTCGTACCGAGAACGGCGCAGGTGGATAGAGCAGTGCGAGTAGCCTCACGCATTTCGTTGCCAACCATCGAAAGACGGAAGTGGAAGCGTAAGGAACGCGAACTGAGGGCGCAGGTTGAAAGGCTCAAAGGAACTGTTGAAAAATATAAAAGGGAGCTTCAGAAACTTAAAGAAGACTGCTATGTCCCAGCGTTTTTGCAGGTTGTCGAGCAGGCAAGTGAAAATGAGTTGGCTGCCTCAATACTGCTGGAGCAGGTCAAAAATTTTCAGAAGGTGAAACCGACGTGGTCCGAAGTTACAGTCCGCCACGCAGTGATCCTTCGTAACCTCTCAGCGAGGGCATACGAACACTTAAGGAGCTCAGGGCTACTCCGCCTACCCTGTCGAAGCACGCTGGAGCGCTTCCTCGGTTCGTCACGCAATGAAGTAGGCGTCACAGACTTGATTAAGCAGAGGCTGTCAGCTGAGCTCGCTTCACACACGAGTGCTCAGTCACAGACGTGCTCGCTCATTGTGGACGAAATGAGGGTCAAGCAGCGCTTACTCTATCTCAAGCAGAGAGATGCCTTCATTGGTGAAGTAGACTACGGTGACTGCTTGCCGCAGAAGCAACCGAGCAAGCCAGAAGAGCCAGTTCTTGCAAACTCGCTGCTTTGCTTCATTTTAAGTGGCTTGTCAACGAGATATAAGATTCCCGTAGCCTATTTTTTTACTAGAAATTGCACCGGTGAAAACCTTCACCAGATCATGATGAACGTACTCAAAGAAGTTGAGAGTATAGGTTTTAGAATCGTGCGGATCGTTACCGACAACCATCGGATTAACGTGAAGGCGTTCCAACTGCTATGTGGGGGTAACCTCAAGCACTGCATACCACATCCAACAAATCAAGATGGCAAACTTTTTCTCGCTTTCGATCAGTGTCATTTAATTAAAAACGTACGGTCACAGTTTCTGTCACGCGATATCGGAAAGGATGGCGAAATAACTTCCCAGTACCTGAAAGACCTCTACAAAATGCAACAGCGCAGTATTGTCAAGCCAGTGCGGTTCTTGACAAGAAAGCACGTACATCCGACTAGCATGGAAAAAATGAACGTCAGGAGGGCAGTGCAAGTCGTTTCGCCACCTGTGACCGCGGCCCTGAAGCTCTTGAAAGAGCAGGCAGGTCATACATGTGACGCAAGCTTCGCCCACGTTGGTCCAACCGTCGTATTCATGGACACCATGTACCGGTGGTTCACCCTCATGGACGTAAGCAACTGCACCCAGCATTTCCACCAGAACAACCAGGACTGCAAGCAGTACGAATCCGAAGACGACGAACGGCTAGGTTGGCTTGAAACATCATTTCTTGACTACCTGGCCGAAATCAAGCGGCAGAGCCCGGCTAAGAATTTTCTGACCAAGGAAACGTACGAGGGCTTGCTGATAACAACCATCTCAAACGTGGAGTGCGTTCGGTACCTTCTCACGGTCACACGCTCTCGTTTCGTTCTGACTAGGAAGATGTCCTCTGACCCAATAGAGGCCTTCTTTGGGTGGTTGAGGAAATCTGCAGGCTCGAACGACCAGACAGACGTGAGGGCAGTTTTGTCTGGGATTGAGAAAGCACTGAAGACTGGCATAGCCTGCACGTCCAGCAGCAGCAACGTGATTACTGCAGACAACAGCAGCTGCTCCACATCAGCACTCCTACAGCGATCGGCAAGAGCAACGCAGAATGACGGTGAAGCATTTCCAGCAGAATCAACCACGATCCTAGAGGAGAGCCTCGACAGGGGGAAGACGTTGCTCCCAACGCCAGATGTTGCTGCACTAGCAATGGTTGGTGGCTATATTGCAAGAACAGTCCACGAAACCATTTCCTGTGATGAATGCTTCACTTTGGTGACTAAACCAAACACCTCTGCGCCATCGGATGCATTAATTAGGCACCAGGACAGAGGTGGACTCCTGTATCCGTCAACTGAGCTCGTAATGGTTCTAAATTCTCTAAAGAATTACGCGGAAGTTTTCCTCGCAAGAGCGAGAAAGATGAATCAGCCACTGAAGGCTGCCGTTGACAACGCCGCGCAAATACTACAGAAACGTGACAAACTGAAGTGCTCGACCCCGGGACATCATAAAAAACTTTTGGAGGTTGTGCTCGTGAAGTTTCTCCGCCCACTTTTTCTGAACTTCGCGACGAGTGTGACTGACAAACACGGCTTGGCAAAAGATTTTCATGTCAAACCATTGTCTCGAAAAGTGCTCAAGCTTTGAGCGCGAAATCAAAAAAAAGCTCACAATGCATTCTGCATACAGTGCTTGTGTTAAAAATTTGGTGTGTGCGCACTTCTTAACGTATACGCATAATCCAATGCAATGTAGACGGTTTCTAGACCGTCATAAACGCAAGCGTGCATAGGCCGCGTCGTCTGCTGTTATTATGGGATCGGTGCGGCATCTGGCGGCGAGCGCCAAAACTATAAGGGACGGATGGCGCGTATGTATTTAGCGCTAATGCGCGGGCACAAAAAAATATAGGAGGCTATGCTTGAAGGCTATGCATTTCCGTCGGCCTAATTGTGCATCGCGCTGCCGCTCCCCGCACTTTCGCATAGCGTTGCCGGAGACTGCTGCTGCAGCTAGCGGGGGGTCGCGCTCGCGGAAGGAGGCCCTGCCAAGGCATATGGCCCTGCAATCGGATGCTCGCGAAGTAATCGTGTGTGCCTCGTCTGACCGAACGCGCTACGCTGAGTTAGATACTCGTGATTAAAGCGTGTGCCCCCACCTCTCACTGCCGAAAAGCCGCGCCATTCAGGACTCAATGAAGCCGAGTCGCCACTACGCCTGTTGCCAAGTGCTCGGAAGGAAGCCCTGCGCCGAGTAGGATACTCGCGAAAGAAGCGTGTGCGCCCACCTCCCACTGAACGAACGCCCTACGCCGAGTTGGATACTCATGAAGAAAGCGCGTGCCGCACCTTGGCATGTGGGGTTTAACGTCCCAAAACCACGATATGATTATGAGAGAAGACGTAGTGGAGGGCTCCGGAAATTTAGACCACCTGGGGTTCTTTAACGTGCACCCAAATCTGAGCACACGGCCCTGCAACATTTCCGCCTCCATCGGAAATGCAGCCGCCGCAGCCGGGATTCGAACCCGTGACCTGCGGGTCAGCAGCCGAGTACCTTAGCCACTAGACCACCGCGGCGGGGCCGTGCCCCACCTTTCACTGCCAAGTCGCAAAGCCGCGCCGTTCAGGATGCATTGAAGCCGAGTCGACTGACTACGCCTGATACACCTATGCCTGCTGCGAAAAACTCCACACCGGAGATTACTGCACTCAACTTGGTGAGTTTTTGTTGATTCTCAGCATGCTGTTATTTGAAGCGCGTTTCCGATACTTTCGTTCTAAATAAGGCTACGAACTGAGCTCGGGCAGCAAGGACAGAAATGTAGTGATGAGACATGCGTGCGATCGTAAAATCCTTGAAAGCCTGCGCGCAAAACTTTGTCGTGCGTCACTACCACACTGTCGAAGCTAAAAGGAAAGCATGCAGCCTCAAGACATTGTCTTTAGTCGAACTAGTTTAAGACAAGAGAACTAAACTTATTGAAAAGCTCTTCACGAATGTTTTTTTTTTTTTCATGGCTTCACTGCAATACGGCCCCGTGTTCAGGTGAAGGCAAGTTAGACTCGCAGTTATCCTCGCCCGTTTGTGGTTGTCGCTTTCTTTTTCGCCCCCTGTGTATTATGTGATCTGAAAATAATCTGCCACCCTTCTCTATGAAACTGTCGAGTGCACTCCATGCGGCTCTACTTTGCATGATGTCTCCTTTGAGAGGCTTCTTCAATAAAAGAATATATTAGGGCGAAGCTTACTAAAATCACAGCTGCCAACTGTTGTAACCACTATACCCCAACAAAAATAAATATGCAATACATGAGATAATAATGTATTAACATGAAAACTGTCCCATGAGAGAACACTGAAGGTATTTACAGAAGAATGGCACAACAAAGATAATACTTTATGCGTCAAGCATAGATGTACGTGAATGTATGCATTGGTGAGTTCATATATTAACAGTCATGGTAATAACTTTGAAAAGCGAAATGAACTCTGCTTGCAGTGCAAGCTGAAAGAAAAATGAGAAGGGAGACAGGAAAGAGCGTACTCTTTCCTGTCCCCCCTTCTCGTTTTTCCTTTAGCTTGCACTGCAAGCCGATTTTCAAGTATGAAACCAACTAGTCTGCAAAGAAGTATTGATTCAAAAAGCACAAAGTCTTTGTTAGAATTTTAGTGGAAGCAGCATGGCAGGCACCTATATTAAATGGACACTGTCGACACGATGCTGTCTTGCCAATATGTGTAACGTACACAGATGAAGCATGGTGCATACACAGGCGATATCAATTTGACTTTCTGTTGACCAGAAAGCACTATACTGCACTTAGGCTCATCCATCTTGAGACTAGAGTAGGGCTCTGTTGTTTTGAGCTAAAATTGAAAATGGAAGTGGCACATCGGTACTAAAAATGTGGGCTCTGTAGTTGGCATTCATATAATGGTGCACTGGATGATGTGGTGTTCACAGAAGGGCATACTATTGCTGACAGCACAGGTAGTTTGCCGGGTTAACACATAAGTGTGCATTGCAGGGAACTTGGTGGTGACAAGTGGTGTTCTGGTACTGTTTTATACATTGAATGATGTGGGCCGACAGCACTGAGAACCAACCCACCACATCTAGTGGTGACCTGCAGGTTACGGCATTGAAATCCCGGCCGCGGTGGCAGTCTCGATGCAGCACATTGGAATGAAAGAAAAAAGATGAGTGCACTATACAATGGGACGGCGTGTCATAACACAAAATAGCTCAATCGGCTGCTATCAAGCAAGGTATCAAATAAGAATAAACAGCAAATAACAAAATGGAGAGGGTGAAATAAGAGAAACCATGCTAAGTTGTCAATACACTGTAATGTTGCTAATTAGACGAGACAGAGCAAGAAAAGTACGTTTAAAGTCTAGAAACACGCGCGACTACACTTTCTGATAAGTTGATAGCAGTTTGATAGCATTTGATAGTTTGATGGAAGTTGATAGCAGTTTCTTGAGGTGCCTTCTGGGAGAACCTCATAGGGTACTTCAGTAATTCGCTGTAAAACCTTGTAAGGCCCGAAATAGAATCATAGCCCAAAAACCTTCTCCGAAAATATGTCTGTGCCCCAACGGGGGTTTCATAAATGATATTGTTACTGGTAGATGACAGAAAACGGGTATATTTACAATATTTACAGTCACAGTAATGCGGGTAAAAACAACTAAGATAGCGAGAGCAGGCACCACCTAGTCCTTCACTTTTTCGTCCTCTCTATGTGAGCGACACATAACGTTACCCTCCGGCGGTGAAGGCACCGACTCGGTGCAGTCAGAGAAAGACGGTATAGTGGTGGTTATACATGTGCGTTGCGACAGCCCTGTGTATGACATGGCTTCATGCGTACAATGTAAACGATGTTGGTACGGAATTGAGTCGACGAGAACAAAGACAATTCAATTTCTTATGTCACGTCGGTCACTTGGCGGTGCACAAAGTACGGTTCAGAGGGCGGGGACACTAGCTTTGTAAAAAGCCCAATACAGCGTGCTGGAGACCACAGCACAGGAATCCTGGAGGAAAGTGAGTGTTTATATGACTGCTCTCGTAACGAAATTGTTGGCCCGTTTGCGAGTCGGTTAGCCGAACGCACACACGTTGATGTGTATGGTCGGCATGGGCTATAGCTTATTGAGCGTATTCAGTGGGTGGGCATCTTGAAGGAGGCATCATTGGTGTCGATAGGCAACATTCGATTTCAGCCAAATAATATAAAGGCGAACAGCCAGCTGCCTTGTGTTACGACGTATATGTTGCACAAGACTAAGACATCTTGTATGTAAACCATGTACGGCTTCGGTGAGTTTCGGGCACGGCACGAGAGTTCTTTATGTTGACGTGCAACGGGCTTTCCGAAAATGTTTTTTTTTTTTTGAAGCACATTGGATGAAGCACGAGCCAAAAAAACGAGCGAACTTCTTTGGAAGAACGTGTAATAGGGAAGTTGATGACGGTGCATATTTTTGCTGGATCAGCTTGTTTACTTGCAGCGTCAACAAGATGGCCAAGCACGGTGGTCTCCAGGCTCCAAAAGCAGCATTTTGAAGAGTTGAGTTGAAGATCAGCAATGTGAACGACTTGCAATATAGCCGACAAGTTTTGCAGGTGACTGGTGAATGTAGGGGAGAAAACTACGATATCGTCCAGGCAGCAAAGGCATGTGGACCACTTGAAACCCCTCGGTAGAGGGTCCATCACACGCTCAAAATGTTGCTGGCGCATTACACAACCCAAAGGGCATGACTTAACTCCCAATCATTTTCATCGACAGCTAATTGTCAATAGCCCAAACGAAAGTCAATGGAAGAAAAGTACCGTGTACCAGAAGGGAATCAATGGCGTCGTCTATTTGCAGCAATGGGTAGGAGTTTTTTTTTTATTTTGTTGATGTGCCGGTGAAATACCGGTAGTCGACGCAGAACTGCCTGGTGTTGTCTTTGTTTTTTACAAATACCACGGGTGAGGCTCAAGAGCTCGAAAATGGCTCCATGATGTCCTTAGCGAGTATTTCATCAACTTCCGTATGAATGACGCTGCGCTCGGTCGCCGAGACATGCTAAGGGTGTCGATTAATGGGTGTTGCGTCCGCGTTGTCAATTCGATGTCTCACTAGATATGTTTGTCCAAGTTTGTGTGAAGCGAAATCAAACGTCGCGGTATGACTCCTAGGAAAGGCGTAGGTCCTAGCTTTTAAAAGGGTCAGGGTCCGGGGCAATCATGTTTTGGAATGTGTCATCAGGTGTCGGGCCAGCATCAGGGCTGCCTGGAGGCGACTGTGGGGCATCAATGGCCAGAGCAACAGGGTTGTTTGCGTCTAAAGGTGATATTGTGCCCAGTGTGATACCTTCAGGAAGCAGTTGTGCGCATCGTCCAAAGTTCAGGACAGGTCTGCAAAAGTTGTTCACAGAAACAGTCACAAGATAGTGAGGCAAAACTAATCTTCGCGTCAGTAGAACGTCCAAGGAGCAACGTCCAGAACAGCAGAAAGATCTGAGGTGTTGTGGTCATCGAAGCTCACTTGCGCAAAGCACATTCAAAGGACGGTAGGTGTACGGCTATTGGCTACGCGAACAACAGGTGGTGAGGCACGTGTAACGACTTTACAAAGACGATGAGAAAGGTGAGCACTCATGAATGATGATTGGGCCCTTGTGTGGATGGGCGCTGAAACAGGCATGCCCTCTACATCTACATCCATAAGCTTTTATCGAGATCCCAGAGTTAACAGAGGATTTCCGAGTCGATCAGTCAAGGCAGCATCGCCTTCCGGGAGCTGCACTGGTCTGTTTTCCCGAGGAGGGACGGCGAAGGGGAGCGACGGGACATAAGCAACCGAGAAAGTCGTTGGGTCTGGGGAGACGGCGACTGGTCATAATGTGGGGTCGATGTTCGAGCATTAGTGTTCAGTGGATTGCCGTACAAAGGGGAGGATGAAGCGTCGTCTGGACGGTATGGTGCACGAAGAGACGATGGCCGACGATAGCGACAATAGAGGGAAATGTGACCGGCGCCATTGCAGTTGAAGCATATCGACCCGTCATCTCGCGTGCGCCACTGGTTCGAATCATGGTACCTGGAGTAAGTCAGTTGTGGCTGTTAGTATGGAGCAGGGCTGACGTAGAACGACTTTGGGCACATACAGGCTGGATGCCTGCATTCGCCAGTTCTTCGCACACGGCGGCCGGAATCAATGACACTGTCGGGCGGGCCTCCTCGTGAGACTTAGCCTGGGAGCAGATGGAGTTGCTGCCTCGATCTTACGCCGCACGAGACGCAGGAAGTTTTTGGTACAGGGCGGCGGCTGGATCTAGACGTCTTTGCACGTCGACGTGGGAGCAGTGTTAGGGAGCTGAACAAATTGCTGCGTAACATGTCGGCTTTTTGCTTCTTTGGAACTTCAGCACTCCCTGATAATGTCGTAAATGGTGGAGCAGTCTTTGTACACGAGCAAGTGAAGGGCGTCGTGAGCAATGCCTTCATTAATGTGGGTGACTTTGTTGGCTTCAGCCATTTGGCTATCAACTTGCCGGCACAAGGCTAAGACATCTTGCCCCGCCGCGGTGGTCTAGTGGCTAAGGTACTCGGCTGCTGACCCGCAGGTCGCGGGTTCAAATCCCAGCTGCGGCAGCTGCATTTCCGATGGAGGCGGAAATGTTGTAGGCCCGTGTGCTCACATTTGGGTGTACGTTAAAGAACCCCAGGTGGTCGAAATTTCCAGAGCCCTCCACTACGGCGTCTCTCATAATCATATCGTGGTTTTGGGACATGAAACCCCACATATCAATCAATCAAGGCTAAGACATCTTGTATGTAAACCATGTGCAGCTTCTTTGAGGTTTGGGCACGGCACGAGAGTTCTTTTTCTTGGCGTGCAATAGGCTTTCCAAAAAGGTGTTTCATTTTTTTTGTTTACATATGTCTTTTTTTGTTACGTAGATTTACATTCTCCTCGTGTGTGTCGAACCACACACTGGCCCTAGCCCTGATGTAGTACCTAACGCTTGCAAGCATCAAAGTCGAATCACAGCGATTGGTCTTGCTGCTGCACTCTTAGTTGGCCAGCCACTTCTCCACGTGACCGATATCAGTCCCGCATAAGGGGCCTGGGTCTCGGAGGTGGGTCACGACAACTTGACTGGGCGCATTCGGCATAGCAGGGGCTGGATCAGCAGAATTGTCTGCCGGCATGATGGACTGTCCAAAAATACACCCGCTGGGAAGTTTCGTTGTGTGCTCCTGATGTGCCGAGCACCTCCACCAAAGATGTTACGGAGAGATGACAGAAAACGAGTGTATTTACTATATTCAAAGTAACAGTACTGCGAGTGGCCAGGACAGGTACCACCTAGTCTTCTCACTTCTTCTGTTTCTAGGTAAACGGCACATAACAATACTGTCAGTGTCGTGGTTTTGGGACATTAACCCCCTTGCCCCTCAAAAATTGCAATTGAAGACCTCATAACTCCTGACGGTAAGGCGAAACAAAAGTTACTCATGGTGGAATGGCACAATGTTACTGCACAACATTGATAAGTATCTGATTGTGACTTGTAAGGGCTACACCTGGTGGATCCAAGGGACTAGTGGGATTAGTGGGCACCATTCTTTAACATCAACTTTGACAAGTCTGTATGCATGATACTGAGGTAGTAGTGCAGAGCCAAATGCTTCTGCCTGTGGCTAAGGTGACCAATTGTAAGGTTATGATATTACAGCAAATGCGAGGAGTCATTCTCGCTTTGGTTCAATCAAAGATGAAGCATCAAGTGCAGCGATGGCGATGAGCTGCTCTTTCGCTTAGATTTAGGTGCACTTTAAAGAATCCCACATGGCCTAATTTGATCCGAAGTCACCCACTGTGGGCCCCTTCGCGATGGTCTAGTGGCTAAAATACTTGGCTGCTGACCCACAGGCCGTGGGATTGAATCCCGGCTGTGGTGACTACATTTCCGATGGAGGCGGAAATGGTGTAGGCCAGTGTGCCCAGATTTGGGAGCCCGTTAAAGAACCCCAGGTGGTCGAAATTCCCGGAGCCCTCCACTACGGCATCTCTCATATTCATATGGTAATTTTGGGACGTTAAACCCCACATATCATCAGTCGCCCACTGCAGTGTGCTTCACAATCATATCATCGTTTCGCCACATAAAACCCTAGAAATTATGTTTGAAACTAAGTTGGCTCTGTGCCTAGAACTGTCGTGCGCCCAGTTGGTGGGAGGCAGCTGCCATTCAGTGCAGCCTTGCACCAGGCACATTTTTCTCTATGCTGTGGCTCAAAGAATGGGGCCTCTTCTTTGCTCTCTTGGCAGCTGGCTCAACTGCTGGGCGCCCTGTAGGGACCCTCTTGGACCCCCTTGTAAGCCCTGGCCTACGCCTAGCAGTGCTGGTCGGTTGCACCCTTATGTGACGGGCTCGGCGACGTCTTGCTGCAGCGGTAGCCTTGAGTGCCAGCATCAGTCCTGTCCCATCGCTGCTGTTCTGAACACGAGCAAGCTCCTCCCCAAGGCCCTTCAAAATATCAAGGTAAGCTGGATTGTGTGCATTCATAGAATGCACACGCCGCAACTGGACCTCCAGGAACTCATATGCATGTTCTTGGGCCTGCACCAAAAGTGATGAAAGAAATATACTTCACATGTACAGCACACCAACAAGAACTGCACATTTATTTTGCTCCTCTCTAACTGCAGACAACTGCTCGAAAATAAAGTTTAAGCTGAGGAGTCAGTTTAAGTTAAGTTTTTCGTGTCACCTGTTTTGACTATTCTGCTAGTGGAAGTGCTGCTAATACCAACAATTGGTGACCTGTAGTCCCAAACATGGAAAAATACGACGCCGGTAGTGTTGAAATCGCCCTCAGAATGATGACATCCACCAATATGAAATTGTAAATTCGTTAGTGCAGTGGAGCACAATAATAAGCTTACAGGAATAAAAGAACCTTGACTACTGTTCAGTAGCATTCCCTATGTTTGATTGAAAAGTATTTCAGGGCCCTTTCAAGGGGCTTGTCCTACCTGGGCAAGTTGGGCTGCATCAGGCACCGACGGTACAGGTGCGACGTGTGTGGCCTCTTGCGTGCTGGTGCCTTGCATTGGTTGGGGTTCGTCTGGCTCCTCCTGCTGGGCACTGCTACCTTCCGTGGTTCTGGCACTACTGCTGGGCTCCTCCTCTTGGAAGGGTTCGAAAAATATCCTTGAGAGACACTTCTCGCCCTGGGCCAGTTGTCCCAGTTGGTAGCGGTCATCAGTACTCAGTGCTGGAGCATTTGGAAACAGTCCTCCGTACTTTTTCTGCACCAAAGCCTGGTGCTTACAAAATGCACCTTGTTTACCAAAGAGACACGTGCATAATCCTATGTGGGCATAGACTTCATAACTGGAGCTGGGGTGGGTGGCACTAGGCACAATGTACTTTCCCTGGCCTACCACTTGGATGGCCTCGGCTGCGTCTTTTGGCATTCGCGACAGCAGCCGCTTGTACAGCAGTTGATGGGCTGCAGCACGGCTGTAGGCGTGGCGGAGGATACGGCTTTCAAAGTATTTCTCCCACACCAGAGCCACCGAGTCTACTAGTGCGACTGCGTTAAATGCTTCGACTCTGTTCAGTATAATCTCTTTGAGCACGCGTATGATTGCCTCCGCAAAATTGTTGGTGTTGTGGCCCCTTGTCAACACATCCAAACGGTAGAGCTGCACCCACTCTTCTTGTCGGCGCAAGAATGTCGGAACTCTAGGCACGAAGGCCTCGTGTTGTAGGGCCTTCAGTTCGGCAGTGGCAGCTTCAAGTTTTTATGCTGTGTCTGCATACATGACCTGCAGATAGCAGGAAATTTTTCAATGAGGTGCTCGTATTTGCATATTTTCACTTTTTTTAAACTGCACCATAATGCAGATTCATTAGCCTGCTTCACTGTCTGCATTGAAGTCACTTTGTGATCTGCACATGCTTGCTCCAGTTCAAAGGGCCACCCTCAAGGACCAAAGATCAAAAATATGTGCACCTTTGCTCCGTGAACATGCTGCCTCAAGGATTTTGCGAAGCCCGCAGGGGCGCCTGCGCAAGTAGGCATTTGGTGTGTAGCGACACCACGGACCCGAGCTAACGGGGGAGTTTTGACTCCCTCCCACGCCTAGCCGTGCGTGGCTTTGCCGTGTCCGGGGAAAAGGGGATCCTGGGGGTTGAGCTGACGCTGGGTGATTGGACCTTTAAGGCCCCCCGGCAGAGGCAACACACCCCTTTGGCCCCGGCTTCACGTAGACGGCACCCCTGGGCTGACCCACCCAGGGGAAATCGGCAGTCGCCTTTTCCTATCTCTCTCTCCCTACATCTTCGTCTTTTGTTCTCACTTTACATCTTTCCTGTCTTCTCCTCACTTCATTTTACTTCCAATTTTTCCTGGCGGCAAGGGTTAACCTAGTGTAAATATCCAACCTTGGGTAGATATATTAGGTTATAGCGGCCATGTGGCTCATTAGGTTATAGCGGCCATGTACGGCTGGCGCCTGCGCCTCCTTCGCGTCTCGCAGCGTCCCCTTGTTGGGCTTGGTGGTGGGTGGCTGGCATGGCCGCCGAATAAGCTATCAAATTTATGGGAACCCCTAGCCCTCTTACAACTAATCGCCCCTCCAAGAGGTGGCGCACCGATGCAATTTTTGAGTTTGTTCCAAACAAAAAAGATAACTTCCCCAAATACCACATAATTCACTGTGAAAGTACAGAAAAGAAAGCTAGATGTATTTCACCTTTCCTTGTGTCCAAGTGTCTCATAGAAACGCTGGGCGCAGGCTACAAGGCCACAAAGACTGCCAGTGGGGACCTGTTACTCGAATTAAAAGACAACGCACAGTACCAGAAACTACATAAACTCACAGCATTTGGGGATCAGCCTATCACAATCACACCGCATCGAACCTTGAACACAGTGAAGGGTGTTGTATCAGATGGAGACCTGATGGACCTCTCTGATGATGAACTTCTAACAGGCTGGAAAGAGGAAAACGTCATTCAGGTGCAGCGTATCAAAATAAGAAGAGAAAATAAGGAAATTCCAACGAAGCACATCATACTAACTTTCGCATCTAGCACCCTCCCAACTGAAATAGCAACAGGATATCTTAAACTGCCAGTTAGACCATACATACCCAACCCGAGGCGCTGCTTTAAGTGTCAGAGGTTCGGGCACGGCTCCCAGAGCTGCCGAGGACAGATTACCTGCGCGAAATGCGGCACCAAAGGTCATACCGCTGACGATGACTGTCAGCTACAAGCGCACTGCGCAAACTGTGAGGGTGACCATCCTGCATATTCCAGGTCATGCGTGGCCTGGAAAATGGAAAAAGAAATTATTAGTACAAAGTTTAAATTGAACATAAGCTTCCGTGAAGCGCGGCAGCGCGTTTCCCCGCATTTTTCTGGGAACACATCGTATGCCGAAGTGGTGCGAGGGGGGTCAGCACCACTTCGGTTTTCGGCAATGCCTTGGACCACGCCCAGCGTGCCGAGGCAAACGCCACAAGCCCCCATGGGGGGAGCAGCCTCGGCTGCCCCACCCTCCTTGAATACAGCCCCACCGAAGGCTCCTGTGAACCTTGGCAGCAGCCAGGGCACCACACAAACTAAAGAGGTCCCATCGACCTCCAGCCCAGTGGGGTTTAAGGCTCCGTCTGTCACGACGAAGCCTACAACGAAAACATCATCTGTCGTCTCTCCTGAGGCGATGGACACATCAACTGCACCGGCGCAGACTGCGCCAAAAGAGCGGCGGGGTTCTCTCGACCGCTCTAAAAAAGACAAAACGGTAATTACAGGGCCTTTGTCGTGTGTTAGGTTCGTCACATAGCAAGGCGTGTGACGCGAGGAAGATGGAGACAGTGAGGAAAACTAACGGAAGTTATATTGGACGAACAAAAAAAAACTATTGCACATACAGTACCATAAGTCGTACACGCACGCAGTTCACACACGAAAGAAAGGAGAAAACAGTCTCACAGTCTGTGCCGTAGCCCGGTGCCTTGAAGGGGGACCCGTTGCGTGCTCGGATGCTGTCGTCGCTTGGGTTCCAGGTCAGCATACCACGGTAAGGGGCATTCCCAGGTCTAGGCGTAGCCGCACACTGTCAGCGCCGTCGGCTCGGTGGACGTGGTCAGCAGCTCCGGTCTTTCGAGGGCGCTCGCCGTACCGGAGATGTCCACAGGACCACTCACCGAGAACTCGTGCTTGGCCACGCCGACACGCCGTGCCCCGAGGACGTCAATGGCTCGAGGACAGGAACCCGGCCTTTCGAACCTCGCGCGTAGTTGCGGGTTCGCCCTAGGCTCCCTTGCGTCGTCTTGCCGGCGTCCGAACGGCTTCGTTCTCCGCGAGCGTCTCCTCTTCTTTTTTTCAATGGGCGCGCTGCCATGCCTCTTCATTCTTCTCGTCTTCCAGGTGATGTGGCGCTGTCGTCTGCTGATGCTCGCATTTTTTAAAGCTACTACATCACATCACCCCCCACTTAAGAAAGTTCTTCCGGTAGAAGAACTTGAGGGCACTGGGGGCACGTTGGTTCGCTGTCGGAAACACACACGTAAGCACCGCTGCACACTATAGCAGTTCCGAGCCCCGCACACTCGGCACATTCGGTCACAAAAGTACATACCAGAAAAAAAAAAGACACAAGTCACAGAACTAAAGCGTCATGATACTTGTATCGCGCTGTAAGGTTTACATCTTAAGCAATTAATACCACTGAACATCAATTCTTCATACAGACGATGCTCACAGGGTTGGCAAACGGCCCATGTAATCTACGCACTTCCATAAAGATGAGGCTCCACCGTAACACGCAGCTGTTCACATGCTTGGCTGACGTGACGTACACAAGCGGTTTGTGGTCACTCTGTAGAATGAATGTGCGTCCGAATAAGACGATATGAAGTTTCCGGACCGACCACGTAAAAGGCAGGGCCGCTCGCTCCACTGTTGAGTAAGCAGCTTCGCATGGTTGCAGTATACGGCTTGCGTATGAGACTGGGTGCAGTAGTCCTTTCGTTGGAATGGGACGCATGGTAGCTCGTCGCTTTCGGTGTCATCCGCCCGGCAAACAGCTGATGCTTCATGCAGTGGTGCAGGCAGCGGTTCCTCATACTTTTTCAATAGGTTGATATGGAATATTGTGCTGCTGGTACCGAGATCTATTAAATAATCGACATCGTTTCTCTTCTCAAGGACATTAAAGGGTCCCTTCCACGTCAGAACCAATTTGTTGGTATCCGATGGAAGCAGAAGCAGAACCTTGTCTCCAGGGGATAATTGACGTTGTCTGGTCTTTCGGTCACAATGCTTCTTCTGTATCATTTTTGCTTTCTGAAGCTCCTCTTTGGCTAATCGGCAGGTGTCTTCAAGACGATTCCTGCAGTTCGACTACGTACCGATAGGATGTTTTCACATCATCATCAAGATGATCGGCGGCCCATATTTCTTTCAATATCGCCAGGGGACCTCTGACGTAACGGCCGTAGAGCAAGTCGAACGGGGAGAAGCCTAAGCTCGACTGGGGAACTTCGCGATACGCGAAGAGTAAGGGTGCCAGGTACCGATCCCATTTCTTCGGACACTCCTGACACATTCTTCTTATCATTTGTTTCAGGGTGCCGTTGAACCTCTCTACAAGGCCATTAGCCATGGGATGATATGGGGTTGTTGGCAATTGTTTGAAGGAGAGAAGTCGGCTTAGCTCCTTCATTAGGCGTGACGAGAATGACGTGCCTCTGTCACTGATTATCTCCCGTGGGACACCTACACGAGAAAACATCTCCAGAAGTGCCTCAGCGACTTTCTCCGTCTCGATGCTCGGCAGTGCTACAGCATCGGGATAACGCGTTGCCATATCCACCATTGTCAGTACGTACTTGTTTCCGCCCTCTGACATCGGTGATAATGGACCCACTATATCAATGGCTACTCTCTTGAAAGGGGTGTCAATTATAGGAGTGTTGCCGAGAGGTACACGACCCACCAAGTGCTTGGGAATAGTTCTTTGACATATATCACACGATTTAACAAATCGTGTGATGTCTGACTGAACCCCTGGCCAGTAGAACTCTTCGAGTACCCGGTCGGTAGTTCGTTTAATTCCCTGATGGCCCGAAAGGATGCCTTCGTGGGCCATTTTCAGTACAAATTGTCGGAGGCACCTTGGTACCACAAGCTGATTCACCTGCCTCTTAGAGTGAAGGGTGTACTTGCGATAGAGGATTCCGTCCTTCGTGAAGAACAATATTTTACCAAACCTTGTCTTGACCTCTTTGTGAACGGCTTCGAAGCATTTCCGCAGGCTGCTGTCTTCCTCCTGTTTGTTTTTAAAGTCCTGTGGGCTGATGTCTAAGGGGTTTATAACTGGAGCCGGAAGTAGATGTGGATTTCCTGCCTTTCGGTTTACTGCAGCAACTTTTGTCTTGCCACGTGTTTTCCTTGCAGCCGATGTTGAAGTCTTTGCATACAAGGGTCCGTGTGCAGAACCGGATTTTTCTGCGCCAGAATACTCTTCTGCAGTGTTCTGGGTGTAAAGACGGCTCTTCCAATCGTTATCAGGATTGTGAGCATCTCGAACGCCTT
This sequence comes from Rhipicephalus annulatus, assembly GCA_013436015.1. Classification (NCBI taxonomy): domain Eukaryota; kingdom Metazoa; phylum Arthropoda; class Arachnida; order Ixodida; family Ixodidae; genus Rhipicephalus; species Rhipicephalus annulatus. The sequence continues at coordinate 1,107,138 of WOVY01010833.1, forward strand.
CCACATTTCCCAAGACAACATCATATAAAGGAGTATCCATGCAAAGGGCTCGAGTTTTGCCAGTGAAGAACGGTGAAAAAATTTCCACGTGTGCTTCAGGCAGCTTCATCAACCGTCCATCCAAGAGGCAAATCGAGGAAAGCTTTCCAGTCAGCTTGCTATCCGCCACAAGAGACCTTCTGACAATGATTGAATCGCATCCGGTATCTCGCAATACTGTTGCGGGATATCCTTCGAGTACACCTTCGCCCGTGGGCATCGATTTTTCCTTCAGCTTGGCTGGGTGCGTTTCTTCGCACTCCGGACTATAAGGAACACAAAGGGAAGCCTTCGACTCTGAATTAATTATCTTGGCTCCATCTCTTTGTTGAAAAGAACATGAGGCCTTCTCAACGCTATTGGCCCCTTTGGAGCAGTCAGCTGTTTTATGCCCAGTGCGGCGGCATTTCCCACAAAAGGGTGGCTTTGTACCTGGACCCTTTGTGTTGGTCCAGCAATCAGCAGCTCTGTGACCCTTTTTGTTGCAAAGGAAACACTGCTGTCTCTCTTTGTCATCTCGCCGCTCAGACGTTCGAGTTTGACCTGGAGGCTTGCTCAGGATATCGCCTTTACATTTGCCAAGGTTAATCAACCCCTGGGCCTCCAAGTAGTGGTCTGTAGCATCCGCAAGTTTTTCAAGGCTTTCACAGTTTCTTTCTTTAAGAAACACAGCGAGTTTCTCATGGCATTGTGCGAGAAACTGCTCCGAGACAATTTTGTCTCGCAGAGCATCGTAGGTCCGGTCTGTCTTGGCCATTTCTTGCCAATGGTCAAAATAACCTAATAGACGCCCGGCAAACTGCGTGCCCGTTTCAGAATTATCTGGTTTGGCTGATCGAAATTTTGTCCGATAGCCTTCTTCTGTGTACCTGAAGCGTCTGTAGTAGCGTTTTCTTCAACGTTACGTAGTCTGTGGCATGTTCTGGTGCCATCCTACCAACTACACTCAAGGCTTCTCCGGTCAAGCAAAGGCTTAGTGATAGGGCCCATTTGTCTTGCGGCCAATCTTGACTAGTAGCGACGCGCTCAAATCGCTGTATATATGCGTCCAGCTCATCGCGTTCCTCGTTAAAGGCTGGGATGAGTTTATGTGGACTTCGGTAGCTCTGCGTGGTGCCTACGGGCGCACCCTCGGTAAGCTGCCCAGTAGTTGTGCTACCTGCTGTCGCACCTAACTGATGCAACTTTAACTTGAGCTCAAGAACTTCCTTCTCTGCCTGTAATCTAGCGACTGCCTCTGCCTCGGCTTCTTTCGCGGCATTTCGTTCAGCCAGACGAGCGTCACGTGCCTCTTTTTCGCGTGCGCGTTCTTGGTCCATCCATTCTTTTAGTGCTGAGCCACTTAACCCCAATTCCTTTCCGATCGCCGTCAGCTTATCTGCCTCCATCATCGACCGTCACACACACATATGCGATGTGATACTCTCCTTAGATGTAATAAGAGTAGTCCTGTCGCGCGGACGCCAGTTATGTCGTGTGTTAGGTTCGTCACATAGCAAGGCGTGTGACGCGAGGAAGATGGAGACAGTGAGGAAAACTAACGGAAGTTATATTGGACGAACAAAAAAAAACTATTGCACATACAGTACCATAAGTCGTACACGCACGCATGTTCACACACGAAAGAAAGGAGAAAACAGTCTCACAGTCTGTGCCGTAGCCCGGTGCCTTGAAGGGGGACCCGTTGCGTGCTCGGATGCTGTCGTCGCTTGGGTTCCAGGTCAGCATACCACGGTAAGGGGCATTCCCAGGTCTAGGCGTAGCCGCACACTGTCAGCGCCGTCGGCTCGGTGGACGTGGTCAGCAGCTCCGGTCTTTCGAGGGCGCTCGCCGTACCGGAGATGTCCACAGGACCACTCACCGAGAACTCGTGCTTGGCCACGCCGACACGCCGTGCCCCGAGGACGTCAATGGCTCGAGGACAGGAACCCGGCCTTTCGAACCTCGCGCGTAGTTGCGGGTTCGCCCTAGGCTCCCTTGCGTCGTCTTGCCGGCGTCCGAACGGCTTCGTTCTCCGCGAGCGTCTCCTCTTCTTTTTTTAATGGGCGCGCTGCCATGCCTCTTCATTCTTCTCGTCTTCCAGGTGATGTGGCGCTGTCGTCTGCTGATGCTCGCATTTTTTAAAGCTACTACATCACAGCCTTCTAAAGGCTCTGTAAGATAAGTCACTTCTCTCTTTAGACACCAGCCACACTCATTTCGTACACACAGCACTTCTTTACTCCCATAATGGAGACACAAAGTATACAATGGAACGTCAGAGGACTACTTCGAAACCTCGACGATGTCCAAGAACTTCTAAACAAACATTCCCCAAAAGTGCTGTGTGTACAGGAAACACACTTAAAATCCAAGAATACAAATTTTTTGCGTCAATATGTTGTCTTTCGAAAGGACAGAGATGATGCTGTGGCATCATCTGGTGGTGTAGCCATTATTGTTAATCGAGGAGTAGCATGTAGCCATCTACCACTACTAACATCCCTAGAGGCAGTGGCTGTTCGAGCAGTTCTATTGAATAGGCTCGTCACCATCTGCTCTCTATACATACCGCCGCAACACCGCCTGGAAAAACATGATTTTCACTCTTTAATAGAAGAGTTACCAGAACCTTATCTGGTTCTAGGGGACCTGAATGCGCACAGCGGTTTATGGGGTGACTGTCGATGTGATGCACGAGGTCGTCTCATCGAACAGTTCCTCTTTTCATCAGGTGCTTGTCTGTTGAATAGGAAACAGGCAACATATTATAACCTTGCAAACAATACTTACTCCTCCATAGACCTCAGTATCGCATCTCCTTCACTTGTACCATTACTTCTGTGGAAAGTCATAAATAACCCATACGGAAGTGACCATTTTCCTTTGGTTTTGAGTACACCAATAATACATGAATGTCCTCCACATGTTCCCAAATGGCTGATAAACAAAGCTGACTGGGAACAATTTCAAAAAATTACTCACTTAAGTTGGACCGAAATATGTGGATTAGGCATAGATGAAGCTGTGCAGTACTTCACGGCCTTTCTTTTTGACGCAGCAGCCAAGTGCGTTCCACAAACATCTGGACTTCCCGGCAAACGACACGTCCCGTGGTGGAACACTGAGTGTCAGAATGCGCGAAAGGAACAGAACAGGGCATGGATGTTGCTGCGGAACTCGCCGACAGAGGAAAACCTTGAGAGCTTTAAGAAAATAAAATCTCGAGGCAGGAGAACGCGTCGGCAGGCCAGAAGAGAAAGCTGGCACAAGTTTTTATCAGGGATAAATTCATATACACAATAGGCCAAAGTCTGGAACATGGTCGGTAGGATAGCAGGAAAACAAGTACACACACTTCCACTCGTAAACATTCAGGGTGATACCTTGGAAGACCAGGCAAACTTCCTCGGTGCACACTTTGAACGGGTATCCAGCTCGTCCCACTATACTGACACTTTCCAAAAATACAGAAGAAGAATAGAAAAGCAGAAACTAGAACACAAATCCACTAGATGCGAGGCATATAACCAAGCTTTCAGTCTAGCTGAGCTCCGAACATCTCTAAACTCCTGCAGTACTTCTGCCCCAGGTTCTGACCGTGTGGTGTATGAAATGTTAAAAAACCTACCAGCCGAAACACGAAAAACCTTACTTTGTTTGTACAATGCTATCTGGTTTTCTGGCACTATCCCTACCTCCTGGAAAGAGGCTATTATTATTCCCATATTGAAAGAGGGCAAGGACCCTTCTTTAGCTTCAAGTTATAGGCCTATTGTACTTACAAGCTGCTTGTGCAAAGTCTTCGAAAAAATGATAAACTACCGACTTGTACATATCCTTGAAACAAACAATTTGCTCGACCCATTTCAGTGTGGGTTTCGAGAAAGCAGATCCACCACAGACCACCTTGTTCGTATCGAGGCACAGATCAGAGACGCCTTCGTCCATAAACAATATTTTCTCTCTGTGTTCCTCGATATCGAAAAGGCTTATGATACAACATGGCGTTTTGGAATTCTAAGAGATCTGTCCCACCTTGGTGTGCGCGGAAGAATGTTTCATATAATCGAAAGTTACCTGTCAAACCGGACATTCCGTGTCCGTGTGGGCAGTGTTCTCTCCCAAACATTTGTCCAGGAAACAGGCGTGCCACAAGGTGGTGTGCTTAGTTGCACACTTTTTATTATCAAAATGAATTCTTTGTACTTGTCCATCCCCCACAGTATGTTCTATTGCACATATGTCGACGACGTTCAGCTTGGCTTCAAGTCATGCAACTTGGCAATGTGTGAGCGGCAGGTTCAGCTGGGCTTAAACAAGGTCTCCAAATGGGCAGATGAAAACGGATTTCGACTTAACCCACAAAAAAGCACGTGTGTCTTGTTCTCTCGAAAGAGAGGCACGCACGCTGAACCTGACATTCGACTGAACGGGCAACGTCTGTCCGTCAAAGCCGAACATAAATTTTTAGGCTTAATCTTGGACAACAAGCTGACCTATGTTCCGCACATCAAGAATTTAAAAATAAAATGTTTAAAAGCCATGAATGTTATAAAAGTGCTGTCACGTACTACTTGGGGTAGTGATAGGCAATGCCTCATAAATCTGTATCGAAGCCTCATTCGCACCCGCTTAGATTATGGGGCCGTTGTTTATCAGTCTGCAACTCAAAGTGCTTTAAAGATGCTGGACCCTGTGCACCATTTGGGCATCCGCCTTTCTACGGGTGCTTTTCGCACCAGCCCCGTAGAAAGCCTTTATGTTGAGTCAAATGAGTGGTCGCTTCATCTGCAGAGAAACTTATATGTCTTTTGTTTATTTCCTTAAGGTGAAAGCAGATAAAAAGCACCCCTCATACTCTACTATTAATGATTTGTCGAGCTCATTTCTGTTTCAAAACAGGCCTGCGATGAGGCAGCCCTTCTCAGTTCGCCTGAAAAGTCTAGCCGAGGAAACTGGAGTCTCACTAGAACACAGTTTAATGGCTCCTGTAGCATATCCGCCACCGTGGCAATGGCAGACTATAGACTGCGATGTGTCCTTTCTAGAAGTTACAAAACATGCGCCTATTGCCCATATCCAAACATACTTCCTGGAACTTCAACACAAATACACACGTCCTGAGTTCTTTACAGATGCTTCCAAGTCCAACTCCTCTGTGTCCTACGCTGCTGTCGGCCCATCCTTTTCGGATGCTGGCCCTCTACATCCAAGCACAAGTATCTTCACAGCAGAAGCCTACGCGATACTTGTGGCAGCTAAACACATCAAACAACTACAAATAGAAAAAGCAGTAATTTATACAGACTCCCTCAGTGTGGTAACGGCTCTGCACAGTCCTAAAAAACAAAAAAACCCGGTCCTTGTCTCACTGTACTCCATTTTGTGCGCACTCTACACACTGAAACAACATGTTGTAGTGTGCTGGGTGCCAGGGCACCGTGAGATCCAAGGCAATGTGAGGGCGGATCAGCTTGCTGCATCCGTCCACAAAAGCACTGGCCCTACACCCATATTAATCCCGGCCCTTGATCTTAAGCCGTCTCTCAAACGAAACATCAGGGACTACTGGCAGAGCAAGTGGGATACACACACACAAAACAAACTACACATTATTAAGCCACACCTTGGTCATTGGCTGCCAGTATCAAAATCGCGTCATACAGAGGTTATACTAACGAGACTCAGGATAGGACACATATACACGACACACACATATCTTTTGTCTGGTGGCGATCCACCATTGTGTGACAGATGTGGTGAACCATTAACCGTCCTTCACGTGTTAATCCAGTGTAAACACTTAGAAACTATAAGAAAACAGCATTTTCCATTACCCTACCGACAACATATACCTTTACACCCTACACCCTGCAATGTTCGTTGGTAGGGAACCGCTTTTTAGTCATAAATCATTGTTAGCGTTTTTAAAAGAAATTCGTAATTTTCATATCATATACCCGGGCATCCCGTAGCACGACCTCTCCAGGGAGGTTTTTGCTGCGGTGGCTACACAGGAAAGCACTTGCCTCACGGCCCTTGCACGCAAGGGTATGAACCAGTGAGGCACTTGTGCTAATGCCATACATATACACCATCGTTTTTTATCATCACCAACTTTTGTTATCTATTCACACCACACACACCTTTCACGGCATGGTCATGATTTTATTACTTGTATGTTTTTACCCGCCTTACCGCGAGGAATTTTATGGCCCTTATACAGCCGCTAATCACAATCATTGTCCACATTCCTTGTCGCATGAACTGGCGCTCTTTGGCCATCAAATGGCCCTTGCACCAAAAAACACCATATATCATCAAGGATTTTGCGAATGCTTTATTAAGCAATTCACAAGGGTTAGAACATTGGTTTCAGCTAGTTTCAAATTTTCGCGTGGTCTCTCCACCCTTCTCTTTTAAAGGGAGGAAAAAACGTAGCCTGCCGTCGTGACTGGTTTAACCCAATCGATGAGCTGCGTGCTTGGTCAAGTCACCGAGCGGCGAATTTGTGTCACTGCGCATGAAAGGAGGATTGGTCAGGTGTAAGAAAGGAGCGCGGGAATTGTTTTTCGAAATGGAGGCTGTGCAGGCTGCGCAGCACTGTCATCTGGAAATTGATTTCCGCGGTCTGCTCTACGAATTTCCAAGCGGTGGTCCATAAAAGTTGATGCTGCTGATATTTTCTGTACGCTTGTGCAAATAGGGAATTTTAGGTTCGAAGTGAATTCGAAGCGAATAGTAATTTTGGTCGAATAATTTGTAGTTTAATTGTAGTAGTATATATATTGCATATTATAAACAAAAAGGAGCATATTTGTCATGGCCAAACAAACTTGCACAGATCTTTAAAAATTGAAACAGGGCCTATGCAAAGGCCTTTTTTTTTTTTCATTAAAAAAAGTGGCAACAACTTTGAATTGTAGCAGCATTCAACTTTTGGTACAGTCCAAATAATAGCCAGTAAAATATGCTGCGTTTTAACTTTTTTTTTACTTAGAGCATACAAGTCTGTGTAACGAGCTTTTCAACTGAAAACAAAAAAAGCAGAATCGATGTCAGGGTAATTCTTTAATAAAACCTTGAAGTGGTGCTTTACTGCAGTGCGAATTTCTCTTGATTACGTGCTTTGACTGCTTAGCACCAATTCACTGCAGTGAAACCACTTTTACATGTGGTCTAATATGCTTGGGTAAGTGCTTTCATGGTTTAGCATCCCTCCACTGCCGTGAAACCACCTTTACAGAGTGTTACATGTGGACTAATATGCACCTATTTGTTCATTTCAAATAATTCAAAATTTTCAACAATTTCACTTGAATTCAAAGCAAATTTGGTTACTGCATTATTCGTTTGAATATTCGAAGCATTTGAATATTTGTACAAGCCTAATTTTATGGCATTTGAAATCATTTGAACCCACCAGAGGTTTACTGGTGTACTTTTTAAATGTGACTAAAATGGACACAAATGCTGTCAGCGTTGTCATCTGCAGATTAGGGCATCTTGTGCGGCATACACTCCAAATTATATCACGAGGAAGTGAAGGTAATTCATGAACTAGCCTTGCATGACAGCTGTGCTTTTTATACATCTATGCTGCAATGCCAGCGCCATCATGTTGGAAACACGAAACGAATGCCAGAATAACAGACCATTGTGAATTTGTTCACTAAGTGCAGATGCAACAAATGCACCTCGTATCTGAGAGCTAGAGTTACAACTAGATTGCAAAAAAACTTGCCAGCTGGAAGGCAGACATGAATCGTCTCCTCTGGTCTTTGTCGACAGAGTTGTGAGATGTCGTCAGCCAGCGCCACTCCGCTTGTTTCACATGAAAATGGCGCAAAAGCTGCCTTGCTGACGGCCATGTCTGCTGCAGGGCGGCCTTCTCAGCACTTGAATTGTCACTCATGAGTACCTGTGGGGCCTGGCAGACAATGCAATAAAGTTGAAAGCTGTCCATAGTTATAAAGGCATAGAAAATTCGTGGATGTTGTAAGAACATTTTTCGTGGGTGAATCTAAAAATATAAATAGCCTTGGCTAATAATTTTCTATTGAATTTGTGTTTGCTATTTGCTTTTTAATAAATTATAGAGAGCAGTAACATTTATGGTAAGTTTCAAGGTTAAAGACAAGTGTAAGTTTACAACTGTTACCAGTATTTTAAAAAGAGGAGAGAGTGTGGGCAATAAGTCGACGAACTCACTCATTGGCCAACTCACACCGACTCACTCAGACTCACATTATGAGTCTGAGTCTGGATAAGCAATATTTTTGTGAGCCGAAGTCCGAGAGAGTTTGATTGAAGAAAATTTTAGCGAGTGTGAGTCCGAGCGGGTTTGGCTAAGCAAAATTTTAGAGAGTCTGAGTCCAAGTAAGTCTAAAGCGCAAAATATATTTCTTGAGTGAGTTCCATTTTCTTTTGCCGACTTGAGGTTCCACCTAGACATTTTCAGCATTACTCAGCCTTACCTAGATTCACATTTATACTCACATCTATTCACAGGTATTCCAAAGCAGTGTTGTTCATACACCGTTTCAATATTTATTAATTAGATGTGTGAATTATACAAGGGGGCGCCTTCACAGTCCCGAACTAAGTCTTCCAGGGAATTTCTTGACTATTATACCTTATAATCTCCTCCAAGAAAAATGACTTTACTGGTTTGGGAGCACTTGGAACTCGTTTCGAAGATGCTGTGTGAAGCTGCACCAAGAAGAGCACCGATTACGTCAGATATTGGTGTTAAAGAGCATTAACACCACAATCAAAGAAGCTAGTTCTAGGCTGATGAACTCATGAGTTGACTCAGTAGTACTCACTCAGACTCAGGTCCGACCGTGAGGCTGAGTGTGTGTGGTTGAGCAATGTTTTGGTGAGTTTGAGTCTGAGTGAGTCCGGCTTAAGAACCTGCATGGGCCTGTACAAAGGCTTACAGTATTGTTAAATAAATAAATATGTGTGAACGACAGTCTGAGTGAGTTCAGCTCAGAAAAATTTTTGAGTCTGAGTACAAAGAGTCTAAAGTTCAAAATACAAGGTCCATTTGATTTACCTGCACCAATTGAAACCGGTTCACGGCTGTGCATGCAAAGTTCAGAAATTGTGAAGCGCAAGTTCAGTGGTGCAGGCACAGTGCAACACCCAAAACGAATGACGATGTGCTGATGCAGGCCTTATTTCTGTTCGCTTAGTTGACACCGTTAAGCTAACACTGACCGATGGCGAAATGATTATGCATACAGTTTATGAGGCACAAACTTCTTTGCGAAAAACACATCGTGCTAGTGGAGGCAGGTACGGTGCCTACACCAAAGTGTTGCGTTGTCTGCTCAGCTGCACGCGCGGCTGCACCAAGCCGGCACTGTCAGTGTGGGAGGGGCGGTAAAATCGTGAACCAGCGCTGTACGTCTTCTGCACCTTTAGAAATGAATGGCAAGGTTCAGAGGTCGTCAATGCTGCACTGCTGAAACGAATGGCATGGCGCAGAACATCGTGAACTGGTTCACGTAGTGCAGGCAAATCGAACAGACTGATATATTTCATGAATGAGCCTGAGTGAGTTCCACAAGTTATGCCGACCTATGGTGTGGGCACATGTTTTAGCTGGAGAAACGCTTATCTAGCCTGATTGCAATGCACAGAACAGGCACACTTCATCGGCAATGATGCTGTCACATGGGAAAGATTAGAATTCATAGCCAAATGTATGATGATGATGATGAGAGCATGTAGGTGATTTCTATAAATACCCACAAGAACCACAAAGGCCCTCTCCTCTGGCTTAGTCTGTGCAGTAATATTTATTTTTGTTTTTGTCACAAATAATTTCTGTCCTGGTACAACTTTTTTTTTTTTTTGTCCAGCTTAATGGGGCTATTTGCTATTGTGCCATTACTTACACTATGCGAATTCAAAAATGTCTTCAAAAGTAGTTACAGAAGTTCCATAGGAAACTACAGGTTTTCCCGCTCACTTTGATCCATGTGGCAGCTTAGATAATCTGCACGCCATTGAAATAATCTGAGCGCCAACCTCTTTAGTTCATGTGCCAAACATTTAATCCAAGCCCCAACATATTTAATCCAAGCGCCAACTCAATCAGGCCACGTGCCAGTGATTTTAATTCAAGTGCCACCGTGTTTAATCTAATCGCCAATGGCTTCAATTCAGGTGCCAGTCAGTTTAATCCATGCACAAAAAGCACAATACGGGGGCGTAAAAATGGCAGTGCATTTGAAATGCAGTTTCTACAATATAAAATACTATAGTCGGAAATTAGAATAAATCATTATTATTAGTATTCGCCGCTAGTATTCGTGGAAACAAAAATTCCGTGGTTCGCTTCAGCCATGTTTGGAGTGCTTATACTGTGCTATGTACAAGTTTGTAGATGAGTGCTTGGCCCGGGTAGAGTCACTTTAATAGCAACGAAAGAAAAAAGCAAAAATATTTTGTGTTTGTCAACAAAGCTCATGATTAGATTTGTATAGCATTACATGTGTGGGCCAGGTCATGTAATGCGGCAGACATAATATTGTTATTGGAGTGCCGGGACGCATAACAAGATATGAAGAACTTGACTGTGGGCAGTGATGAGTCAAAAACAGGTACATGCTCATTACATTAGGGGGCCATCACATGGCAGAGCAAATTAGAAATTATTTAAGAGGCTTTTGTCCTGCAGGGCACATAAGACGTAAACTCGTGACCCTGATGTGGAAAACGGAAGTCATATTTTATATTCATAATAGTTGTTATCTTTTTATTCAAACAAAATTATGTGTATTCGATGAACGCGTGTTTCAAGCTAACACGCTTCAGGAATACTAGCGTCGTCTTTTACATGAAAACAGGAGTATCTCCTTTGATGCTTTTATAAAAAACTTAGTTCCACATGAACCAAAACAAATGCAACTTGAGTTTTAAATCAAATCAAATCAAACTTTATTTACCAGACAAAAACTGGAGGGTCGCCAAGGCTAAAAGCCGCGAGAAGGGCTTGACAAAGGCCCTGGTGACCATCTGTCTATCACCGTTATCACCAGGCTGAGCAGACGACTGCGAATGCCTCAGCGAATAAGTAGCCGAAAGCCGTCTGCTTAGCAGATGACACGAATCTATGCATATGCGATGGTGTACATGGTTAGCCAGAATAATGCAGTAGCGACGAACCATAGACTAACATAGACTCTATGAGCAAATACTTTTAGTACCCATAAATGCAATTAACACACTTTGTTCTTTTTTTATTTTGAAGCTATGATACCAAAATGTTAAGAGGAAATAGCAATGTGCACTTTATTTCATAAGCGCAAGCATGTATAGGCGAGGGAAAAGTTCTTCCTTTGACGTCATGTTTACATTATTCTCACATTTATACTCTATAAAGCGGCAAACTTGTGTTTCTAGTGCATGGATTAAAATGACTGGCACTTTAATTAGTCATTGGCGATTGGATTAAACTCACTGGCATGCGGCCTCATCGAGATGGCGCTTGGATTAAATGTTTGGCACATGGATTAAATAGCTCGGCGCTCAGATTATTTCAATAGCACGCAGATTATTTAAGCTGGCACTTGGATTAAAGTGGGCGGGAAAACCTGTATTTCGGATGCTGAACTATATTCAAGCCACGCATTGAGCACTGGCCTCTACATTTTCTTCACTAGTTGCTCTTGTAAGTTTGTGTTAACAACGCTATTGTAGAGCATTGGGATGGCATTAATACATAGCAATTCACTGTGCACAAAATTTACAATTTTGTGCCTACTTCCTTACTTAGTGGTTAGTCTCCAAAGCAGAGAAGATGGGCTTCCTTGAGGAGCTTGAAAGCAGCCAGGTAGCCACCGGTGCTCTGCTCCTTGTTAATTAGTACTGCGAACAGGACAGCACCAGCCTTGGTCGCAGTCAGCACCACTGTTACTGTGCATTTGGTGGTGTCGCATGAGGCAGTCGAATCGACAAAGACGATCTCCCTTGCCAGCTCGAGGTTATGAGCTCGTCGCATGATGGGGGTAACCACGACCACTACCCAGCAGGCACTGCTGCCACCACGGGTCACACTTATGTGAGTGCCTAGAAAGTTATGTGGAATGGCAGGTGGTCTTTTAAGAACAATCTTCAGGCGCATGACTTTTACTGGCCATTTTGCTCTGTACAGTGCAAAGTGTTCCTGCAAAATAATTTTTAGTTCTAGCTTCACCTTGCCTTTTAAAAACGTCCTGCAGGCTTTTTTCAAGCAATCATAACATTACCTCATTGTCAGAGTTTGTTGCCTCACAAATCAATTGCAGCAAAAATATTTGGACTCCTTGAAGTACGAGTGGAGTTCAGGTTTACTGCAAGCTTTTTGCACTTCATTTATTGATTCTCCACGAGCACACTGCCAGCTACACAGCGATTAATGACAAAGGGGAAGAAGCTACATCAGCGAGCATTGTTACATATTAGTATCAGATAGAGCAGGGAAGATGAGCAAAATCAAGAGAGCGTGGACCCGTGCAAGTGCCCGCTTTCCCTTATAAATTCGGAGCATTTCTTTGCGTACTGCATGCACTTTCAGTATCTATTTATCTATATATTTATCTATCTATCTATTTAAGCCCTGCCGCGGTTATCTAGTGGCTAAGGTACTCGGCTGCTGTCCCACAGGGTGCGGGGTCGAATCCTGGTTGCGGTGGTGGCATCTATCTGTCTGTCTGTCTATCTATCTCTATCTATCTATCTAGCCGCTTACGTCTGGGTGCTCTCGTGATAATCTCCAATCTCCTTAACTTGGTGGGAACCTAAATTAGTATGAGAGGGTTTGATGATTATGACATGCTGGTCAAAACACAAATAACATTACATACTTTGTTAAACACTTCTTGTTAAACAGTGGCACATACTGCGGGTGGGTATGTGCCACAGCTGTTTGACACTTGGTATCTACCCAAAAACGACGAGAACACACATGGGCCATTGTAACGCGTGAATGTTAAAGGGACCCTGAGACACCTTTTTAAATAACCATGGAATGGATTCACTAAAAAAGCTTATTGCCTCACGAATTCAACGCTGCAAAAATTTTAAGAATACGTCCAGTATGAGCGGACTCTGAAAAATTTGTCATGCTGCAATCGCATTCGCTCTGCTCTCATCCCGGCGAAAGCTCTGGGAGCTAAACCGGGTGGGTAGGGCATGGGCAAAAAAAAATACGTCACACGTGCCTGTTGTCATTAACACTTTTTTTTTTTTTTGCTTTGAATACGTGGCCTTTTCTGTGTGATCGCAAGGGCACGCGGAGACCAAAATACAGCCTCTCGCGGCGATCCCTGTAAGGACCGAGCGCGCCATGTTAAAATCAGCGAATGGCTGATAGATGGCCTTTGAATGATTTTTCAGCTTCCTCTGTCATATGTTGAAACGAGAGAGAGCAATTTTTACCTGACTTTGATCATTTATTTATTGCGAATTCCAAGCCACGTGCTGCACTATAATATTTGGCTCGCATGTTCTCGGGAGCCTCTTCTACCAATTGGCAACATTTTCTGGCCATGCTCAAAAAGTGTTGCAGGGCCTTTTTAAGACAAAACTGACAGCGGCAGCATTGACTCGACAAACGCAAAGAAAAATGTCAGGGTGCCAGCAGGCCCCGCCGCGGTGTTTGTAGTGGCTAAGGTACTCGGCTGCTGACCTGCACGTCGCGGGATTGAATCCCGGCTGCGGCGGCTGCATTTCTGATGCAGGCGGGAATGTTGTAGGCCCGTGTGCTCAAATTAGGGTGCACTTTAACGAACCCTAGGTGGTTGGAATTTGTGGAGCCCTCCACTACAGCATCTCTCATAATCATATGGTGGTTTTTGGACGTTAAACACCACATATTAATCTATCAGGGTACCAGCAGGAGTCAAACCTAAGCATAATGCGAGGCAATCAAGAATTCTACCACAGAGCCATGCTAGATCTCGGAACAATTTTTCAAATAGACTGTAATGTTCGTAAAACGTCAATTGTGGTTGCAGTGCTGGCTATGCAATCTCATAAAGATTACATATTTACTTATATGCTACAACCTTTATGTTGTGTAAACGTCCATTATAGTTAGATGCCATGCGCAGAAGTGGATTTATGTACCAGTGTCCAGAGCTATCATCCTTGCAAGCACAAACCCTTCATATCAGCTTATCGCTTCTGGTGCTGCTAGTACTCATGTTACTGATGGCACAATTGTGCAAGTGCAAACAACTGGTTATAGTTATAGAAACATCTGCAACGGTTCAATATGCATCTGTTCCTGCAACATTTGTACATATATTTAGCATCATTTCATAACATGTCGCTGAATAAAAAAAAATTACAACACGTCCACCTTCCCTCCGCATGCTTCACATAATGTTAATTCCCAAAGTACATGGGATCTGCTGAATTTTTTTTGTTAGTTTCGCATCTGTCAAATAAGGTGTTCTCTGTTTCGGCTCTACTTCTCAGTCTTCAATGGTATGGCACCAGGACCAGGATAAGATAGGTTTAAGACGCCTGACCATCTTCCTGAACAGTAAGAGCAATCGGTGCCACCAAGCTAGGTGGAATGTGCCGCCATGCGAACAAACAGGAAGGAAGCGGACCAAGCTGTTCAAAGAAACATATCAAGCCATTCATCCAGTGATCAACATATGTCATAATTCAGTGTTCGTGCGGCTGTGTGTCCGTGTGCACAGACTGGGCGGCGCATCAGTTATAGGCCTCGCAAACATGTCAATTCATGTAAAGATTGGTGTTTGTAGTAATTTAGCCACACATTGTGCTAGGCATGGGTGCGGCATGCCTCCGTCTGTCGGATGTTACAGTCCTAAAATGCTGTTGTCAAAGGCTCGCACGGGAGATATTTGAGGCTTTTGCCATCCACCAAAAGGGCCATAGGTGTGCGAGCACTCCGCTACTTAATCTGTTTGAAAAAAAAATCAATTTGATGTGACGCACATGACTGAAAATTTGTAATCTAACCATTTTTTTGTACCTGCGTATCCTTGATTTTGTCGATTAAAATTTCAGTTGGCAGTCAGCGCCCATTTTTGTATCGTCATCCTTTGTCCCGTTCTTGCGCTTTACGCTTCTTTTATTTTTTTATTTTCTCCCAAGTTTAAATGGCCTCTCTAGATTGACCTGTGTGGCTGACACTCTGTACAGCTCTGGTTGCTGCTGCTTTCATGCTTTCCGAAATTTCAACATTTCATTTAATGACATTTACAACCAATCCTTTCAACTAACAGCCAAGAAGGACAAAATGCCTTTGACAAAGATAAATACTTGCATTGAAACATAGGCCGGCCAGTATGAGGCATCTCATCTCTTTTTTTCATGTTTTATATTTCACAATTTGTTTCTATGGGCTGACTCGCGAGCTTCATTAATGCTGGTTCCCTGTGAATTGATGCTCATGCAACGTGTCAGTTGTTCTAGCTTGTCAACTTATGCCTTGAAAGAAAAACCTTTTAAAGTTATGTCAGTGTCACTTTCAAAGAAAATAAATAACGTTTTCCTTATTTCTTTGATCTGGTCATGTATACGTTCTTCTTTCCCCCTTTCTTTTTCATCATTTTGGTTTTCCTATCAATCTGATCTGGTTTTCTGGTTTTGCCACTTGAAACTCCGACCACCTGTGAACCTCTTGGGCTTTAAGTTTGCCATACTCAAGGTTACTCCAAGTATTTGATGTTTCTGATTTCACAGGAACATAAATTTATCAAAATGTTGTGGGTTTCAAAGTAACAAGTACATAATTTCTTACTTCCCAAGCAAATAATGGTAAATGTATGCTCTGACTGGCAGGTGCAACGTACAACCAAGCCACTGGCATGAATCACAAGTAGATGAGGCTTTGTGCTGAATGTGTCTGTAATTTGTCATAGCTACAACTTGACCATTCACACTTTGGAAATGAGTGCTTACGAATGATGTTTTACGTAGGGGACAGATTCTCCCACAAATTTAGACATACCTTGAGCTGCATACAGAGAAGCCTTTTCCTCCAGTTTCAGCACAGGGTCGATGTGAGTACCACCAAAACAGGCCTCCCTCCAAACGCTGTGCCAGTGGTAGACTGTTCTTTGAGGCGGATTTAAAGCCGCATTGGCCAGCTTTGCAGGGCCATCATCTTCCATAGAGAGCTTGCTCTCATGCAGTCTTCTTGCTTCACTAGGGGTGATGCCTTCGCTGAAGTAACGCAGGAATGTTTGCCTTGTTGACCTGGTGCCCCAAAGTAGCCGCAGAGCGTCCGCTGAGTCGGTGCTGTGGCTGTGCCTGTCATTGATTCGTATCACTGCAGAAAGAGGCACCTCTCTCTGCAGATACTTGTCTCTGCATTTGGTGTCAAACGTGACCAGCTTTATTTTTACGTCAACTTTGGCCATGCACTTGGCATTGCGTGGGCCACTCTTCTTGTTCTTGGTGTGATGCTGGCAGCGCCAAATTTTATGAAAAGCCATCCTGCATGACACACATGGGTGCAAATGGGGATAAGCTCTTTCATAATGCACTGCTTTGTAAAATATAATTATCTAAGTAAGAATAACTAGAAGTACAAAACTATTTTCACAGTTGCACTGCTGTAATAGCTATGCTTTTATCACATTTGCAGCTGGCTGCTCGTATGTTGTATTCTGTGCAATGGCATGGCACCGTACGATTGTATGAGCACCATATGAGTGGTTGTCGCACATCTGACTGGGGCACCCCAGAGGTGCTTCAGCCGCCATGCCATCATGCAGATGATGGTAGTGTTGAACAATTGTTTGGCTCAGTGCACGCCAGGAGACGACACTGTTAGTAGCCCCATCAGTGCAGGCATAATTGGCAACTGGGGTGGCTTTAGAACATGTCCAGACTAGAGGGACTATGTGCACAAGCTTACCATGGATGTGCACCCACAAGGCTAGATTTACAACAGTGGTCTCACCAGACATTAGAGAGACGTTAAGGGTAAATGTAAAATTGGCGTAGATTGCTGAAGTAGCGGTCCACAAACGTTGTAGTGCTACTTCGGTGCCAAGGAAATACTGACTTTGAAATAAGATCATGTTCGATTGATCCGCACGGTGTTATTGCGCTTCAATTTGCCCTCCTGAAAAAATGGGGCTCCTGACATAGTTGCCTTGCCCAACATTGCCTGACTTTACTCCACGGCCGCCGATGCTAGTACCAGCAAAGCAAGAGTAGCTGGAGCCACAGAAGCAGCAATGGCCATTGAAGCTTATCGCGATAAGTGCTGTTGTGAACCTTGCAATGAAACATTGGCTTGCGACACTGGTGCAGAGGCATGCCACTCAGCCACTTCAAGTATAGGTTTTGTTTTGCAGCACTCAGTTAAAAGTCGCATTAGTTACTTTGCTGCAGTTTAAGTGGCATATAGTGTTCGGGCATCAGGTCACCGGCATGTGCATTTTTTTCTTTTGTTGAACTTTCCGTCGCAGCAACTTTTTTGATTTGATCTGCAGTGGCGGTCGGGCTTGGCAAAAATGGTCATTTAAGCTTTCTCGTGCAAACACACATAGACAGCCGGAGAAAAAACCCGATTGCAGCATCACAGCTGTTCAAGTCTCTCATAGACCGCCTCGCTTGCCTCCGTGCACCGCCTTGGCAGCGCGCTCCTGCAAGTGGCCAGTGCTATGAAGGTGAGGCATTCATAAACAAAAAGAAACATACTGTGCGGTTACACGAGGCATTCTGTCCACAACATGCATGGGCATGCGTTCCGGCATTTATTTTATTGGTTTAAGGAGCACGCAGCTATATTTTCTTGCTAATAAACCACCAATGAGCTAGGAAAAGTTCATAGCCTTGGTCTTTAGCTCATCCTTTATTATGATGAGGTGAACTTGTGCAAGGCTGTCTTTAAACCTAATGAGGCGAGTTTATGAAACATACCCTTGCCTTTTCTCATACTGAAACTTTTTTCCTAATCAAAGAGGGCCTTGTAGTGTTACGAAAGGTTTGTGAATACGGGTCTAGTCTGGCAAGAAGCTACCAGTATCTTGAGAGGGGCACAGCGCATTTTTCTCTTTAAATATGCATGAGTATATGTGGTGTATAATTACCAGTACCTCTGTAATTGCTTATGTTTTAGAAAAAAATTTTAGGGGCAATTATCTAGCATCCTTCAGCAGTCCAGTGGTTAACTGGAACACTTTCAATAAGAAGACCTTGCTGCACATGAAAAAATAAATATTTATGGTGGCTTTAGAGTGGCGTTGCGTAGTCTGAATGAGGAGCAGAACTGAGTGGTCTTTTTTGTTCTTCATTATTTCTTTCTACCTTATTTTTCTTTCTATTACTTTCTTTTTTTTTCCTCTGTGCTTCTTTCTCTTTGTTTCTTTTTATTTCTCTCTTTCTCCTGTCTTGCTGTCAGTTCTTGTCTCTTTTGGTCTGTTGCTCTCTTTCTATCCTTTTACGTCTTTATTTCCTTTAGTTCTTTCTATTTTCCTGTTTCATTTTACGGCTGGCTGCCTTTCTCTTCGCCTGTCTCGTGTTTCACAAGCTCCACTTCACCAAGCAGAGTTTTCATTTTAATGCTCCCACCTGCTGTATTTGGTAGTGGGGCTTGCCCGAATCCTGTAGCGCATACCCACCTGCGGTTTTCTGCAAACACAAAGTTTTTACAGCTGGCTTAAAAGCCAACTCTGGAGATTTTTCAATCATATCAAGGTAATGGTGTTTGTAGGTTTCTGAGACAATAGCTGAAATTCTCAGAAAATTGGAAACAGCTTTTAATAAGCAAAAAGGCGCGATACTGAAACACAACCAAGGGCACTGTCTACGCATGACACACTATTTGGTAAGAACCGGAAGTCGTATATTGATCCCGCTGGCGCAGAGTATGAAAACTGTGAAAGCCAGGCCAGCAAAGTGCCGGCCAAACACCACAGAGGAAGGAATGAAGCTTTTTCGCACCAAACACTGCCGCTTGATTTGCCCAGTCGTCATACTTCACGTTCGTTCTGACTTTGGGTGGCTTGAAGCTGCTTTGTCATGCAACAACAATCGGCAAATGTTTGCCAGTTACGCTTCACCACCTTAATCTTTTAGGCTTACCATTTCACATCGGGTTACGAAATGAAAAACTGTTTGTTCTTTCCTTCAAAACAATACTATAACACAGGAATAAACAAAGACACAAGTTTGTCTGCCACCTGCAAGCAAATACATGTTCTGCAAGCAGGAAGAGTATGCAAATACGTGTTCTACTTATGATTCTCATGGTCGCCAAACGATGGTACTGCTAGAGTCTCCTCTAGTTCATTTTAGGAAACTCTGACTTCAGTTGACACGCCAAACGTGATGTTACACGGACAGTGTTGCCAATAATTATGGCAACTCAGTTGATCATTTCTAGGCGAGCCTAAAAATTTATTTGCAAAGAATTAGTGCATCTCTCAATCCTGTCATTTGGCAGAAATGACAAAAATCTGCGGAGGAACGTACCCGCCGAATTCTATTGAGATCCATTGATGTCAAAAAATCACCAGAGTTGATTTTTAAGTAGCTGAGCTGTTAAAACAGCCTCCATTTTCATTTTGTTGCATCCTCTGTGCCTATTTATAAATCTCCCAACAAACAAGGTGGCTTTCAGAATACTGCCCAAACATGATGCGACGGCTTCTATGATCAGCTCAGTGCTGAAGTCGGTGCTGAAGTTGCCATTTACATGTGATCAATGAAGTAGTTTCAGTGTAGCTTCTAAAGCAGCTAAAATCTCACTTTAGAGCAACACAACAACCTTTTGATATTAGGGGCAAAGCTCCTTAAAGCGTGGGTCTGTCCATCCTCCATCGTTGTCTTACGTAGCCACCGGGATGCGAAGTGGGAGGTAGCGTTACTTGGAGTGTTCACTAGATGGACGCACAGATGGACAGACAGACTAGCGGACGGATGGATGGACGCGCTGAGTGGGTATGTGCCACAGGGGATGGGGGATGGTGGTACTTGGAGTGTTCACTAGATGGATGCAGGCAGGGATCTACAGACAGACTAAAGGCAACAGTCTGTCTGTACAGACTGTTGACTGAAAGCAACAAAGAATTATTCAATACTCACAATAACCTTTAACTTCACCAATATGACATATTTTGGACTCCACAACTTAGTGAATATTTTTTTGCTTGACTTGACAAAGTGTTAAATAAGTTGTAGTTGGTATTTTTTGCGACGGTCCCCTCTTCCCCGCCCGAGCCAGAAAAAAAAAGAGACATCTACAATTTGTGGCAGAATTGCATAGAGACAGGCAGTATATGAACGTGACATTAACATCAAGTTGGGTATTTATACCAAGAGCCTGCTACAACACATGGCAAGTTCAGCTACCACCTTTTTCAGCATCGCTGGTTAGGCCAATACTTGTAGCTTTTGCAGAGCCTGCTAGGTGAAATGACACATCATGTTGTAATCTATATGCACCAAGCAAAGTTTTATGGTAGGGCACATGCTTCGGTGCTGAAGTTGCCATTAACGAGATAGTGCAATGTGTGCATGTCATTGCAGTAGTGCAAGACCGGTTGCAGCAGGCAAAGTTTCATCAGAACAGATGGTGGTTATACATTAATATTGTGAGCTCAACCAAGAGATAGGTGGCTTTTGTCAATTGCCTCTTCATTATCATAAGCTCAAGCAAATAATCTCTGTTGAGTATTCAGTTATTGAGTTAAGATGGCTTGTTGGGCAAGTTGGTATATAGTCTTGGTGGGAACCCCAGTAGCATCAACAGAAAGCAAAAGCAACCAAAAGCAACCAAGGCAAAAAAACACAGGGACAAGAAGGATGCTAGGCTGCCAAGTGACGTGTCTACTACACTGTTGGTATTCCCACCTTGATGTTATTGGCCTGGAGAGATTTTAGGACTATGCAGCTCTTACCTGTGTTGTTCAATGAGCACT
The DNA here is from genome assembly GCA_013436015.1 of Rhipicephalus annulatus. Classification (NCBI taxonomy): domain Eukaryota; kingdom Metazoa; phylum Arthropoda; class Arachnida; order Ixodida; family Ixodidae; genus Rhipicephalus; species Rhipicephalus annulatus. The sequence goes on from WOVY01010833.1 coordinate 1,128,074, forward strand.
AAAATTTCCAGCATTAACTAAGAGACCCTGCTACATTTTTCAAGTAGTCATCTAATGGCTATTTAAAGAAGTTCATTGTCGGACGAATCGACTGTCGCAACAATTTTTAGTGTCGCGTATGGCCAGAGTTAATGGGGTTGGTCACGTTTTTAAGTGCTTTCTGTACTAGCGAGCGGGCTGAAAGCTACACAAGCATGTATAAAAAAAGGAAAGATCAGGCACACTTGTTCGCCAGCGCGCGTCACTTTTTTTTTTTCTGGGAATGCTAAGCTACTTGCAGTGCGAGCGAGCAAACATCGCCACATATTGTGACGGCCGCGGTAACATTGCCCATCACGGGGTGTCAAATCAGCCAGTGGCCGTCCACTTTGAGTTTATGGCACGGTTAGTTAGGTTGATGGCATCATTGGGAAAAGAGAAGAGCGAACGATTTAAAGGTGTTTAAGAATTGTAAATTCTGTTTCACGTGCTGCGCTATGTTTGGCTCACATGCCCTGAGGAGCCTAGACTACCGATTGGCAGCACAATTGAATATGATGCGCAAGTAGGCGCGTAGAGGAAACGGAACAGAGCGCGTTTTTTCGCCATGGTTAAAAATGGTTGACCACTCGTAGTGTTTCGATCGCCTACCACTTTTTTTTTTTTTTTCGCCGAAAGACCGCAAAAACGACGTCTTGGCGCACGCTCAGCGTTAATTGTGCCTCTTCTGTCGAAATGTTTCAGTATGTAGCAGTTTTCACGTCTCGGCGCAATTGCCGCAGCAACCTCGTCACTGCAAATGGAGCTGCTGCCATTACATCAATAAAATCGCCTTGTATCGCGGCGTGGAATTTCGAAACTATGATTTCAGCTGTAACCCCTGTGTAAATAATCGCTCAAACGGCTGTAGTGCAGTAAATGGCATCTACAAGACAACCCACCTTTCCCCAACACTCTGGACGCGCCAGACAATCCAAGAAGTGTTGGTCTGTATGCTGTACGCTTCCATCCATTCATTGACGGCGTCTTGGTCAGTCAAATTCGCTCGGAACACGGACTCGTGTTCAGTAGACTGCTGGTCATCTATTACGACCTCAAGTGGCTGACGCATCTCCTTCATTATGCCTCGATATTGTGCAACAACGCAATCCGCACTCGTAGAAACTTGATGGTCACAACAGTGGTAGGACGAACTTCGTGGAGCGGTCGCCTTTGTGGACTGGATCAGTGGTCTGACGTCACCGCCGATCCAGCGTGTACACTGTGGCCAGTGATGTTTCATTCTACACCGAAGAATTCCCATTCATAGACATGAAAACTCCCTATTTTGGAGATTTTTCCCTGTTGACGTTGACGAAAGTTCCAGCATATTACCCTGCATAACAGTACTAATTTCCGCCCTCATCTACGCAAACACTATAATTACACGTGTATGATGTACTGGCCACTTTTGAAATCATGACTAGCCCATCCGCTGCCGCACAACAAAGCCATGGCATATTCATTCATATAGTGATAGTACACTGCACATTGCGGGCTTCAAGTCTAACACCAATAATGAACTAGAAATCGCTCCACATATATCAAATCTCAAGGGTTCTGCTAGCGTGGTGCATGCACCAGAACCGATTACAGCAGATGAAGGCGCACTGCGACCGCTAATTATTGGTCGTCATATTTAACCATTCCTGAAATACCCTGCAATATCGCGAAGATTCCTTTTGGCTCAAAATGACAGGCAAAAATTCCCCGTTAAAGCAAAAATTTTCCTGCACGGAACATCACTGAGTGGCTGCACCTGTGAGACATACTTCACCGTGTGTAAGCGCTTTAAAAGGTGGTTTCACTGCCGCATAGGTTCTTTGTGCGGTGAAGCCAACCACTTTGGGGATATTCACAATGCCGTGAAGCGACCTTTCAAGACTGAGTTAGGTTATAGTGCCTGCAACCCTGTTAATTTTAAACAGCGAAGTTCATTGGACATTTGTATTTATAGTGGGATCATATCATATCATCCATTTATATTAAAACACTTGTGGGCTCCTATCGCAATAAGAACAAAAATTTATTGAGAAAACCAAGTTCATGTGTGTTACCAAAAAAAAAAAATCGAGCAATGCTTTATACCGCACGGCACGAGCAATGAGGTGGCACCTCGCTTCCAATTTTCTTTGTCCATTTGAATAGAACCATCATATGCATCATTTATAAATTTGTTGTACTGTTCATGGGTCATCTCTATTCTCAGAATGTATTCTGCATTTTTTTTGTTTTGGAAATTTTGGGTATACAGTGTTTTTATTTCGTAATTTGATAAGACAGATGCTTGGGCTAGTTGGTGATAGAGAATCAACATATTTGTACAGCGTAAGACTACGAGTAGTTACGACGTAACTACAGAAGAAGAGACATGGACAGAAAGAGCGCTGGCTTCAACTGAAATTTTATCAACAAAAATGCTGGAAATATATACTCATGACGGAACACCACCGCGCAATGTATTGCATCACAGCAAGACAATCATCATCTCATTATATGGTTACAACGCCACAGCTCAGCACAAGTTCACAATCAATTGTGTCAAAGCCAGAAACTCGCTTTCTTTTTTAGTCAGAGCAAGCGAAGGCAGGCTGATACATCGATCACCTAGCATTTGCATTCGATTGGCCTCCATAATCTCTCGTGTTAGCTACTGATGGTGTTTGGCTACAACAGTGCACTTTTCGAAGTGTTGGAGGGCCCTATTAAGTTTAAAAGCTTGTTATATGGGCCAAGTAGGAAACCTTTAAACACAAATATTTTACTGTGTACAACTTGCAATGTAGTCATATTTAAATCATACATTTAATAGAAACTTGCTTCCACTTTGCTTCAACCCAAGAAAGCGTAAGTCGGAAAAACTTGTGGAGCTTGCTCAGACTCGGACTCAATAAACTTTTTTAGGAGCCGTACTCGCTATCACGAAAATTGGTTCAACTGTACTCTCTCGGACTCCCTGTCTTTTTCGACCACAATGCCAGTGCTTTTTAACACCGAAATTTCACGTAATCAATGCTCTTCTTGGCACCTTTTCATATGGTGCCTTCGAATATGAGTTACAAGTGCTCGTAAACCAGTAAGGTCATTTTTCTTGAAAGAGATGACAGCGCAATATATATTCGTCACCAACTTCCTTTAGTTGTCAATGGTAAGAGAAAGGTCAAGGCCTTCCACCATGTAATTTCATGCCACTAATAAATAAATATTCAAATGGTATATAAAAGACACGGCTTTGAAATATGTGAGCATTGACGCGAGTATGAACGCTGATCTAGGTAAAGCAGATAGTAATGCTGAAGACGAGTAGATATGACCATAGCTTGGCAAACAAAAATCGAACTCGGATTTCCTCAGGAAATGTATCTTGCACTTTGGACTCGCTCAGACTCAGAATTGCCAAAATTTTCCAGAGACGGACTAATTTGGACGAACACTCACAGAAATGTTAAACTGGACATAACTATTTGCCCATCACTAAACCTTGCAGTTCTTACTTCTTCTGGCTGTTTTAGACAGGTGCGTGGAAGAAGTTGTGGCCGAAAATCACATGCATGTTTTCTGGCAGGGCGAACTGTTGGAGGCCAATATTTTTCAATCAAATGTTGAATGGTACAACTGAAGATTACCAAGCATATACAAGCTGTCTTGTCAGGTTTCATGCATATTCGGAATTTGCTGTGAGGAGGGCTCGACATTTCTAGTCAATTTCCAGCATTTCTAGTGCAATGAAGCTGTAATGTTCTGCTACAATTTTTTTTATTGGGACTGTCTACTGCACAGAACCTTTTGCTCATTGTGGTGAAAATGAGAAGATTGTTAATCTCATCAGCACCAATGAGCATGTTTTTGTACCATAAAAAAGGAGCAATTGTGATGTTGAAAATCTACAAAGCAACTGCTGGCACCACCCAGCAGCGATGTGGTTCTGTTTATCCACATATAAATGCTCGCAAGTAAGCTGATTTTGCCTAAAAACAAACATGTTTAACTTGAAATTGCATTTCATTCACTTGAGGCAACTTTAGACTGCACAAGAGAGTATTTTTGCTTGTTTTATCACGTGTTCAAAGAGGCACCGTGGCACTGCCGGCGAGACGGTCGCGTGCTTGCCTACAGCGGAGAAAAGCGAGTGCTGCGTCTGGCGCCGCTCTCAACAAAGAAAAAATGAATTCGGCAGGTATTAGCACAACTGACTTCAGTAAGTTTTCAAACCTTGCCCTTGGGTCTAATGTCATCTAGTAATGTTGCGCGAGCCTTTGTGCTTAAAGTGCACAACAGTACTTACAAAAGTTCTACATTGGAGAACATTTTGCCATCACGTTTCGCTTAATCATGTTGCCCATGCTGGCTCTCATCCCATATGCATCGCAGAACACCTAAACACAACTGCAAGACCGCGGGGACCTTCTGCTGTTTTTTGAAGGACATTTCATGTTTGCTTTAGTTGCATACACACTTGGCAGCAGTAAAACCACTACAGTTCGTTTCACAATGCTGGCGTACCAGTGTTGCTGGAACAAACTCTTCCCCTCAACTGTGGTGGTTTTTGAGGCTAACTAAACAAAGCTGGAGAAACTTCGGTAATACATTATCTGACAATTTCCACGCTTTATACGACCAGTACGGTGTAGGTGTATGTAGTATTATTGGTGAAAGCCTTGCAAAAACTGCACACAGTTTCAGTTTTAGACTTTCACACCATTATGATCACGTCCACTAGCCATCGTTCTGGGCGTTCATCACTCCGATGGAAGAAGACTGATCGCAGAATAAAAAAAAATTTTCTCGGGATTTCTACACACTTGCCAGAGAAGCCGTTGGAATGTTGGACACTTCAGACGTATGCTTTTTATTGTGATACAAAGCAGCAAAGCAGTGGAGGACTATCATAGTCACATGAAAGTGAAAGACTTACTTGTGATGCAGCGTTGCATTCTGGCCTTCAGAGCTTGCATTTGGATGACTGGATTACTTATGAGCCAAGACTCGGAGAGGACACTACACTTGTTTGCGCTTGTTTCATCATGAACCTCTACCAACACGCCCAACTGGTAGTCATCCTACATACTTATCAGCACTAAATAAAGCTAGAATAGATTTATCGTCATTGTACCCTACCCACCAGAAGCTTCAGATGGTCTCGTCTAGCCTCTCGATGCCCATGGGGTGTGTGAAAAATGATGCAAACAGAGTTTTTGTTTCACTTGTGTACTTATTTGCTTATTTGTAAATAATAAAATCACCAATGTTCATTTTAATGAGTTTGGTACAATAAAGACATAATAGTAACACACTGTTAAGACACAATAATTGAACTCTCTCTTTTTTTTCTTGCAAATAGTGCTTTCATTCCTTATTGAGCCACCTTTGCTGCTTCTCAGCGCACAAGCTCCGTCATCCATTGCCACGCACCCCCACAAGGCAGTCCTACATGCCCATGAAGCATAGAAAAATGTGAGCCATGTTAACTCAATACTGTGTGCCCACAGTTGACATGCATCTCCATGTGCAGTACCCTATAGGTGTGCTGCTTGCCGAAAATATATCTGGTAAGCTTAGTAATCAAAATCTGTCATCGACAATGCAATTCTCATAGTGTTGTATGCATTATGTCTTGGCGTCTTCTTTATTGTGCTGCTTGTGTGCTTCTCTGTGTGTTCAATTTCCTGCCTTCTTTTTGACTTGTACTATAGTTCTGATACATCTAGGATTGCTGACTGTTTCCATTTCCTCATATTTCCTTGCAAAGTTCTGAGAAACTAGAATAAAAATTGACTTGAAAGCAGGTCGCCGAACACGGTACTTAAAAAGACTGGTATCTTTCCTACTTGCAGGCTGGCCACCAAAAACAGTGTGAACCTCGGTGCTAAGGGCTTGAATGCCACTGGGTTGTAGTGCCACCAACAGCGAAAGGATTGCGTCGTGATGGAAGAAGAGGATGCGCGTGATCACGTGCGATGCAGCAGCACTGGCGCGAGGGGGGCAGAAAATAAAGAAAACATTGGTTGTGTGACAACCTGTCGAGTCTTTTTCTCACATGTGCTACACAAGGTATGCCAACGTTCTCCCCATTGTGGACATGTACAGTGATAGGGACAGCAGCTGCCTTTGTGTAGTACTTCTGAATGCTTTGTTGTTGTTACTAATACAAAGCTGTCACTTAATTTAACCTTTTACTTCACTAAAATTATAAATGAACTGTAACAATTACAAGAGCAAGCCTAAAAATGTTGATACTTCATGTTACTTTGCCTGAAAAATGTTAGTTTTCGAAGCATGAAGTTGGTTTTGTTTAATCCCAAACAAGCGAACTCCACTTCTTAAAGGAGTGCCAACCCCTGAAATCCGACTAAGTTGGCATAAAAAGGACTAAAGCATCGGCTTTCAGTGCTTGCAAGGAATGCTGCGTGAATCTCAATCGTTTGACACGCTATGTACACAATTGTGTACACCACATGGTTTTTCTATTTGTATTTGTAGGGGCTTAGAAACATCAAAACATATTAACTTTCTAATCTCTTCATTTATCTTCGTTTCGCAGCATACAGTTGCATATTTATTTTTATTTTATTTACTCTCAAAATCCTTACGGCATTAATAGAGAGGACGGGTTACAAAGTAGACAAGGAAAATGCAGTATGAAACGTTATTAAACAAAGAATAAACTTATCATTATACAATGTTAGCTGTGTAAGGACAACAAACACAATACATAATTCAGCCTGTAAATACAGAATATTAGTTAGTCTATATTGGATAATTACAGAATACTGAGTAAAGTTTATTGGAAAACAATTACTAATAGTGACATGTCTTCAGGTAGTTGGTTTCAATTTACCAATGTAAAAGATGAAAACACTGGGAGTTGCATAATGCGATGACAACCTTATGACGAGGTCACTGCAATGGGATATGTAATGAGGATTCAGGATTAGTTGGTCATGCAGAGTGGTATGAAAGAATAATTCGTGAAATGAAGCCAAATAGGATGTTTTCCAAGGGAGTGCAAAAGAAGCAAGGCTCCGGCTGGATTTCATTGAAGTTATACCAGCAATGCAATTACAGTGAGAAGGTTTCAAGCGGATGGAATTATTCTGTACAAACAAGTGAATCAAGTTGTCGTGGCAAGGGTCTCGCACAGAAGAGGCATATTCAAGTTTGGGACGTAATAATGTTTCGTATAGGAGTAGCTTTAGTGTATATCGTGGTTTTGAGAAGTTGCAATGTATGTAGCCTAACTTGTAATTGGCATTATTAGTAACATATCAGTGTGAGGTGCCTCAGGTAAGTTCAATGTGATAAGAACACCTAATTATTTATATGAGCTGACCCGATTGTGTCGGACATTTACCTAGTATGTTAGCAAGATGTCTGCATATCTTCTTATGCACATTTGCTTAAATTTACGCATGTTTAAATCTATTTGCCACGTGCTGCACCAAGCTGCTACAGTGTTGAGGTAAGATTGTGGAAATGAACTGCCATTACCACTACTTACTTTATTGAAAATTACGCAGTAATCTAAAAAAGATTAGGTAAGATTGGAGGAATGAACTGCCATTACCACTAGTTATATTATTGAAAATTACGCAGTAATCTAAAAAAGATTAATGTTTGAGAAGTTGATGATGTCAGGCTCAAGGTTGGCGACGGGTATCTTTTTTGGCACTGGAGCTGGGTCCATGGCTTGATGGGGGCGCCCAGAACATGAAAGAAACCACCTCCACCAGATGTCGCAGAGTTCTAATTGGACTAAGGCAGCAGGCGGCATTTCCAAGATGAAATTTTTTGTTTGGCCATACTTGTGGCCGAGAAACAAAGTCAAAGACTACAGCAAAGCACAAGTTCGGTTTCTTTTTGAACGCACCTCGTGTTATGCTGCTATTTTTGTAGCAATAGAATATAGAGTGCCTTCAAATGTCAGTTTCACACAAGTACATACAGTTCTTCATAGGTGGTATCTGAAAGGGCTAAGAGAGCAGTTCACTTTTATTACTTTTTTTTTCTTCTCTCAAGAAACCCTTGCATCACTTGGGCCGTAGCCCAATCATTCGCAAAGTTTGAGATTAGCTAGTTTGTATGACGAGACCTCAATGTTAAGGTGTTTCATGCATTTGGCACTGTAGTCACTGCCTGCATTGCTTCATTTATGGTGCTGGCAACAGTGCTGTCACCAGGGATATTTTAGGGGGAGAGATGAACACATGCTCAGTACAATACTTGTAACAACCCTGAATGGCAGTGAAAAACTTGTGCAAAGACTCATGCCAGTCATGAGGCATATGAACATCGATACTTGTATAATGCCTTGCTGAATCGAAACTTCGTATGGAGATTAAATAAGAGGTGTGAGCATAACATTTTACAGCTCTGCATTTGGATATCCTCGCCCTTGTCGAAATTTATATTTTGGGGCTTCTGGAATTATAGATGTCCACATCTCTTTGAGCAACATAACCTAGTATGCCAGCAGTCGTCAAGCTTCTAATCTTCATAACTCCAAAAATATTAGAAATGTATGCAAAGGAATAAACTACCTTTTATTCTCAATGCCAAAAGACATAAAAAACTGTGTGTATTATGCTGTGTCTATAGGTGCTATTATGAATGTTTTCATAGCATTACAAAGACTTAGCATTGATGTGTACAGCTGACTGAAATGCATGGCCTCCACATTTGACCAGCAGCTTCGGTTGGCAAGTATTTTTACATTTTCAAGGCCACTTGTGGCAGCCTCAGTTGGTCTACTTATTTTGAGAATGCTTCTTCAAAATTAAGAAATATATTGCTTTTTCTTTTTACAACAGCTTATAAATCTTAGAGCCGGTTTACTATTTCTTCTGATTTTAACATTACATTGCAGTGAAACACCAAGTTCATAGGCTGAAGAGGTGTATAGGCATTTTAGACAACTCGTGCAAGACCTTTCAGAGCTTCGCAGAAAATAGACATTGCTGGCATTAACCGATATATTTGCCACCATGCCTGTGAAGGCTTTGCAAAACAATTTCCAGAATATATTTGCCTTTGCAGCATTTTCTACCTGGCATATGCTGTGTTGCAAGAGGCAGTTGAACTATTTGCTGCATTGAATTTAATATCTGTTTCTAAAGTGTATACTATTCAATTGTGAAGTCTTATTGCATCTTATAATCTTTGCAGAAATCAGGCAGTCATATGCACGGATGTTTATTTGAACATAAGGACTGGCTCTCACCTATACAAGGTTGGATGATGAGGGGTCTAAGCAAGCAATGATCCTGTGATACTTCGAATGGCATTTCACCCCAGCAAAGCATTGTTTTTAAATGATGCAAAAATAAAACAAGTAGTAATTGCAAGATCCTGGGTGATACAAGATCCTCATTGTTTCCTAAAAGTAACTCAGGCACTGCAGTCGTTCAGTTGCCATGGGAATGACGGGTGGTACTTCACAGATTTGCCTAGTTTTTGTGTTTGCAGGCTTCCCATGCACTTGTGCCTGTGTTTATAGCTATGCATTGATTTTAAACCTTGGCTAAAATTTGTTTTGTGGCAAAGTGAATTCAGGCCACACAGGGATAAAAGACCGAATATTAGACAAATTCGTGTACTACCCATCCCTGCCATGCTAGCTGAAGTGCTGTGCGTTGCAGCTGCCACAGACACTAGCATCAATGTTCCCTATGTTTCATTCAGAGCATGGTCTATGCTTTAGAACATCCTCCAGTGTATCTCTATGCATGGTCTGCACTCCTGCTTTTATTTCAATTTCATGTGACGACTATGTGGCACTTGTGGCCAGGTACGTTTTTTTTTTCTTACTTGCCATCAAGTTTGCATGACTCCTTGTTGGACAAGGGCGGGTTGTAGAAAAAAAAGAGAAAAACATCATGTCGAGGCGCTCGGTCGCATATTATAACGTAGGGCGTGCCCCCACAGCTTCACCGCATTACACATGCATGCTGCACTGAAGCGCCAAAAAAGAAAAGAAAACACGGGCGCTTTTTTCTGCAGGACGTACCAGAAATTTTTGTTCGAACCTTACTTGCGCTGATAGGCAATATTTAAGCAGCGGCGTTCTTTAGCCTTAATGATGGCGTATTATTTTGTCCGTGTAATATACCAAGAAGGCGTTGAATATACGAACGGGGCGAGGCCGGAAGCTTTACTTGTTTTAAGCCGCACAATGGCGTTTGGAAGGTCTTCGTGTTGCATGGCATGTTCCCTATTCATAATGCGTAGCTTAGAAGTCAGTGCTGAGCATCAGCTAAAGCTAATCAACGCTGAAGTGACGACCGCGACGTAGCGGAGTGTCATTTTTCCGAAACCCCCTTTCTGACCAGCGACGAGGCAAAGCTTGCAACAAGTACGTCATCGCGTCGTTTTGTGTTGATTGCATACGACTTAGTAAACATCCGAACTTACATCGTTGATAACAGGCCGGCAAAACTTTGGGCAGAGCGAGGATCGCAGCGCAGCGGCGATACAAGGCGCGCGCACTGCTTGAAACATGAACGATTGCGAGATGTCAATCGTAGAGGGTTTTCCTTTTCTTGATCACATCGTTCCAGTGCCCACTTGCGTCATGAACGAGTCGGCTTTCGGTCGCGAGAGCCGACAGGTGGGCGCACACGATTTCTTCGCGAGTATCCAACTCAACTCAGCGCAGGTCCAAAAGCCTTGGCAGGGCTTTGCGAGCAAGGCCTCCGCTGGTGCAGCAGCCTCCCGGCAACGCTATGCGAAAGCATAGAGAAAGATTATTTCTCTATGGCGAAAGTGTGGGGAGCGACAGCGCGATCACACAGCTAGGCCGGCGGAAATGCATTGCCTCCAAGAGCGCTGTGTTGTTGTTGTTAGTGGTTCATGAGAAAGAGGAAAAAGGCACCTAATTTCTGTCTGCCTTCAGGCGACACGGCGCAGTGCCTTATAGGGTTGGGGGGAAGGAGGGATAAAAAGAATAGAAGGAAAATAGAAGGAGAAGAAGACAGCCAACGAGAGGAAAAAAGAAGGAGATTGGAAAGTGGGGATCCGGTCGAAGCAGTCCAAGGGCGGGGCACCACAATGCGAGAGCTGCACGGCATCAGGAGACCGCGGAGGGCGAACCGTCGGCGGGAGCTACGCTGAAGTCGGAGATCGCGAGGGCACAACCGTCCAGCTCGAAATCCTGCGAGCGAATCCCCCCCAGAGCGCTGGGCCGCGGTGCATTGTGGGGTGCTCTATCCGCTCGCTTTTTTAACTCGCCTCCGGGGCAGCTTTTTCTCTCTCTCTCTCTCTCTCTCTCTCTCCGCGCGCGGCCTTGAAAGGCGAAGGGTCTCTACGTGCAAAGACGGAAAAGAAAGAAACGTGGCCCAGGCGCGTCGCAGATCGGCATTTGAGAGAGAGCAAACAATCCGCCACAGTCTTTTCTTTCCTTTTCTTCTTTTCCGTCTTCGCGCGCAGCGTTGATAAGTGCCGCCGCGGGATTGGGCATGGTGCTGAGAGCATTTTCGGAGCGCGGTATGTTTGAATTAACCGTCGCAAGTGCTTGTGCGTTCGAATTACAGGGCGTTTTCGCCCATTGGAATGCACATAGCTTTGACGGGACCTCAGCGTGAGTTCGAATTACCCGAAAATTCGAAAAAGTGAGATTCGACTAAGTTTATTTCCCGTGTCTCGCATGGTCACGTAGCGGTACATCGGGCCGCGAGGCGGTTTCCTTCTTGGCATGGTTATAGGTGTGTGCCCATCTGAGCATACATTGCCGCAAACTGTTATAACCGATATAACAAAATAATGGCTATCACGAAATAATTATGAGTCCCCTTCAACTTCGTTGTAACGAGGTTTGAGTGTATATGCCTTATTCTGTCAGCCTCCGTCATCCTCGCATCAACTCGCCTACAGAGGCTCATCACATTCTCAATGTAGCTCGTGAAGCTCTCACCATTTCGCTGAAATCGTTCCCGCAGGCCAAGTTCAGCACGAAGCTTGCGCATGGCTGGACGACCGAAAAACAAGGTCATGGTCTCTTTGAAAATCGACCAGGTAAGGATGTCGGCTTGGTGGTTGGTGAACCATAGGTTGGCCAAATCTGTCAGGTAGAAGATGACGTGAATCAGCTTCGCAGGGTCATCCCACTTGTTAATCAGGCTGGCGCGCTCGTACTCTGCCAGCCAGTCCTCGACATCAAGATCTTCAGTGCCGTTGTAGACTGGTGGGTCACGCAGAGGAAGTACACCAAGGCACATGACAGGCGGCGGCGTGGAAGAGGCTTGTTCGGTATCGACGCTCTCGGTCATTGCGGAATCAGAAGGTAGCTGCGGAATCGGAAGGCTGCGGAGCTCCAGGACGTTACCCAGCACGTTTCCACGAAGTGTAACGAGCGAGTTTACGTATAAACACTTGTTATTATCGAAGAAGCGTTAGCCACAGCAAGCTGGTTCAGGCAGGAACCCGGCGAGCACGAGCCACACGGACGTCAACGTCTTCTTCCACACTGGCACAGAGCTGGCGCTACTATGCTCCGGTACTACATATACTGTTACGGAAATGAAGTAAAGGAAGAGGAAGGACACAATCAGCTGAGAGGTGCGCGAGTTTGCCAATCAGCCATTGTGACTCTTGCCAGTGGCTTTTCCTCTGTAAAAACATTTTGTGCAGAAGTCACCGACTCCGTAACATATTGGTGGAACTGCTGGGTAACCATAAGGCAACGGAGCTCCGCAGCGGACGTCGCATTGGTTTTCCAGCCATGGCCAATGCTGAGGCCTCCGCAACAACGTCAGCGCCTCCGACGAGCACGGCGTCGCAACCATACGTTTTCACGCCACTTAAGGATACCGGTACATTCTGCGGGACTGATGGCGTCGACGTTGACGATTGTTTGGCCATGTTTGAACGAGTGAGTGTGCCGAACAGATGAAATCCCAGACTTCAGTTGGCTAATGTGCTGTTTTACTTGAGATGCACGGCCAAGGTATGGTATGAAAACAACGAAGAACTCACAAGCGGGGACCAATGCAAAGAAAAGATGCGAGAGGTCTTCGGCGAAACCATCAGTCGTAAGATCGCCGCCAAAAAGAAATTGGCCTGCCGTGCCCAATCCCCAACGGAATCATACCTCGCATACATTCAGGACGTGCTGGCCCTCCGCCAAAAGGCCGAAAGCGACGTGTCAGAAGGTGACAAGGTGGGGCATGTCCCGAAGGAGATTGCCGACAACGCGTTCAATATCCTGATGTGCAAGGGCTGTTCCACCGTGGACGCGATCATCAGAGAGAGTCGTCAGTTTTAGCAAGGGAAACGTCGCCACATTCTGCAAACATTCGCCCGACTTCCAAACACCGCTGCACCATCGACTTGTGAGGACCAGTCCGCACCACAACGTTCGTCACCGCCTGGAGACCTGACATGCATTGTTCGTCGCGAATTGGAAGCAATGGCGCCCTCGGCGTTCTATTCGCGCAGTACAGATACCACCCCTGTAACTGTTCCTCTTGTTCAAGCCATCGTGTGCCAGAAGCTTGAAAACATCGGAGTGCATTCCGTGTGCCATGTCACCACGCCCAGAGTCAGCGAACACCCTTTCGCGATGCCCTCCTCTAACCGACGGTTTTCTCCACGCACCCGCAACCCTGCTGAGTGGTGAACTGCAGATGACCGCCCGATATGTTTCAACTGCCACCGCATTGGACATATTGCTCGTTACTGCCGCAACACATGGTCTTCGGCACCTCGTGCAACGACCCATATGACCCGTTTCGACGGTACCGCCCGCACCTTTTCACCTGCTGAAGAGTCCAATGCCGTTGACCAATCTCGGAACACTGGGTACAGCCGTGCGCCTTCACCACGTGGGCACCAGTCTCGTTCGCCGCAAATCCGCCGTCCTTAGTCCCGTTCGCCACAGCCACGGCGCTTCTCGTCCCCCGTGGCTTCCGGCCGCATCATCTCGTAAAACTGAGAATTGCAGCCCCCGGAGGTGGTGCTGCATTCATCATCATCATCATTTATTTGACCCTTAAGGTCCCCTTAGGGGCATTACATAAGGGGGGGGGACATTTTTCTAAATACAAAAACAAAGCAAAAAATAGAAAGTTGTACAAACACACGAGCAATACTTTTGCAGGATCCGAGAACAGACGCACAGAAAACGTACTTATACAAGTATAAAAACATGCGCGCACAAAATTTACACATACAAGAGCGCAAAATACAGTGACAGTGGTAGAGTTTTAATGGGCTTCCAAGTATAAGTGAGCTGTTAGTAGTTGTTTGAATGCGCACGAGTCACGCTCTGAGACGATGGCTTCCGGTAAGTTATTCCATTCCTCGATGGCGACAGGAAGAAATGACTTATTGAATGCAACGGTCGTACCGAAAAGACGTTGGAGGCTTCTGGAATTAAATAGCCGGCGAGAATAGCGGGCGGGAGAAAGCAAGAGAGAACCATGCAAGTGAGGAAAATAATAGTATAATTTGTGAAATAAACAAAGTCGAGAAAGTATACGTCTGTCAGCTAGATTCTGCAAGTCTAAAGACTCCTTTATAAAAGTGATACTTGATGAGTGATCGTAATTGGACATAATTAACCGGGCAGCCCTATTCTGAACGGATTCCAACAGATTAATCAGATAGGTTTGGTGAGGGCTCCAAATGGACGACGCGTATTCGAGCTTCGTACGAAGGAAGGTTACGTACGCAATTTTACGGACTGTAGGAAGTGATAGGCATAACGTTCTTCGGATGTAACCAAGCTTCTTTGATGCGTCAGCAACTAAGTGTGTGATGTGATCCGACCACGTGAGAGTGTTAGAAATAAGCACGCCAAGGTATCGGTAACTATCAACATACGCCAAGGTCGTTGAGTTTAAATAGACGTGTTCCGAGTTAGACTGCGAGATAAGCGCATGATTTTGCATTTGGAAACATTGGTCTGCATCATCCAGAATGAACACCAGTTTTCAATTAAGGATAGGTCATTTTGTAGAATTTCGTGGTCGACAGGGGTGGTTATTCGGCGGTAAAGGACGCAAGCGTCCGCAAATAATCGAATGGATGATGAAATTCCTGATGGTAGATTGTTCACATAAATAAGGAAGAGTAAGGGGCCGAGTACTGACCCCTGAGGGACACCGCATTTAACGGGAGCAGCAGTGGAGTGAAGACCGGCAATGTCAGTGAACTGAGATCGGTGTGATAGGAAGCATCGGATCCATGACAGGGCTAAAGGGTCCAAGTTCAGACAGCATGGTTTGTTTATTAGTCGTTGATGAGCGACACGATCGAAGTCTTTAGAGAAGTCTATGTATATGACCTTCATATACATAGACTTCATATACATATGAAGTCTATGACTTCATATGTATATATGACTTTATATGACTTCATATACATATACAAGCCTTCATAGATTACGAGAAGGCGTTTGATTCAGTAGAAATATCAGCCGTCATGCAGACACTGCGGAATCAGGGCGTAGATGAAGTATATATAAACATTCTGGAAGAAATCTACAGGGGATCAACTGCTACCATAGTGCTTCATAAAGAAAGCAACAGAATACCAATCAAGAAGGGTGTAAGGCAGGGGGACACAATCTCCCCAATGCTATTTACCGCGTGCTTACAGAAGGTTTTCAGAAGCCTAGAATGGGAACAGTTAGGGATAAGAGTTAATGGAGAATACCTTAGTAACCTGCGCTTCGCCGATGACATTGCATTGCTGAGTAACTCAGGGGACGAATTGCAACTCATGATTACGGAGTTAGACAAGGAGAGCAGAAAGGTGGATCTTAAATTTAATCTGCAGAAAACGAAAGTAATGCACAACAACCTCGGAAAGGAGCAGCGCTTTGAGATAGGTAATAGTGCACTTGAAGTTGTAAAAGACTATGTCTATTTAGGGCAGGTAATAACCGCAGAGCCTAACCACGAGATTGAAGTAACTAGAAGAATAAGAATGGGGTGGAGCACATTCGGCAAGAACTCTCAAATTATGACAGGTAGATTGCCACTATCCCTCAAGAGAAAGGTATATTACAGCTGTATGTTGCCGGTACTTAGCTACGGAGCAGAAACCTGGAGACTTACAAAGAGGGTTCAGCTTAAATTGAGGACGACGCAGCGAGCAATGGAAAGAAAAATGGTAGGTGTAACCTTAGGAGACAAGAAGAGAGCAGAGTGGATTAGGGGACAAACGGGGTTTAAGGATACCATAGTTGAAATAAAGAGGAAATGGACATGGGCCGGGCATGTAGTGCGTAGACAGGATAACCGCTGGTCATTAAGGGTAACTAACTGGATTTCCAGAGAAGGGAAGCGGGTTAGGGGGAGACAGAAGGTTAGGTGGGCAGATGAGATTAAGAAGTTTGCGGGTATAAATTGGCAGCAGCAAGCACAGGACCGGGTTAACTGGCGGAACATGGGAGAGGCCTTTGTCCTGCAGTGGACGTAGTCAGGCTGATGATGATGATGATGATGTATATGACACCAGTTTAAAATAGAGAATCTAAATTTAGGTGGACGTCGGCAGTGAATTCAAGGAGCATTAAGGACTGCCGCAGCAAATCCTCTCTCCATTCCCACCAGAGGAAGTGTAATAGATGTTGAAGTAGACGGCGTACCTGTACAAGCGCTTGTAGACACCGGCGCAAGCATTTCAGTCATGAATTCAAGCCTACGCACACGTTTAAAGAAAGTTCTTACACCAGCGGCTGCTCAAATGCTCCGTGTGGCCGATGGCAGCACGCCGATGGTTCTCGGGCTGTGCACTGCCTGCTTAAGTATAAAGGACCACACTACTTCTGTCATTTTAGCCGTGATTGACCACTCCCCTCATGACGTTATCCTAGGCCTGGACTTCTTGTCGAATCATTCGGCCCTTATCGATTGTGCTACCGGCGTCCTTCAGCTAGAGCTGCCTCAGATAATTGCTGAACCCCATACTGCCCTGCCGCGCCTGTGCTGTCTTCAGGATGTATGACTGTCGCCTCAGGCAGCCACCTACGTCGTTTTGACCACACAGCCACAGGTTCCCGATGGTCAATATGTCCTCCTTCCTTTCGCCGACGTCCTTTTGAGCTGAAACATCGCCATTCCCCATACGCTTGTGACTGTCACTGACAACTGTACCTCGCTCCCACTTCTTAACTTCAGCTGTGCCCTCAATTGCTTCCTCGTGGCATGTTCTTGGCCAGCGTATCTAATGCTAATGAATTCGAAATAGCGGCTCTCACCACCGAGATTGATTTACTTCAGTCTCCTGTAGATAACAGCACCTGTTCTCGGCCAAATCGTTTCTCGAAGATGATTGCACCCGACCTCAATCCTGCGCAAGCCAACAACCTCCACCGCCTTCTCACGTCATATACCGACATTTTTTTTATTTCGACGACAGACCTCTAGGGCAAACATCCAGTGTTCAGCACCGTATTAACACTGGTGACGCCAGTCCTATTCGCCGACGCCCCTATCGTGTTTACCACACTGAGCGCAGAGTTATCCAAGTGGAAGTTGACAAAATGCTCAACAAAAGTGTCATAGAACGGTCAAATAGTCCTTGGGCTTCCCCTGTCGTCCTTGTGAAGAAAAAAGACGGTACCTGGAGCTTCTGCGTTGACTATCGCCACCTTAACAAGATCACGCGATCATCGATGCGTGGTATACCCGCTACGACGCATTGAAGACGCGTTGGACTGCCTGCACGGTGCTACGTACTTCTCGTCTATTGATCTTCGGTACGGCTACTGGCAGATTTATGTCGATGAGATGGACCAAGATAAGACGGCCTTCATTACACCGGATGGTTTATACCAGTTTAAGGTCATGCCTTTTTGGACTTTGTAACGACCCTGCCACATTCGAACGAATGATGAACTCTTTCCTGCGAGGTTATAAGTGGTCTACTTGTCTCTGTTACCTAGACGATATGATAGTCTTTTCATCTACTTTCGATAGCCACCTGACCCGTCTCGCTGCAATTCTCGCAGTCTTCAGAACAGCTGGGCTATAACTCAACTCCAAAAAATGCCAATTTGGCTGCCGTAAGATTACCATTCTGGGTCATCTTGTAAACGACGGTAATGTCCAACTAGATCCCGAAAAGATCCACGCCGTCCGTAGTTTTCCGGAGCCCCGTTCTACATCCGACGTCCGGAGCTTCGTCGGCTTATGTTCCTACTTTCGTCGTTTTGTGAAAAACTTTGCCGACGTTACCAGGCCACTCACAGACTTGCTGAAGAAGGGTACCAAATTATCATGGCGCCCTGAGCAGGCTCAAGCGTTCACCGCTCTCATCGGCTACTTAACTACGCCCCCCATACTTGCCCACTTTAATCCTTCTGCTGCTACAGAAGTTCGCACCAACGCCAGTGGTCACGGTATTGGTGCAGTTTTCACTTAGCGGCACCATGGCAGACAGTGCATAATAGCTTACGCCAGTCGCCTGCTTTCTCCCCCTGAGAGGAATTATTCCATCACCGAGAGAGGGTGTTTAGCTTTAGTTTGGGCCGTCGCCAATTCCGGCCATATTTATATGGTCGCATATTCTCAGTCGTTACGGACCACCACGCCCTCTGCTGGCTGACTTCTCTGAATGACCCGACTGGACGCCTTGGTCGCTGGGCTCTGAGGCTCCAGGAATTTTCGTTCAGCGTCAGCTACAAGTCTGGCCGTTTGTACAAGGACGCAGACTGTCTTTCTCGTCATCCGGTGGATCCTCCTGATCACGTTGCGACTGACCTAGAGAGCAGCGTAATGGCGTTTGCTGACATCGGTGATATGCGCACTGAACAAAAACGGGATGAGTCAGTGCGCACTATCATCGACGCCATCCAGTCCCACAGCCATGACGCTGAATCCCATATGTTCGTGCTGCATGACGGCATCCTCTACCGCCGCAACGTCAGCACTAAAGGCCCTGAGCTTCTGCTTGCCATTCCTCGTCATCTATGGCCTGCCACACTTGAACAACTTCACGACGCACCAACAGAGGGACACCTCGGTGTTTCCCGCACATACGACCGCGTGCGACGTCGGTTTTTCTGGCCAGGACTGTACCGCAGTGTGCGTAGATATGTCGCCACTTGTGACCTCTGCCTGCGCCGTAAAAGACCTTCTTTGCTGCCAGCTGGATATCTTCACGCAGTCCCCTCTGAACAATCTCATCACGTGGGACTCGACCTCCTTGGCCCTTTTCCGACGAAGATACTGGGAAATAAATGGATCGCCGTTGCCACAGATTATGCGACCCGTCACGCGATAACAAAGGCCATGCCAACCAGTTGCGCCACTGACGTCGCGGATGTTCTTCATCATGACGTCATCGTACACCACGGTGCACCTCGACAGCTGCTTACGGACCGCGGCCGCTCTTTCTTGTCCAAAGTTGTCGACGACCTCCTTCGATCGTGTGCTACAGCGTATAAGCTAAATTTCTACCGCCTACCATCCACAAACTAACGGCCTAACTGAACGTCTCAACCACACGCTCACAGAGATGCTTTCAATGTACGTCTCCGAAGATCATCGTGACTGGAACACCACGTTGGCCAAGTGACTTTCGCATATGATTCCTCTCGACATGACACCGCGGAATTCTCACCTTTTTATATGTTTATGGTCGCGCCCCATATTGCCATTTGAAAACACTTTACCTGTCAAGCAATCTGCTTCCGAGTACGCTCGCGAAGCCATTGATCGGGCTCACATGGCTCGTCAAGTTGCCCAGTCTCGTCTCACCAGGTCACAGGATATGCAAAAAGCCCGCTACGACCGCCGGCATCGTAATATAACGTTTGCCCCGGGTGATCGCGTGCTCCTCTGGTCACCGTGTTACCGTTTAGGTCTCTCCGAAAAAACTTTTGTCCCGATACGCAGGACCCTCTTTAGTCTTCCGTCAAGATAGCGACGTCCACTACGAGATAGCGCCATCGCACTCCAATACGTCACCAAGTTCATCACTTCTTTACATTGTCCGTGTTTTGCGCCTGAAGCCCTACTTCTGTCGCACTTCTCCGGACTCACGCCGAGACGGCGCTCCAGCGCCCGAGGGTCCTGTTACGGAAATGATGTAAAAGAAGAGGAAGGACACAATCAGCGGAGAGGTGCGCGAGTTTGCCAATCAGCCATTGTGACTCTTGCCTGTGGCTTTTCCTCTGTAAAAACATTTTGTACAGAAGTCACCGACTCCGTAACAACTCGTCCTCGTTTTTCGCACTTTTACCTCTTAATGTGAATCGCGCGTGTTATCAGCGTCAGATAGCATTCTCGATAAAAAATTGGTGTGAGCCGGGTTATGAGTCCGGCGCTCGCACGTTGGCCGTTCGCGACAGGATATAGATAAAATTTGGTCATTTGATAGAGGAGAATAGGACACATTGAAGAGGATATGAAGGAGAGTGTAGATACTTTCTCTATATTAAATGATTGCCCCGCCGCGGTGGTCTAGTGGCTAAGGTACTCGGCTGCTGGCCCTCAGGTCGCGGGTTCGAATCCCGGCTGTCGCGGCTGCATTTCCGATGAAGGTGGAAATGTAGGCTCGTGTGCTCAGATTTGGGTGCACGCTAAAGAGCCCCGGGTGGTCGAAATTTCCGGAGCCCTCCACTACGGCGTCTCATAATCATGTGGCGGTTTTGGGACGTTAAACCCCACATATCAATCAATTATAATAAATGATATTACCGGAGCCCCCACTCAATGGCCCTTTCACGGTAGCCGGGCGCGCGAGGCTATACTCGATGGTTTTGCTGGGGAGCGCCTCGCGCTCACAGTCTCGGAGTCCATAATATGTTGAAGTATTGAATTTCACTCGTGCCTTGACTGTATCCATCAATCAGTTGGCCACCACCTGGTTATTTCTACCTGTTTAAAGCCAATTTTGCTTGCACTGTCGCTAAACCCAGACGCTTTAAAAAAAATCGTCTCCATTATCTTGGACTATATAGTAGTATCGACTACTAGTAGCTCTCCTCTGGCTACTAGTAGCCAGAGGAGAGCTACTAGTAGAATTCGCAGAACGCAATAATTTACGGATTTTGAATACTTTCTACCGAAAACGAGAAAACCGCAAGTGGACATGGAGGAGCCCTAATGGCGAAAATAAGAACGAAATAGACTTTATAATGAGTGCACACCCTGGAATCGTGCAGGATGTGGAAGTGATTGGCAAGGTACGATGCAGTGACCATAGAATGGTACGGTCTCGAATTCGCCTAGACTTGAAGAAGGAACGACAGAAACTGATACGCAAGAAGCCAATCAATCAGCTAGCACTGAGAGGGAAAGTACAGGAATTCAGAGTGTCGCTGCAGAACAGGTACTCGGCTCTTAGTGAGGAAACCAACCTTAGCGTAGATACAATGAATGATAATCTGACGAGTATCATTACGGAGTGTGCAGTGGAAGTTGGAGGCAGGGTAGTTAGACAGGACACTGGCAAGCTTTCCCAGGAAACGAAGAACTTAATTAAGAAGCGTCAAATCATCAAAGTGTTAAGTACAACAGACAAAATAGAACTGACAGAGCTTTCGAAGTTGATTAATAGACGTAAGGTATGCGATGTAAGAAGGTATAACATGGAAAGAATTGAACACGCTCTGAAAAACGGAGGAAGTTTCAAAGCATTGAAGAGTAAACTTGGGATAGGCAAAAGTCGGATGTATGCACAAAGGGACAAAGAAGGCAAAATAACTACCAATATGGATAGGATAGTTAAAATAGCGGAGGAGTTTTACAGAGATCTGTACAGTAGCCGAGACAACCACGACCTTAATACTATAAGAACTAGCAGTAACCCAGATTACACCCCACCAGTAATGATAGAAGAAGTCAGAAAAGCTTTGGAGAGCATGCAAAGGGGCAAAGCTGCTGGTGAGGATCAGGTAACATCAGATCTGCTGAAAGATGGAGGACAGATTGTGTTAGAAAAACTAGCCACCCTGTTTACGAG